>NW_026844118.1:0-382132 GCF_029531705.1 Pantherophis guttatus
CGGCCATCTCAAAAACGTCTGGCCCTCAGTGGCTCAAGAAGAGGGCTCTTTTTCGGTTTGCAGAGAGTCCTTGTATCTCACTTGCTTCCAGGGAGCACTCGAATCTGGTCAGGTACGACCCCCACTTCTCTCGGGTTGGATCGAAGGGTTTTGGCGGGATGTAGGCAGACATCGCAGTATGTGTCCGTAGTCCGCTCGTCACCCTGGCTGAAAGTCAGAGCTCTTTTTGATTTGCTTCTTGTGGCCTCATTCCCATCCTCGTCGCCAATGTTGTAGCACGGGAATAACGAGAGGCCCAAGCAAGCTAGTGACAACAGTTCTTTAATTCAGGGTGAGACTTCAGCAAAGAAACACAGGCAACAGCCCTCCTTATATACAGTTCTGAAATAACCGTTAACCAATCACAAGTATTCCTGCATTTGAATTTCCCGCACAAAATAGATACATATATAACATTATTATTGATACTTGATAAATATTTTACAATAAAACATTTTCCCAAAAACAAAAACAAAATCTGGCTTATTGTGAGAACTAATGATGATGCACGGACTATATTGGAATTTCTGACTTCCTCTGGCATCTCTATTCCTTAAGAGCTGTGGTGGTGGCGCAGTGGTTCGAGTGCTGTACTGCAGCCTCTGGGAGGGCGAAAACAGCCTCCCCAGGCTCTGGAGGCCCTCTGGAGGCTAGAAACAGGCCCATTTCCTGACTTCCTGAACTTTTGGTAGGTCCGTTTTTGCCCTCCCTGAGCCTCTGCGCACACCCTGCTCTTACCTGCATCCAAAACTGGCTGTGTGGGGACTCCCTGGAGCGCGTGGCAGGGTGGGTAGGGCAGGATATTTGGGGGTTCTCCAAACTGCACAGAATCTTAGCCAGAGGTTCTCCCGAACCCCTGAGAACCCTCAGCAGCCCACCCCTGCACCCATCTCAGCAAATGAATCTGGGAAGATCACCGTTCTGAGAATCCAACAAAATGCAGTTGATCATGTTTCTGTATGAATCCCACAGAAGGCCAATGGATTTAGCTGAGTTATTCATGGATACCCCAAATTAGCCTCACTGCAGCCCTGTGATGTGAGAAATGAATGGACATAGATGCATCTCCTCCAACCTGATGAGCTTCAGGCTTCAGTGTAGATTTGAACCCATCACGTTCAAGGACAATGATCCTTTACTGTCTGCTCCATATCCACTTTCCTCTATTCTTAAATGCCCTTCTCTGTAGGTTGCCCACTTAGCCTAAGAGCAAAAAGTCAAAGTATTTGCAATAGTTCCACTTTCTCCCATTCCTACTTGCCCCCACCAGCTCGGCTCCCAATCAAAAACCTCTGTTCACAAATTAAAACCATAGCATCATGTCCAGAATGTGTTGAGTAGAATTGTTTCAGGAAGGACAAAGAGGTCAGGTCTGTAAAAGGGGATTATTCATTTGTCAACACAAATGATGTTTACCGATGAATATCTGCAGCACATCACATCTTCTCTCTGAATCGCACACTGTACTTTTGTTCTGTCACTAAGGCCCTCAGGCCAAATGTCTCCAGGAAGAAGCAAGACACGAAGGAGGAGACACGTTTGTTTTGCTGGCACAACTTAACAGTTGACGTGTCGCTATTTCATGTATTAATGATCATTTAACAAAATGGCCCAGAGGAATTTCCCAATCTTCTCTTCTGCTTTGTGCTCCCTGGATAGATGACCTTCAGATGACCTACGTGGAGGTTTAGGTGAAACAGAAATCAGAGTGTCAGCAGTTGCCAACATTGGGTGGCATGTGGCCACTCAAGTCAATATTGTTCCGGGATCAACCTTAGTCAAATGGGATTGGAGGAGAACCAAATGAATAGGGCCAATGAGGAAACAGAACCAACAGCATGTGACGCCAAGACTCTCTTCGGATTATGTTTAAATTCCCCCCTCTGAGTCAGCTTGCTCACTTTCTCCTGAAGCTCTGGACAGGTGCTTGGAAGCTCATTTCTTTCATCTTGCTGGAATTGTATAACTGCACAAGGACCCTTTGTGAGACTTCAGTCTGACTTTCACAATGGGGTCCACCATCTACTTTCTCCTGTTGGGGTTCATCTTCCCTGGACACAGCGTCCCTCTGAGCCCTCAAAAAGGTGAGTTCTCCCCTCTTTCTTTGCACTTTCTTTGGTTGAGTATGGAGATTTTTTTCCTTAGGATTAGAGGTTTCTCAACAATTCTTTTTCTTTCATATATATATGTGTGTGTGTGTCTGTATACACCTCTGTCTGGTTGACAATCTTAACTGGGGCTTCTTTTTGGGGTAGGGCTTATATTACAAGCATCCTGAAAAATCATGCTAGGACAGTGCTCACCTCTGTTTTAAAGCCGAAGAGCCAGTGCTGTCCGAAGACGTCTCCGTGGTCATGTGGCCAGCATGACTAAATGCCAAAGGCCCACGGAACGCTGTTAGCTTTCCACCAAAGGTGGTCCCTATTTTTCTACTTGTATTTTTTACGTGCTTTCGAACTGCTAGGTTGGCAGAAGCTGGGACATTTAATGGGAGCTGACCCCATTACGTGGCACTAGGGATTCAAACCGCTGAACTGCCGACCTTTCGATTGACAAACTCAGCATCTTAGCCACTGAGCCACCACATCCCTTACACACACACACACACACACACACACACACACACACACACACACATTGTCAGCGTTTCAGAAAATCCCAACTCCAAGTAAAGACATGGAAGCAAGGATTTTCCAAAGTTCTTTTTACTAGAATAGATAAACTGGCACATCGGAAGTGTGGAAAGGAGGTTGGCACCTTCTTTCATATGTGGTGGTCCTGCTCAGAGACAAAAAAGTTCTGGACAAAAATACGAACTTGGCTGCGGGAAATAGTGGAAGAAGATATAAAATTATCTCCAGAAATTTTCTTACTAGGAATGATGGGAGATGGACTCTCTAAGGACAAGACACAATTGATTACACATATTATAACAGCGGCCAGATTAACTTTTGCAAAATACTGGAAAGATAAACAAATACCTCCAGAGATGACAATAATAAATAAAATTTTGGAATGTGCAGAAATGGCAAAATTAACCAGTATGCTTAAAGATGATGAGAATTCAAAATTTAAGGCAGTATGGGAAAGGTGGTATAAATGGTGGAATAATAGAACAAGACTATAAGGATATGCCTATTTCTAATAATGATAGATTTGAAGATACTTGTTGTGTATATACTGTATATATGTAATCGCACAATACCTCAGATGTTACCTGAGATTTGATATTTTCTTTTTAAAAAAACCTTTTTTTAAAAAATCAATAAAGTATATTTAAAAAAAAAAAGATAAACTGGCACATCTGGGAAAACCCGAATCTGAAAGGTCTGGGTTTTCCCTCAGTAAATCAAAAAACCCCAAACCATCCCCTCACTCCTCAGTCGATCACATGCTCCAATCAACATCCATCCCATCTCGACTCAGCACTCCGACCACTCCTTCTCCAGATGCCGGATCACCTTAACCAACAGGAAGAATGCTATTATGTCTACAGTCAACCCCTCTACTAAATCCTCCTTCTTACTTTCCCAGACAAGAGAAGGTGGCAGCCTGGAAGCTTCCCACCTAATATGGCTTCCAAAGCTGACATATATACAAACACACACACACATATCTATACATATCTATACATACATTTACATTTACATTTACATTTACATTTACATTTACATTTACATATACATATACATATACATATACATATACATATACGTATACATATACGTATACATATACATATCTATTTTCTTACTTCTTTGTAGGATTTATGTGTGTTTTTCCTCTAGCCAGGAAAAACCTGCGGATCAAATCTCACCGTCTCAAGGTTAACTCAGCCTTCCATTCTTCCTAGGTGGATAAAATGAGGACCCAGATTGCTGGGGGCAATATGCTATTTAGTATACTGTCTTTGTTGTAAGCCGCCCAGAGTCCTCGGAGAGTGGGCAGCATAGAAATTCGAAAAATAAACAACTAAACAAATAAATAAATACATACATATACATACGTACGTACGTACGTACGTACATACATACCAGTGGTGGGTTCCTCCTGGTTCGGTCCGGTTCGGCCGAGCCGGTAGCGGTGACGATATGACGTCACGGAACCGGTTCTCCCCCCCGCCCTCCCCTCCCCCCCGCCCTCCCCTCCACCCCCACCCATTTTATCTTACTTTTTATTTGGTCCCACCCCCAATCTATTGCTGCCTCCTGAGTCCCAGCTGATGACTAGAGGGAAAAAAACTGTTTAAACTCTTGCTATGGGGCTTCAAAGGGCCGTCCTACAGCTGATCAGTGTTAAAAGCAAACAAATGAGTCAGGTCGTAAGTGCGAGGACCTTCCAGAAATGACTCTGACCAGCTAGCCATGCCTACCTAGTCACATGACCTCCAAGCCACACCCACAAAATAAGCCACGCCCACAGAACCGGTAGTAAAAAAATTTAGAACCCACCCCTGATACATACATACATACATACATATATTGCGAACTATCCTAAAAATACGAATTCCAGGTGTAGCCATAAAAGAAGAGACAGACATCGCGATCTCTGGAACTTAAAATATATTAACCACTGACCTTTCGTTAGCCTCTGCTAACAATGTTAGGGTGTAAAAAACTACCATTGAGGAGATATTAGCCATTATACATCATTGATCAATTTGGCCATTGTGCCCGTGATCGGCTCATCTACCCGCCCTCCCACCTATAATTAACTCTGTCGGTTTTACTTCAGGCATGTTAATCGATGGAGGCTTAGCTGCTGTTGCTTCCTCCCCTTATTGTGCACCACTTGGGTTGCCCATCCCTAGGGAATAACGCTGAGCTGGCAGCTATTGCGTTAATGGCATTCTATTCTATTCTATTCTATTCTATTCTATTCTATTCTATTCTATTCTATTCTATTCTATTCTATTCTATTCTATTCTATTCTATTCTATTCTATTCTCTGCTCTGCTCTGCTCTGCTCTGCTCTGCTCTGCTCTGCTCTGCTCTATTCTACTCCAATTCCAGTTGACCAATATACTCTGACATTCTCTTCACTAGACTAGCCAGGCCCACTTCCTGCAACCATTCATCGTATGTTTTAGCCTCCGGTCCCCTCATCATCCTGGTTGCTTTTCTCTGCACTCTTTCTAGAGCCTCAACATCTTTTTTTATAGCGTGGTGACCAAAACTGGATGCAGTACTTTAGGTGTGATTTTACTAAGGCTTTATAGAGTAGTGTTAGTACCTCACTATCACAGTTGTTGAGGTTGAAGGAAAACGCAAATGATGGAACTGCATGGTTCAGAATTAGAAAGATGCCAATTTGGAAATAACTTATTTTCCAAAGCTCCAGAAGGCAAGAGAAGAAACAATGGATGGAAACTCATCAAGAAGAGAAGCAACCTGGAATTAAGGAGAACCTTTCCTTCCAATTCAATTTCAATTAATGAAGATTAACAGAGTTGGAAGGGACCTTGTAGGTCATCTAGTCCAACCTCCCACCCAAGCAGGAGACCTTACACCCTTTCTTACAGATGGCAGTCCAATTTCTTCTTGGAAGCCTCCATTGATGAAGCTCTCACAACATCCAGAGGCAACTTCTGTTCCATCGGTTGATTGTTCTCCCTGTCAGAAAATTCCTAGGTTGAATCTCTCCTTGTTCAGTTTCCATCCATTATTCCTTGTCTGGCCTTCAGGTGCCTTGGGAAATAGCTTGACCCCTTCCTCTCTGGGGCAGCCCCTTAAATATTGGAACACTGCTATCATACCCATAGTGTGCGCGCTTACATTTGCGAACTAGTAACGAAGGTAAGTGATTACCATCTCTGCCTCGAGGACCGACCGGTTTGATCGCCTTGCAGTCCAAGGGACTCGCAGGAGTCTTCTCCAGCACCAGAGTTCAAAGGCCTCAATTCTTTGGCGCTCAGCCTTCCTTATGGTCCAACTTTCACAGCCATCCATTGCAACTGGGAAAACCATAACCTTGACTCTACGCACTTATGATGGCAGGGTGATGTCTCTGATTTTTACTGTGCTGTCTAGATTTGCCATAGCTTTCCTCCCCAGGAGCAAGCGTCTTTTAATTTCTTGGCTGCAGTCCCCATCTACGGTGATCTTGGATCCCAGGAAAATAAAACCTGTCACTACTTCCATTTCTTCCCCATCTATTTGCCAGGAATTGAGAGGGCCGGGTGCCATGATCTTAGTTTTTTTAATGTTGAGTTTCAAGCCAAATTCAAATTCAAATCTTTATTGTCAGTGCACAACATATGTACAATGAGATTGGTCGAGCTCCCTCAGTGCGCCCCCCCCTCAACACAATACAGCTCACAGTGAAGACAGAAAACCCCTAACCCAATAAATCATATTAACAAAACACCCAGTCCTATTGCACCAGTGTGAACATGTTACACATTGCATCGGCCCTGCAGTCCATCATACTACGTAGTTATGATGCTATTTCTCATTCAGGAGTCCGACAGCCCACGGATAAAAACTGTTCTTCAGCCTGTTTGTGCGGCTACCTATGCTTCTATATCTCCTTCCCGATGATAGGAGGGTAAAGAATTGCCGACTAGGGTGAGAGTCTTCCCAGCTTTTGCACTCTCCTTCTTCACCCACATCAAGAGGCTCTTTAGTTCCTCTTCACTTTCTGCCATTAGAGTGGTATCATCTGCATATCTGAGGTTGTTGATATCTTATTTATTTATTTATTAATTAATTAATTAATTTATTTTATTTCTATACCGCCCTTCTCCTGAAGGACTCAGGGCGGTGTACAGACTAATTAAAAACACAAAGACAGACAAAATTTAAAAATAATTAAAATTATTAAATAATAGGCCCAATTTATAAAACCCTGAATTTAAAATCCCATTTAAAACCAATTAAAATCTTTATATTGATAGCCCAGCCTGGCGGAACAATATGGTTTTGAGGGCACAGCGAAATACACGGAGATCAGAGATTTTGCGAATTTCTGGGGGGAGTTCATTCCACAGGGCTGGGGCTCCCACAGAGAAGGCCCTCCCCCTGGGTGTCGCCATCTGACATAATTTGGCCGATGTCACCCTGAGGAGACCTCTCTCTGGGAGCAGACTGGCCGATGGGAGGCTACTGGTGGCAGAAGATGGTCTCGAAGGTATCCAGGTCCAATGCCATAGAGCGCTTTAAAGGTGGTAACCAACACCTTGAATCGCACCCGGAAGACCACTGGGAGCCAGTGCAGCTCACACAGGAGGGGTGTCACATGGGCACAACGAGTTGTGCCCATAACCACCCGTGCGGCCGCATTCTGGACCAGTTGGAGCCTCCGGGTGCTTTTCAAGGGGAGCCCATGTAGAGAGCATTACAATAGTCCAACCGGGAGGTAACAAGGGCATGAGTGACCGTGCGCAGGGCGTCCCGGTCCAGAAAGGGCTGCAACTGGCGAATCAGGTGAACCTGATAAAAGGCCCCCTGGCCACGGCTGTCATATGCTCTTCTAAAGACAGCCGTGCATCCAGGAGGACACCCAGATTGTGAGCCCTCTCTGTGGGGGGGCAAAGATTCACCCCCAATAGTCAGCGATGGCACCTGCTGACTATATCGGGGTGCCGGAAGCCACAGCCACTCAGTCTTGGAGGGGTTGAGTCTGAGCCTATTTTTCCCATCCAAACCCGCACGGCCTCCAGGCAGCAAGACATCACATCAAGGGCATCGTGGGGTGGTCTGGGGTGGAGATGTACA
The DNA here is from genome assembly GCF_029531705.1 of Pantherophis guttatus. The sequence continues at coordinate 7,755 of NW_026844118.1, forward strand.
GCTGAGTATCATCAGCGTACAGATGGACTCTCACCCCAAAACCACGGATGATCTCACCCAGCGGCTTCACCTAAATGTTGAACAGAAGAGGCGAGAGGACCGACCCCTGCGGCACTCCCCATGCAAGGCGCCTTGAAGTCGACCTCTGCCCCCCTGTCAACACGAACTGCGAACGGTCTGAGAGGAAGGAGGAGAACCACCGCAAAACGGTGCCCCATATCTTAATGAATCTTAATTTCATCTTGTGATTTATCTAGCCCGCCTTTCTCACGATGTGCTCTGCATATAAGTTAAATAGGCAGGGCGACAGTATACAAGCCTTGCTGAAATCCTTTCCCAATTTTGAACCAATCAGTGGTTCTGTGTCCAGTTCTCACTGTTGCTTCTTGATCCGCATATAGGTTTCTCATTGTCTCTAATCATGGATATTTCTTTTGTTCTCTCTCTCTCTCTCTTTTAACATTTTATTTATACATTTGTTTTTAACATACGTAAGTGCTTAGCAAACAGTGTATTATCTGGGTCAATTTCCTTATACATAATCATGATTTCCAATTTCTAATTTCTCCCTCCTGTTGTCTAACCATTGATTAAACAAATCCCATGTTAAAAAGTATCTTCTTTATCCTTTATCTTTAATGTCAACCTATCCATTTCTGCACAATCTAGTATTTTTTAAAATTATATTTTCTTCTGTAGGCGTTTCCTCATTTTTCCCAAAGTGGTGCAAATGCAATTCTCGTGGCTGTTCTCCCTCTTGATGGCCTGTGCCTAATTTATGTTTTAGAATTTTAAAATTTATAATTGATATATCCACAGGTCCCCAATATCAAGAGTACATTTTTTCCCCTACCCAAAAATAGCATGTAAGGGATAAAAGAACCTCACACTGCACTACATTCATCAGGTTCTTAGCTACACCCCAAGGTGCTTTTTCAAGAGGTGGCTGGACTTTCTGGTTTTTCTTTGAAGACATTTTGCTTCTCATCCAAGAAGCTTCTTTGGCTCTGAAGAAACTTCTTGGATGAGCTGAAGAAGCTTCTTGGATGAGAAGTGAAACATACAGAGAGAGATACAGAGAGAGGGTGAGAGAGAGGGAGGGGGGAGAGAGATAGAGAGGGAGAGAGAGGGGAAGATAGAGAGGGAGAGGGGGAGAGAGATACACAGGGGGAGAGGAAGAGGGGGAGAGAGAGATACAGAGAGAGGGGGAGAGAGGGGGAGAAAGAGGGAGAGGAGGAGAGATATACAGAGAGATACACAGAGAGAGGGGAAGATAGAGAGGGAGAGGGGTTGAGAGAGACATAGAGAGATATGGAGAGAGGGTGAGAGTGGGGAGAGAGAGACAGAGAGGGGAGAGAGAGAGGGGAAGATAGAAAGGGAGAGGGGGGAGAGAGACAGAGAAATACAGAGAGAGAAGGGGGAGAGAGAGGGGAAGATAGAGAGGGAGAGGGGGAGAGAGAGGGAGAGGGGGGAGAGAGACAGAGAGATACAGAGAGAGAGGGGGAGAGAGAGGGGAAGATAGAGAGGGAGAGGGGGAAAGAGAGTTACAGAAAGAGAGACAGGGAGAGGGGGAGAAAGAGAGACATAGATACAGAGAGAGAGGGGGGAGAGAAAAGGGTTTTGTGGTTCCTGGTTCTCTGCCCTAATGACCGGCTGGGTAGGCATGGCTGGGGGTGTCATCATGTGACTGGTGGAAATGTGTGATGTCGAGTTGGCCACGCCCACCCAGGTTTTGTGGCGCCCAGTGTTTTTTTTCCCCTGTGGGAAATGGGTCCAAATGGCTCTTTGAGTGTTTAAGGTTGCAGACCCCTGCTCGAAGCTGACGATCTAATAATCTTTGTTCCATTGCCAAAGAGAAAATGCCTTCAACATTTAAGTGTGGCCGCCCCAAGCAGCAGTTACGGTTAAACACGATAAAGAATGTGCGCTAAATATTCTCCTGACTCCTTTTCCTTTTCTTTCCCGCCGTTCAAATAGAAAGCCAAGCACCTCTTCTCTCTACATCCTCCCACCTCCAGCAGAACAACTGAATTCGCAAGAAGTACTCAGTCTCACATGCCTCATTGAAGGTTTTTATCCTAGAGACATCTTTGTGAAATGGCTCCAGAATGGGCAACCGGTCAGTGAATCAACATACCACACTGGCCCACCCAATTTACAGTCCAACACACCCGAACAGTATTTTGCCTATAGCAGGTTGACCATTAGCAAGCGGGAATGGAATACTGGCGATATCTTCTCTTGCCAGGTGGCCCATGAAGCCTTACCATTCCACGTCATTCAGAAGACCATTTGCTGTTCTTCTGCCCACTGATGTCTGACTCCGAAGGTAGCTGACAACTGTCAGATGGCCCTGGCCCCATCTCTGCCTCTGATGTAGAGCACTCATCAGAGCCTTCCCTAGACTCCAAGACTGGCCCATGTTCCTCCCCAACCTCCTCACTGTCTGAATCTGTTGCCAGATCCGCTGGCCACTGGCGGGCCACAACATGTTCAATTCCTCTTCAGCTTCTTGGATGAGAAGTGAAACCTTTTCAAAGAAAAACCAAAAAGTCCAGTTGCCTCTTGAAAAAGCACCTTTGGGACAATCATGACCTGGATGACTTAGAATCTCCCTAGACCGGGAGGGGAAACTTTTCTTTCTGGCTCAATTGGAGCCGGTGGTGGCACAGTGGTTAAAATGCAGTATTGCAGGCTTGCTCACTGCTGACTGCCAGGAGTTTGGTCTCCTGACTGGCTCCAGTTTAACTCAACCTTTCATCCCTCGGAGGCCCATAAAATGAGGACCCAGATGGTTGAGGGCAATATCCTGACTCTGTAAATTGCTTCGAGAGGACCGTTAAAGCACTATGAAATGGTATATAAGTTTAAGTGCTATGGCTATTGACTTATATTTAGAATAGAATAACAGAGTTGGAAGGGACCTTGGAGGTCTTCTAGTCCAACCCCCTGCTTAGGCAGGAAACCTTACACCACTTCAGACAAAAGGTTATCTAACGTCTTCTTTAAAACTTCCAGTGTTGGAGCATTCACAACTTCTGGAGGCAAGTTTTTCCACTGATTTAATTGTTCTAACTGTCAGGAAATTTCTCCTTAGTTCTAAGCTGCTTCTCTCCGTGATTAGTTTCCACCCATTGCTTCTTCTCCTGCCCTCAGGTGCTTTGGAGAATAGCTTGACTCCCTCTTCTTTGTGGCAACCCCTGAGATATTGGAACACTGCTATCATGTCTCCCCAGTCCTTCTTTTCATTAAACTAGACATACCCAGTTCCTGCAACCGTTTCCTATGTTTTAGCCTCCAGTCCTCTCATCATCTTTGTCGCTCTTCTCTGCACTCTTTCTAGAGTCTCCACATCTTTTTTACATCGTTGTGACCAAAACTGCATGCCATATTCCAAATGTGGCCTTACCAAGGCCTTATAAAATAGTATTAACACTTCATGTGATTTACTAAACTCAAAAGCAGCTCCAGTATAGATCAGATCAAGAGCCTGTTGGGTGGGGAAGAAATGAGAGTTGACTAAGGAACTGACATTAATTTTTTTATCCTTAGGTGGAAGTGATTGTCCCTCTGGAGATATTAATGTATATATTCTGCCCCCAACACCAAGAGCCTTGTACATTGATAGAAATAGCAAGATCAGCTGTGTTGTGAACAATCTGCAAAATGAACAGGGGTTGAAAATTACCTGGTCTCGGGAGAAGAATGGACACCTGAATCCTGATCCAATTGAAACGAGAGAAGAACCAAATGGTACCTACACTGTTGAGAGTAGACTCAGCGTCTACTCTCACGACTGGGAATCGGGAGAGGTTTTCACCTGTGTGGTGGAACATCCATCCTTTGTTACCCCTGTCACAAAGACAATTTCCGAGACCAGAGGTAAGGAGGAAATTAGATTGTTCTCCCTCAGGGGGACTAATGGACTTGTTTTCATTTGTGCCAAGACGTTGTAGGACAATCTCTGTAACATATGGTGTGTGATGCAAGCTTGGAGACATGAAAAGGGCTGGCATGTTGTGTCCGGCCAACAGATCTGGCAGCAGATTTGGAGGGTGAGGAGGTTGGGGAGGAACATGGGCCAGTCCTGGAGTCTGGGGAGGGCTCTGATGAGGGCTCTGCATCAAAGGCAAAGAGGGGGCCAGGGCCATATACCAGTTATCAGCTGCCTTCGGAGTCAGACATCAGTGAGGCAGATGAACAGCTGGAGCCTGTTCCCAGTGTGCACATGTGCAGAGCTGCCAGGAGAAGGGAACAGCTAAGGAACAAGGGTTGACTTGGGAGTAAGGCCACAGGTGAACGATGAATGGCCCCTCCCAGAGGGAATAAAAGAGGAGCGAAAGGGAGTGGAGTTTGCAGGAAACAATTAGTTCATTCCTGCATTCTTGCGAAGTGTTGCGGCGTCTGAAAGGTATCGGCCTGGCCACTCTCCAAGCCTGATAAAGGTCAGTAATTGTGAACTGTATTGAAAGACTGTGGGAGAAGAAAGACTTTGCTGGAGAGGAATTCAGTGTAAATGAAAAAATAAGAGGGGTTTATCAAGACGAGTCCTTGGCTTCGTGCTGCCGGGAAAGCCTAGGTCAGAACATGGCAGCAACAATCCAGAATATTTATTTATTTATTTATTTATTTATTTATTTATTTATTTATTTATTTATTTATTTATTTATTAGTTCAATTTATATGCCACCCTTCTCCGGAAACTCAGGGCAGCTTACAATGCGTTAAGCAATAGCCTTCATACTTTTGTATATACCTGCTTTTGCCCCCCTCCCCCAAGCGGTGTTCTTTTTTATACAAAGTCAGCTTACTGCCCCCACAATCCAGCTCCTCATTTTACCTACCTTGGAAGGATGGAAGGCTGAGTCAACCTTGAGCCTGGTGAGATTTGAACTCACAGTAATTGCAGGCAGCTGGCAGCTAAGTGCTACTTTAATAGCACTTTAATCCGCTGCTCCACCAAGGCCTCTTGGTGGACAGATTAGTACACCAAGGATGTTGGATGGATTAGTACACCAGGATAACAAACTTCACAATTGGCTTTGCATCAGTGTGGGCCTCTAGTCATAGAATGGCCCCGCAAACCATGGTTTTGTGGTATAAGTGAACAATGGCTAAAAGAATCATAGTTTAACAAGAGAGGTCAACCATTCATTGATGCCACTAATTTGTCCTATTTTCTAACATTGTTGTGTTTCTTTCCTTAAACTTTACCAAGGCAAGCGCAGTGCACCCAAGGTCTTTGTCTTCCCTCCTCACCGAGATGAGCTCAACCCAGGCACAACGGTGTCTCTTATCTGCAGGGTAACTGGTTTTTACCCAACTGGATCTGAGCAACATATCCCCAGGGCTGACTGGGAAACCGGTGACTTCATTTGTGTGATGTCCACAAAGCCCTCCCCATGAAGTTCACCCAGAGGAACATCTCAAAAACCCAGGGTAAAAAATGAACCAGCTGCTCCGTTTCAATCCATCCTAGATTTGCCTCTAGCACTGTCAGACCAAACTGTTCATGATTTCCCAGCTCACCCATTTCACATCTGGATGAATAAAAAGCAACCCATCTCAGAAATACCTCAGATTCTGTTCTTTTCTCCTTAGGGGTGAGATCTAGAAGGGGGAAAAGGGGACAATCTGTCTGAAAAAAAAAGAGTCAAGGTTTAAGGCTGGTTTATTGTATTGGTCAGTTGGCTGGTTGGTTGTTTCGTTGTTTGGTTGTTTGGTTGGTTGGTTGTTGTGATTTCTACAGCTGCCCATCTCAGCAAATGAATCTGGCCGAGTCACTGTTTTGATAATCCAACAAAATGACATCCATCATGTTTCTGTATGAATCCAATGGATTCAGTGGTGGGTTGCTACTGGTTCTCCCCGGTTTGGGAGAGCTGGTAGCGGAAATCTTGATAGGAGAGCAAACCGGTTCACTCTAAACGTTAGCTGAGCCCTCCCGCCCACCTGTGCACTATACCTACTTTTATTCCTTTGTTTTTAGCTCAGTTGTAAGGCGTGGGAGAGTGGATTGCCATGCCTCAGCTGATTTTTTGCTCAATGCGCTTGCGCGAAGCACAAGTTTGGCAATCGCTAACCGGTGGTAAAACTGATTAGAACCCACCACTGCATGGATTTAGCTGGGTTAGGGGGAGGTACCCCAAATTAGCCTCACTGCAACTCTGTGCTGTGAGAAAAGAATGGAATAGAGGTATCTCCTCCAACCTGGTGAGCTTCAGGGTTCAATGTAGATTTGAACCCACCACGTTCAAGGACAATGATCCTTTACTGTCTGCTCCATATCCACTTTCCTCTATTCTTAAATGCCCTTCTCTGTAAGTTGTCCATTTAGCCCAACAGCAAAGAGTCCAAGTAGCCAAAATACATGTAATTGTAATTACGTACTGAAAAATGTTCCATCATTGCAGATCCAGCTATGTCCCTTGGCCAAGTTCATCTTAGTCACAGTTTCTCCATGGACCAATCAGTTGGGGCAAAGTGACACTGTTCTCTGCAGGTCTATAATCTACACTTAATTTCAATATCAAGGATTCATTTTGTTGTTGTTGTTAGTTGCGAAATCGTGTCCAACCCATCGCGACCCCATGGACAACATTCCTCCAGGCCTTCCTGGAGGATTCATATCTAATACAAAAAAAAAACCCAGAGAATGCTCAAGGCAGAATCTCAATAAGCTATTATAATGTACAGATGCTATGATCCATTCTAAAAAAAATAAATAAATAGAAACATCACACTCCAATAAGGTCCAGTAAGGGAGAGTTCTGAAGGCTCAACTATATCAGGGAATGCTCTGAATTTGCCAAATAGTTGATACAACAAGTAGTAAATATAAAATCAAGGGAGAGAGGGAGGGAATAAATGTTTAATTCAAGTTACTGAACAAGGAGGTTGAGTAATAAGGGAAAATAGATCACAATGGGCATTCAACTCTCAAGATATCCACATTCAGAAATGCAAAGCTACATGGTAGAGAAACAATTGTTCTCCAGAAATACTTCCAAAACTTACCTGATGATCAGGACAAATTAAAATAACAAAAAGCAATCACATTTGTCCTTAAAACGTTCTATCAAAATTCACTGATGGGTTATTCAAAATTCCATAGGAGAGGATACAATCTGTATTAACACAAAAAGGAGACCTTGCCTCAAAACTTTGACATTTCAGATGTCATTTCAAGACAGAATAACAGAGTTGGAAGGGACCTTGGAGGTCTTCTAGCCCAACCACCTGCCCAAGCAGGAGACTCTATGCCATTTCAGACAAATGGTCATCCAATCTCTTTTCAAAAGCCTGCAGTGATGGAGCACCCACAATCTCTACAGGCAAACCATTCCACTGATTAATTGTTCTCATTGTCAAGAAATTTCTCCTTAGTTCTAGGTTTCTTCTCTCTTTTTTTATTTTCAACCATTGCTTCATGTTTTGCCTTCTGGTGCTTTGGAAAATAGATTGTCCCCTTCTTCTTTGTGGCAGCCCCTCAAATATTGGGACACTGTTACCATGTCACCTCTAGTCCTTCTTTTCACTAGCCTAGACATACCCAGTTCCTGCAACCATGTTTTAGTCTCCAGTCCCCTAATCAATGCAGAGACGAGAAAGAGATATTATCCAACACTCAAGAACAAAACAACTGTAGCTTGTTCACTAATCTAAGAAATAGTTCTAAATATATTCCCCCTAGATTTCCTTGGGATCAAAATTTTAACAGAAAATATTCTCTCACCCAGTTCACACACTATTCACCAAAGTCTGGCTCTGCACATGCTTAGATGTTTGCCGGCTGTCGCAGTACTTCATTCAAACACTGCTCCTGCACAAAATCTTATTCCGGCTGCCCCAGCTTCAAAGTGGTCATTTTTAATGGCTGCCGCACCTGCTGCTGGTTCAAAGAACTGCCTCCAACCTTTCGACGAACTTGCCCGTTCCTCTTGATCATCCGAGGCACCTCCCATTCTTCACCCTCCCTACAGGACAGTTCCAGTCCAAAGACCCACCGACAGCAGTTTGTCTGATTGGATTTTCGTGAAGCTTTTGGAACCTGCTATTTTCCAGCCCGTCTCACCGCAACGCTTCCGGTTTCTCTGACAATACCGTTCCACACAAACAGCTGAAAAAACATATAAATATACAAAGACAGTTTTTTTCCTCCTCCAGAAAGAAGAAAATGAAACTAGATAAGTTAACAGTTTTGAAATGCAATGATAATATCACTCAATTATAAAATTATAATACAAAATAAAATAATTACAATTTGCTCATGGTAAATAAATTAGTACATAAATTAGAATAATAAATAAAATATAAAAAGAAAACTTGAGGCGAAGGAAAGGCCAATACCATCTAAAGAATGGAAGGTGTGATTTCTCATTGTGGTGGTGGTGGTGGTGGTGGTGGTGGTGATGATGATGATGATGATGATACTTGGTTGATTATCTAGGATGCTGGCAGCAACCCGTATCAACCATTAGCACCAGTCAATACTATTTGTGACACATTTTTAAATGTTCAGTTGACTGAGTTTCATGTTTAATGAATAAAAGTTGGTAATAATAATAATAATAATAATACCCGTATCAACTGTCAGTGCTAGTCAATAATATTTGTGATACATTTTTAAATATTCATTTGACTGAATCTCATGTTTAATGAATAAAAATATAATAATAATAATATATTTTGAGAAGATACTTGGTTGATAGCTAGGATGCTGGCAGATAGTTCCCAATTTACAACAATGTATTTAGCAACTGCTCAAAGTTACCATAGTGCTCGAAAAAGTGGCTTATGAATGGTCCTCGCAATTCAACTGTCGCAGCGTCCTCACAGTCACATGATCAAAATTTGGTTGCTTGGCAACAGGCATGTATTTATGATGGTTGCAGCATCCCAGGGTCATGTGATCAACTTTCGCGATCTTCCCAGCTGGCTTCTGACCAGCAAAGTCAGTGGGGGAGGCTGCATTTGTTTAACCACCGTGTGACTTCCTTACCTGCATTGATTCGATTAACAGCCATGGCAAAAACAAAAAACAAAAAACCAGTCATAAAATCAGCCATCACCCAAGCTCTAGAAAAATCGGATCACAAACCCAAACTCTGGCTCAGATATGTAGACGACACCTTCATAATCTGGCCACATGGGAAAGAAAAACTGGACAACTTCCTCACACACCTCAACAGCCTACACCCCAAAATGCAGTTCACCATGGAAACAGAAGCTAACAACCAACTTCCCTTCCTGGATGCCAGACCACAGCTGCATCATTAGCCACTTTAAATCCCTCCAATCCATACATGAAGCAAACTGACACCCACCATGATGATGTGGCACGACCACGAACGCGAAGCCAAACAACAGCAATGCAGCTCACCAGCTCAAATCCCCCTGCAACTCAGACTAACACGAGCACAACCAAGCCCCCACCTAAACAGAACACAGTCCCAGTCAATCAGACCACAGCCAACCCTCATCCAATCAGAGCACAGCCAAACCCCCAACCAATCAGAACACACCTCCACCCAATCAGAACACAGCCAAGCCCCCACCCAATGAGTTCACACCCCCACTAGCAATTAAAAAGAAGAAACAGCTGCGATCTCACATTGCTCCTGGAAGCACGAAGCCGAGAACACCAGCCTGAAGATGACGAATGAGACTTCGTCGAAACGTCGCCAAGACACTTCCAATTTTACGTGGGAGAAGACCCGAATAACCAAAGCCATGAAGCCCTCCCCATGAAGTTCACCTAGAGGAACATCTCAAAAACCCAGGGTAAAAAATGAACCAGCTGCTCCGTTTCAATCCATCCTAGATTTGCCTCTAGCACTGTCAGGCCAAACTGTTCATGATTTCCCAGCTCACCCATTTCACATCTGGATGAATAAAAAGCAACCCATCTCAGAAATACCTCAGATTCTGTTCTTTTCCCCTTAGGGGTGAGATCTAGAAGGGGGAAAGGGGACAATCTGTCTGAAAAAAAAGAGTCAAGGTTTAAGGCTGGTTTATTGTATTGGTCCATTGGCTGGCTGGCTGGTTGGTTGGTTGGTTGGTTGATGTAATTTCTACAGCTGCCCATCTCAGCAAATGAATCTGGCCGAGTCACTGTTTTGATAATCCAAAAAAATGACATCCATCATGTTTCTGTATGAATCCAATGGATTCAGTGGTGGGTTGCTACTGGTTCTCCCCGGTTCGGGAGAGCTGGTAGCGGAAATTTTGATAGGAGAGCAAACCGGTTCGCTCCAAACATTAGCTGGGCCCTCCCGCCCACCTGTGCACTATACCTACTTTTATTCCTTTGTTTTTAGCTCAGCTGTGAGGCGCAGCAGAGTGGATTGCCATGCCTCAGGTGATTTTTTGCTCAATGCCCTTGCGCGAAGCACAAGTTTGGCAATCGCTAACCGGTGGTAAAACTGATTAGAACCCACCACTGCATGGATTTAGCTGGGTTAGGGGGAGGTACCCCAAATTAGCCTCACTGCAACTCTGTGCTGTGAGAAAAGAATGGAATAGAGGTATCTCCTCCAACCTGGTGAGCTTCAGGGTTCAGTGTAGATTTGAACCCACCACGTTCAAGGACAATGATCCTTTACTGTCTGCTCCATATCCACTTTCCTCTATACACCCCAAAATGCAGTTCACCATGGAAACAGAAGCTAACAACCAACTGCCCTTCCTGGATGCCAGACCACAGCTGCATCATTAGCCACTTTAAATCCCTCCAATCCATACATGAAGCAAACTGACACCCACCATGATGATGTGGCACGACCACGAACGCGAAGCCAAACAACAGCAATGCAGCTCACCGGCTCAAATCCCCCTGCAACTCAGACTAACAGGAGCACAACCAAGCCCCCACCTAAACAGAACACAGTCCCAGTCAATCAGACCACAGCCAACCCTCATCCAATCAGAGCACAGCCAAACCCCCAACCAATCAGAACACACCTCCACCCAATCAGAACACAGCCAAGCCCCCACCCAATGAGTTCACACCCCCACTAGCAATTAAAAAGAAGAAACAGCTGCGATCTCACATTGCTCCTGGAAGCACGAAGCCGAGAACACCAGCCTGAAGATGACGAATGAGACTTCGTGGAAACGTCGCCAAGACACTTCCAATTTTACGTGGGAGAATATATATATATATATATATATATATATATATATATATATATATATATATATATATATATATATATATATATAATCTTACTTCTTCGTAGGGTTTATATGTGTTTTTCTTCTAGCCAGGTTTTCCCTAAATAGCCAAGGTTTTTTTTTTTGTAGCTCCAGCTCAGTAGAATCTCATCTACTCGGTTCTGGGCTTTTTTCTTTTCTAACACCTAGCAAGCTCTCACTGCTAGGTGGGAGACCTAAATAGATCCATTTCTAGCTCGTTAGCTGTCATCAGTAGGCCACACCCATATCCTCCCTGTAAAGGCATAGTATCAATTTTCTTACTTCTTCGTAGGGTTTATATGTGTTTTTCTTCTAGCCAGGTTTTCCCTACGTAGCCAAGGTTTTTTTTTTTTTTTGTAGCTCCAGCTCAGTAGAATCTCATCTACTCGGTTCTGGGCTTTTTTCTTTTCTAACACCTAGCAAGCTCTCACTGCTAGGTGGGAGACCTAAATAGATCCATTTCTAGCTCGTTAGCTGTCATCAGTAGGCCACACTCATATCCTCCCTGTAAAGGCATAGTATCAATTTTCTTACTTCTTCGTAGGGTTTATATGTGTTTTTCTTCTAGCCAGGTTTTCCCTATTTAGCCAAGGTTTTTTTTTTTTTTTTTTGTAGCTCCAGCTCAGTAGAATCTCATCTACTCGGTTCTGGGCTTTTTTCTTTTCTAACACCTAGCAAGCTCTCACTGCTAGGTGGGAGACCTAAATAGATCCATTTCTAGCTCGTTAGCTGTCATCAGTAGGCCACACCCATATCCTCCCTGTAAAGGCATAGTATCAATTTTCTTACTTCTTCGTAGGGTTTATATGTGTTTTTCTTCTAGCCAGGTTTTCCCTACGTAGCCAAGGTTTTTTTTTTTTGTAGCTCCAGCTCAGTAGAATCTCATCTACTCGGTTCTGGGCTTTTTTCTTTTCTAACACCTAGCAAGCTCTCACTGCTAGGTGGGAGACCTAAATAGATCCATTTCTAGCTCGTTAGCTGTCATCAGTAGGCCACACCAATATCCTCCCTGTAAAGGCATAGTATCAATTTTCTTACTTCTTCGTAGGGTTTATATGTGTTTTTCTTCTAGCCAGGTTTTCCCTACGTAGCCAAGGTTTTTTTTTTTTGTAGCTCCAGCTCAGTAGAATCTCATCTACTCGGTTCTGGGCTTTTTTCTTTTCTAACACCTAGCAAGCTCTCACTGCTAGGTGGGAGACCTAAATAGTTCCATTTCTAGCTCGTTAGCTGTCATCAGTAGGCCACACCCATATCCTCCCTGTAAAGGCATAGTATCAATTTTCTTACTTCTTCGTAGGGTTTATATGTGTTTTTCTTCTAGCCAGGTTTTCCCTACGTAGCCAAGGTTTTTTTTTTTTTTTTTGTAGCTCCAGCTCAGTAGAATCTCATCTACTCGGTTCTGGGCTTTTTTCTTTTCTAACACCTAGCAAGCTCTCACTGCTAGGTGGGAGACCTAAATAGATCCATTTCTAGCTCGTTAGCTGTCATCAGTAGGCCACACCCATATCCTCCCTGTAAAGGCATAGTATCAATTTTCTTACTTCTTCGTAGGGTTTATATGTGTTTTTCTTCTAGCCAGGTTTTCCCTACGTAGCCAAGGTTTTTTTTTTTTTGTAGCTCCAGCTCAGTAGAATCTCATCTACTCGGTTCTGGGCTTTTTTCTTTTCTAACACCTAGCAAGCTCTCACTGCTAGGTGGGAGACCTAAATAGATCCATTTCTAGCTCGTTAGCTGTCATCAGTAGGCCACACCCATATCCTCCCTGTAAAGGCATAGTATCAATTTTCTTACTTCTTCGTAGGGTTTATATGTGTTTTTCTTCTAGCCAGGTTTTCCCTACATAGCCAAGGTTTTTTTTGTTTTTTTTTTGGTAGCTCCAGCTCAGTAGAATCTCATCTACTCGGTTCTGGGCTTTTTTCTTTTCTAACACCTAGCAAGCTCTCACTGCTAGGTGGGAGACCTAAATAGATCCATTTCTAGCTCGTTAGCTGTGATCAGTAGGCCACACCCATATCCTCCCTGTAAAGGCATAGTATCAATTTTCTTACTTCTTCGTAGGGTTTATATGTGTTTTTCTTCTAGCCAGGTTTTCCCTACGTAGCCAAGGTTTTTTTTTTTTTTTTTTGTAGCTCCAGCTCAGTAGAATCTCATTTCTCGGTTCTGGGCTTTTTTCTTTTCTAACACCTAGCAAGCTCTCACTGCTAGGTGGGAGACCTAAATAGATCCATTTCTAGCTCGTTAGCTGTCATCAGTAGGCCACACCCATATCCTCCCTGTAAAGGCATAGTATCAATTTTCTTACTTCTTCGTAGGGTTTATATGTGTTTTTCTTCTAGCCAGGTTTTCCCTACGTAGCCAAGGTTTTTTTTTTTTTTGTAGCTCCAGCTCAGTAGAATCTCATCTACTCGGTTCTGGGCTTTTTTCTTTTCTAACACCTAGCAAGCTCTCACTGCTAGGTGGGAGACCTAAATAGATCCATTTCTAGCTCGTTAGCTGTCATCAGTAGGCCACACCCATATCCTCCCTGTAAAGGCATAGTATCAATTTTCTTACTTCTTCGTAGGGTTTATATGTGTTTTTCTTCTAGCCAGGTTTTCCCTACGTAGCCAAGGTTTTTTTTTTTGTAGCTCCAGCTCAGTAGAATCTCATCTACTCGGTTCTGGGCTTTTTTCTTTTCTAACACCTAGCAAGCTCTCACTGCTAGGTGGGAGACCTAAATAGATCCATTTCTAGCTCGTTAGCTGTCATCAGTAGGCCACACCCATATCCTCCCTGTAAAGGCATAGTATCAATTTTCTTACTTCTTCGTAGGGTTTATATGTGTTTTTCTTCTAGCCAGGTTTTCCCTACATAGCCAAGGTTTTTTTTGTTTTTTTTTTGGTAGCTCCAGCTCAGTAGAATCTCATCTACTCGGTTCTGGGCTTTTTTCTTTTCTAACACCTAGCAAGCTCTCACTGCTAGGTGGGAGACCTAAATAGATCCATTTCTAGCTCGTTAGCTGTCATCAGTAGGCCACACCCATATCCTCCCTGTAAAGGCATAGTATCAATTTTCTTACTTCTTCGTAGGGTTTATATGTGTTTTTCTTCTAGCCAGGTTTTCCCTACGTAGCCAAGGTTTTTTTTTTTTTTTTTTTTGTAGCTCCAGCTCAGTAGAATCTCATCTACTCGGTTCTGGGCTTTTTTCTTTTCTAACACCTAGCAAGCTCTCACTGCTAGGTGGGAGACCTAAATAGTTCCATTTCTAGCTCGTTAGCTGTCATCAGTAGGCCACACCCATATCCTCCCTGTAAAGGCATAGTATCAATTTTCTTACTTCTTCGTAGGGTTTATATGTGTTTTTCTTCTAGCCAGGTTTTCCCTACGTAGCCAAGGTTTTTTTTTTTTTTTTGTAGCTCCAGCTCAGTAGAATCTCATCTACTCGGTTCTGGGCTTTTTTCTTTTCTAACACCTAGCAAGCTCTCACTGCTAGGTGGGAGACCTAAATAGATCCATTTCTAGCTCGTTAGCTGTCATCAGTAGGCCACACCCATATCCTCCCTGTAAAGGCATAGTATCAATTTTCTTACTTCTTCGTAGGGTTTATATGTGTTTTTCTTCTAGCCAGGTTTTCCCTACGTAGCCAAGGTTTTTTTTTTTTTTGTAGCTCCAGCTCAGTAGAATCTCATCTACTCGGTTCTGGGCTTTTTTCTTTTCTAACACCTAGCAAGCTCTCACTGCTAGGTGGGAGACCTAAATAGATCCATTTCTAGCTCGTTAGCTGTCATCAGTAGGCCACACCCATATCCTCCCTGTAAAGGCATAGTATCAATTTTCTTACTTCTTCGTAGGGTTTATATGTGTTTTTCTTCTAGCCAGGTTTTCCCTACGTAGCCAAGGTTTTTTTTTTTTTGTAGCTCCAGCTCAGTAGAATCTCATCTACTCGGTTCTGGGCTTTTTTCTTTTCTAACACCTAGCAAGCTCTCACTGCTAGGTGGGAGACCTAAATAGATCCATTTCTAGCTCGTTAGCTGTCATCAGTAGGCCACACCCATATCCTCCCTGTAAAGGCATAGTATCAATTTTCTTACTTCTTCGTAGGGTTTATATGTGTTTTTCTTCTAGCCAGGTTTTCCCTACATAGCCAAGGTTTTTTTTGTTTTTTTTTTGGTAGCTCCAGCTCAGTAGAATCTCATCTACTCGGTTCTGGGCTTTTTTCTTTTCTAACACCTAGCAAGCTCTCACTGCTAGGTGGGAGACCTAAATAGATCCATTTCTAGCTCGTTAGCTGTGATCAGTAGGCCACACCCATATCCTCCCTGTAAAGGCATAGTATCAATTTTCTTACTTCTTCGTAGGGTTTATATGTGTTTTTCTTCTAGCCAGGTTTTCCCTACGTAGCCAAGGTTTTTTTTTTTTTTTTTGTAGCTCCAGCTCAGTAGAATCTCATTACTCGGTTCTGGGCTTTTTTCTTTTCTAACACCTAGCAAGCTCTCACTGCTAGGTGGGAGACCTAAATAGATCCATTTCTAGCTCGTTAGCTGTCATCAGTAGGCCACACCCATATCCTCCCTGTAAAGGCATAGTATCAATTTTCTTACTTCTTCGTAGGGTTTATATGTGTTTTTCTTCTAGCCAGGTTTTCCCTACGTAGCCAAGGTTTTTTTTTTTGTAGCTCCAGCTCAGTAGAATCTCATCTACTCGGTTCTGGGCTTTTTTCTTTTCTAACACCTAGCAAGCTCTCACTGCTAGGTGGGAGACCTAAATAGATCCATTTCTAGCTCGTTAGCTGTCATCAGTAGGCCACACCCATATCCTCCCTGTAAAGGCATAGTATCAATTTTCTTACTTCTTCGTAGGGTTTATATGTGTTTTTCTTCTAGCCAGGTTTTCCCTACATAGCCAAGGTTTTTTTGTTTTTTTTTTTGGTAGCTCCAGCTCAGTAGAATCTCATCTACTCGGTTCTGGGCTTTTTTCTTTTCTAACACCTAGCAAGCTCTCACTGCTAGGTGGGAGACCTAAATAGATCCATTTCTAGCTCGTTAGCTGTCATCAGTAGGCCACACCCATATCCTCCCTGTAAAGGCATAGTATCAATTTTCTTACTTCTTCGTAGGGTTTATATGTGTTTTTCTTCTAGCCAGGTTTTCCCTACGTAGCCAAGGTTTTTTTTTTTTTTTTTTTTGTAGCTCCAGCTCAGTAGAATCTCATCTACTCGGTTCTGGGCTTTTTTCTTTTCTAACACCTAGCAAGCTCTCACTGCTAGGTGGGAGACCTAAATAGATCCATTTCTAGCTCGTTAGCTGTCATCAGTAGGCCACACCCATATCCTCCCTGTAAAGGCATAGTATCAATTTTCTTACTTCTTCGTAGGGTTTATATGTGTTTTTCTTCTAGCCAGGTTTTCCCTACGTAGCCAAGGTTTTTTTTTTTTTGTAGCTCCAGCTCAGTAGAATCTCATCTACTCGGTTCTGGGCTTTTTTCTTTTCTAACACCTAGCAAGCTCTCACTGCTAGGTGGGAGACCTAAATAGATCCATTTCTAGCTCGTTAGCTGTCATCAGTAGGCCACACCCATATCCTCCCTGTAAAGGCATAGTATCAATTTTCTTACTTCTTCGTAGGGTTTATATGTGTTTTTCTTCTAGCCAGGTTTTCCCTACATAGCCAAGGTTTTTTTTGTTTTTTTTTTGGTAGCTCCAGCTCAGTAGAATCTCATCTACTCGGTTCTGGGCTTTTTTCTTTTCTAACACCTAGCAAGCTCTCACTGCTAGGTGGGAGACCTAAATAGATCCATTTCTAGCTCGTTAGCTGTGATCAGTAGGCCACACCCATATCCTCCCTGTAAAGGCATAGTATCAATTTTCTTACTTCTTCGTAGGGTTTATATGTGTTTTTCTTCTAGCCAGGTTTTCCCTACGTAGCCAAGGTTTTTTTTTTTTTTTTTGTAGCTCCAGCTCAGTAGAATCTCATCTACTCGGTTCTGGGCTTTTTTCTTTTCTAACACCTAGCAAGCTCTCACTGCTAGGTGGGAGACCTAAATAGATCCATTTCTAGCTCGTTAGCTGTCATCAGTAGGCCACACCCATATCCTCCCTGTAAAGGCATAGTATCAATTTTCTTACTTCTTCGTAGGGTTTATATGTGTTTTTCTTCTAGCCAGGTTTTCCCTACGTAGCCAAGGTTTTTTTTTTTGTAGCTCCAGCTCAGTAGAATCTCATCTACTCGGTTCTGGGCTTTTTTCTTTTCTAACACCTAGCAAGCTCTCACTGCTAGGTGGGAGACCTAAATAGATCCATTTCTAGCTCGTTAGCTGTCATCAGTAGGCCACACCCATATCCTCCCTGTAAAGGCATAGTATCAATTTTCTTACTTCTTCGTAGGGTTTATATGTGTTTTTCTTCTAGCCAGGTTTTCCCTACATAGCCAAGGTTTTTTTAGTTTTTTTTTTTGGTAGCTCCAGCTCAGTAGAATCTCATCTACTCGGTTCTGGGCTTTTTTCTTTTCTAACACCTAGCAAGCTCTCACTGCTAGGTGGGAGACCTAAATAGATCCATTTCTAGCTCGTTAGCTGTCATCAGTAGGCCACACCCATATCCTCCCTGTAAAGGCATAGTATCAATTTTCTTACTTCTTCGTAGGGTTTATATGTGTTTTTCTTCTAGCCAGGTTTTCCCTACGTAGCCAAGGTTTTTTTTGTTTTTTTTTTGTAACTCCAGCTCAGTAGAATCTCATCTACTCGGTTCTGGGCTTTTTTCTTTTCTAACACCTAGCAAGCTCTCACTGCTAGGTGGGAGACCTAAATAGATCCATTTCTAGCTCGTTAGCTGTCATCAGTAGGCCACACCCATATCCTCCCTGTAAAGGCATAGTATCAATTTTCTTACTTCTTCGTAGGGTTTATATGTGTTTTTCTTCTAGCCAGGTTTTCCCTACGTAGCCAAGGTTTTTTTTTTTTGTAGCTCCAGCTCAGTAGAATCTCATCTACTCGGTTCTGGGCTTTTTTCTTTTCTAACACCTAGCAAGCTCTCACTGCTAGGTGGGAGACCTAAATAGATCCATTTCTAGCTCGTTAGCTGTCATCAGTAGGCCAAACCCATATCCTCCCTGTAAAGGCATAGTATCAATTTTCTTACTTCTTCGTAGGGTTTATATGTGTTTTTCTTCTAGCCAGGTTTTCCCTACGTAGCCAAGGTTTTTTTTTTTGTAGCTCCAGCTCAGTAGAATCTCATCTACTCGGTTCTGGGCTTTTTTCTTTTCTAACACCTAGCAAGCTCTCACTGCTAGGTGGGAGACCTAAATAGATCCATTTCTAGCTCGTTAGCTGTCATCAGTAGGCCACACCCATATCCTCCCTGTAAAGGCATAGTATCAATTTTCTTACTTCTTCGTAGGGTTTATATGTGTTTTTCTTCTAGCCAGGTTTTCCCTACGTAGCCAAGGTTTTTTTTTTTTGTAGCTCCAGTTCAGTAGAATCTCATCTACTCGGTTCTGGGCTTTTTTCTTTTCTAACACCTAGCAAGCTCTCACTGCTAGGTGGGAGACCTAAATAGATCCATTTCTAGCTCGTTAGCTGTCATCAGTAGGCCACACCCATATCCTCCCTGTAAAGGCATAGTATCAATTTTCTTACTTCTTCGTAGGGTTTATATGTGTTTTTCTTCTAGCCAGGTTTTCCCTACGTAGCCAAGGTTTTTTTTGTTTTTTTTTTGGTAACTCCAGCTCAGTAGAATCTCATCTACTCGGTTCTGGGCTTTTTTCTTTTCTAACACCTAGCAAGCTCTCACTGCTAGGTGGGAGACCTAAATAGATCCATTTCTAGCTCGTTAGCTGTCATCAGTAGGCCACACCCATATCCTCCCTGTAAAGGCATAGTATCAATTTTCTTACTTCTTCGTAGGGTTTATATGTGTTTTTCTTCTAGCCAGGTTTTCCCTACATAGCCAAGGTTTTTTTTTGTGTAGCTCCAGTTCAGTAGAATCTCATCTACTCGGTTCTGGGCTTTTTTCTTTTCTAACACCTAGCAAGCTCTCACTGCTAGGTGGGAGACCTAAATAGATCCATTTCTAGCTCGTTAGCTGTCATCAGTAGGCCACACCCATATCCTCCCTGTAAAGGCATAGTATCAATTTTCTTACTTCTTCGTAGGGTTTATATGTGTTTTTCTTCTAGCCAGGTTTTCCCTACGTAGCCAAGGTTTTTTTTTTTTTTTTTTGGTAGCTCCAGCTCAGTAGAATCTCATCTACTCGGTTCTGGGCTTTTTTCTTTTCTAACACCTAGCAAGCTCTCACTGCTAGGTGGGAGACCTAAATAGATCCATTTCTAGCTCGTTAGCTGTCATCAGTAGGCCACACCCATATCCTCCCTGTAAAGGCATAGTATCAATTTTCTTACTTCTTCGTAGGGTTTATATGTGTTTTTCTTCTAGCCAGGTTTTCCCTACGTAGCCAAGGTTTTTTTTTTTTTTTTGTAGCTCCAGCTCAGTAGAATCTCATCTACTCGGTTCTGGGCTTTTTTCTTTTCTAACACCTAGCAAGCTCTCACTGCTAGGTGGGAGACCTAAATAGATCCATTTCTAGCTCGTTAGCTGTCATCAGTAGGCCACACCCATATCCTCCCTGTAAAGGCATAGTATCAATTTTCTTACTTCTTCGTAGGGTTTATATGTGTTTTTCTTCTAGCCAGGTTTTCCCTACGTAGCCAAGGTTTTTTTTTTTGTAGCTCCAGCTCAGTAGAATCTCATCTACTCGGTTCTGGGCTTTTTTCTTTTCTAACACCTAGCAAGCTCTCACTGCTAGGTGGGAGACCTAAATAGATCCATTTCTAGCTCGTTAGCTGTCATCAGTAGGCCACACCCATATCCTCCCTGTAAAGGCATAGTATCAATTTTCTTACTTCTTCGTAGGGTTTATATGTGTTTTTCTTCTAGCCAGGTTTTCCCTACGTAGCCAAGGTTT
The DNA here is from genome assembly GCF_029531705.1 of Pantherophis guttatus. The sequence continues at coordinate 27,885 of NW_026844118.1, forward strand.
TTTTTTTTTTTTTTGTAGCTCCAGCTCAGTAGAATCTCATCTACTCGGTTCTGGGCTTTTTTCTTTTCTAACACCTAGCAAGCTCTCACTGCTAGGTGGGAGACCTAAATAGATCCATTTCTAGCTCGTTAGCTGTCATCAGTAGGCCACACCCATATCCTCCCTGTAAAGGCATAGTATCAATTTTCTTACTTCTTCGTAGGGTTTATATGTGTTTTTCTTCTAGCCAGGTTTTCCCTACGTAGCCAAGGTTTTTTTTTTTTTTTTTTGTAGCTCCAGCTCAGTAGAATCTCATCTACTCGGTTCTGGGCTTTTTTCTTTTCTAACACCTAGCAAGCTCTCACTGCTAGGTGGGAGACCTAAATAGATCCATTTCTAGCTCGTTAGCTGTCATCAGTAGGCCACACCCATATCCTCCCTGTAAAGGCATAGTATCAATTTTCTTACTTCTTCGTAGGGTTTATATGTGTTTTTCTTCTAGCCAGGTTTTCCCTACGTAGCCAAGGTTTTTTTTTTTTGTAGCTCCAGCTCAGTAGAATCTCATCTACTCGGTTCTGGGCTTTTTTCTTTTCTAACACCTAGCAAGCTCTCACTGCTAGGTGGGAGACCTAAATAGATCCATTTCTAGCTCGTTAGCTGTCATCAGTAGGCCACACCCATATCCTCCCTGTAAAGGCATAGTATCAATTTTCTTACTTCTTCGTAGGGTTTATATGTGTTTTTCTTCTAGCCAGGTTTTCCCTACGTAGCCAAGGTTTTTTTTTTTTTTTTTGGTAGCTCCAGCTCAGTAGAATCTCATCTACTCGGTTCTGGGCTTTTTTCTTTTCTAACACCTAGCAAGCTCTCACTGCTAGGTGGGAGACCTAAATAGATCCATTTCTAGCTCGTTAGCTGTCATCAGTAGGCCACACCCATATCCTCCCTGTAAAGGCATAGTATCAATTTTCTTACTTCTTCGTAGGGTTTATATGTGTTTTTCTTCTAGCCAGGTTTTCCCTACGTAGCCAAGGTTTTTTTTTTTAGCTCCAGCTCAGTAGAATCTCATCTACTCGGTTCTGGGCTTTTTTCTTTTCTAACACCTAGCAAGCTCTCACTGCTAGGTGGGAGACCTAAATAGATCCATTTCTAGCTCGTTAGCTGTCATCAGTAGGCCACACCCATATCCTCCCTGTAAAGGCATAGTATCAATTTTCTTACTTCTTCGTAGGGTTTATATGTGTTTTTCTTCTAGCCAGGTTTTCCCTACGTAGCCAAGGTTTTTTTTGTTTTTTTTTTGGTAACTCCAGCTCAGTAGAATCTCATCTACTCGGTTCTGGGCTTTTTTCTTTTCTAACACCTAGCAAGCTCTCACTGCTAGGTGGGAGACCTAAATAGATCCATTTCTAGCTCGTTAGCTGTCATCAGTAGGCCACACCCATATCCTCCCTGTAAAGGCATAGTATCAATTTTCTTACTTCTTCGTAGGGTTTATATGTGTTTTTCTTCTAGCCAGGTTTTCCCTACGTAGCCAAGGTTTTTTTTTTTTTTTTTTGGTAACTCCAGCTCAGTAGAATCTCATCTACTCGGTTCTGGGCTTTTTTCTTTTCTAACACCTAGCAAGCTCTCACTGCTAGGTGGGAGACCTAAATAGATCCATTTCTAGCTCGTTAGCTGTCATCAGTAGGCCACACCCATATCCTCCCTGTAAAGGCATAGTATCAATTTTCTTACTTCTTCGTAGGGTTTATATGTGTTTTTCTTCTAGCCAGGTTTTCCCTACGTAGCCAAGGTTTTTTTTTTTTGTAGCTCCAGCTCAGTAGAATCTCATCTACTCGGTTCTGGGCTTTTTTCTTTTCTAACACCTAGCAAGCTCTCACTGCTAGGTGGGAGACCTAAATAGATCCATTTCTAGCTCGTTAGCTGTCATCAGTAGGCCACACCCATATCCTCCCTGTAAAGGCATAGTATCAATTTTCTTACTTCTTCGTAGGGTTTATATGTGTTTTTCTTCTAGCCAGGTTTTCCCTACGTAGCCAAGGTTTTTTTTTTTTTTGTAGCTCCAGCTCAGTAGAATCTCATCTACTCGGTTCTGGGCTTTTTTCTTTTCTAACACCTAGCAAGCTCTCACTGCTAGGTGGGAGACCTAAATAGATCCATTTCTAGCTCGTTAGCTGTCATCAGTAGGCCACACCCATATCCTCCCTGTAAAGGCATAGTATCAATTTTCTTACTTCTTCGTAGGGTTTATATGTGTTTTTCTTCTAGCCAGGTTTTCCCTACGTAGCCAAGGTTTTTTTTTTTTTTTTGTAGCTCCAGCTCAGTAGAATCTCATCTACTCGGTTCTGGGCTTTTTTCTTTTCTAACACCTAGCAAGCTCTCACTGCTAGGTGGGAGACCTAAATAGATCCATTTCTAGCTCGTTAGCTGTCATCAGTAGGCCACACCCATATCCTCCCTGTAAAGGCATAGTATCAATTTTCTTACTTCTTCGTAGGGTTTATATGTGTTTTTCTTCTAGCCAGGTTTTCCCTACGTAGCCAAGGTTTTTTTTTTTTTTGTAGCTCCAGCTCAGTAGAATCTCATCTACTCGGTTCTGGGCTTTTTTCTTTTCTAACACCTAGCAAGCTCTCACTGCTAGGTGGGAGACCTAAATAGATCCATTTCTAGCTCGTTAGCTGTCATCAGTAGGCCACACCCATATCCTCCCTGTAAAGGCATAGTATCAATTTTCTTACTTCTTCGTAGGGTTTATATGTGTTTTTCTTCTAGCCAGGTTTTCCCTACGTAGCCAAGGTTTTTTTTTTTTTTTTTGTAGCTCCAGCTCAGTAGAATCTCATCTACTCGGTTCTGGGCTTTTTTCTTTTCTAACACCTAGCAAGCTCTCACTGCTAGGTGGGAGACCTAAATAGATCCATTTCTAGCTCGTTAGCTGTCATCAGTAGGCCACACCCATATCCTCCCTGTAAAGGCATAGTATCAATTTTCTTACTTCTTCGTAGGGTTTATATGTGTTTTTCTTCTAGCCAGGTTTTCCCTACGTAGCCAAGGTTTTTTTTTTTTTTTGTAGCTCCAGCTCAGTAGAATCTCATCTACTCGGTTCTGGGCTTTTTTCTTTTCTAACACCTAGCAAGCTCTCACTGCTAGGTGGGAGACCTAAATAGATCCATTTCTAGCTCGTTAGCTGTCATCAGTAGGCCACACCCATATCCTCCCTGTAAAGGCATAGTATCAATTTTCTTACTTCTTCGTAGGGTTTATATGTGTTTTTCTTCTAGCCAGGTTTTCCCTACGTAGCCAAGGTTTTTTTTTTTTTGTAGCTCCAGCTCAGTAGAATCTCATCTACTCGGTTCTGGGCTTTTTTCTTTTCTAACACCTAGCAAGCTCTCACTGCTAGGTGGGAGACCTAAATAGATCCATTTCTAGCTCGTTAGCTGTCATCAGTAGGCCACACCCATATCCTCCCTGTAAAGGCATAGTATCAATTTTCTTACTTCTTCGTAGGGTTTATATGTGTTTTTCTTCTAGCCAGGTTTTCCCTACGTAGCCAAGGTTTTTTTTTTTTTTTTTGTAGCTCCAGCTCAGTAGAATCTCATCTACTCGGTTCTGGGCTTTTTTCTTTTCTAACACCTAGCAAGCTCTCACTGCTAGGTGGGAGACCTAAATAGATCCATTTCTAGCTCGTTAGCTGTCATCAGTAGGCCACACCCATATCCTCCCTGTAAAGGCATAGTATCAATTTTCTTACTTCTTCGTAGGGTTTATATGTGTTTTTCTTCTAGCCAGGTTTTCCCTACGTAGCCAAGGTTTTTTTTTTTTTTTTTGTAGCTCCAGCTCAGTAGAATCTCATCTACTCGGTTCTGGGCTTTTTTCTTTTCTAACACCTAGCAAGCTCTCACTGCTAGGTGGGAGACCTAAATAGATCCATTTCTAGCTCGTTAGCTGTCATCAGTAGGCCACACCCATATCCTCCCTGTAAAGGCATAGTATCAATTTTCTTACTTCTTCGTAGGGTTTATATGTGTTTTTCTTCTAGCCAGGTTTTCCCTACGTAGCCAAGGTTTTTTTTGTTTTTTTTTTGGTAGCTCCAGCTCAGTAGAATCTCATCTACTCGGTTCTGGGCTTTTTTCTTTTCTAACACCTAGCAAGCTCTCACTGCTAGGTGGGAGACCTAAATAGATCCATTTCTAGCTCGTTAGCTGTCATCAGTAGGCCACACCCATATCCTCCCTGTAAAGGCATAGTATCAATTTTCTTACTTCTTCGTAGGGTTTATATGTGTTTTTCTTCTAGCCAGGTTTTCCCTACGTAGCCAAGGTTTTTTTTTTTTTTTTTGTAGCTCCAGCTCAGTAGAATCTCATCTACTCGGTTCTGGGCTTTTTTCTTTTCTAACACCTAGCAAGCTCTCACTGCTAGGTGGGAGACCTAAATAGATCCATTTCTAGCTCGTTAGCTGTCATCAGTAGGCCACACCCATATCCTCCCTGTAAAGGCATAGTATCAATTTTCTTACTTCTTCGTAGGGTTTATATGTGTTTTTCTTCTAGCCAGGTTTTCCCTACGTAGCCAAGGTTTTTTTTTTTTTTGTAGCTCCAGCTCAGTAGAATCTCATCTACTCGGTTCTGGGCTTTTTTCTTTTCTAACACCTAGCAAGCTCTCACTGCTAGGTGGGAGACCTAAATAGATCCATTTCTAGCTCGTTAGCTGTCATCAGTAGGCCACACCCATATCCTCCCTGTAAAGGCATAGTATCAATTTTCTTACTTCTTCGTAGGGTTTATATGTGTTTTTCTTCTAGCCAGGTTTTCCCTACGTAGCCAAGGTTTTTTTTTTTGTAGCTCCAGCTCAGTAGAATCTCATCTACTCGGTTCTGGGCTTTTTTCTTTTCTAACACCTAGCAAGCTCTCACTGCTAGGTGGGAGACCTAAATAGATCCATTTCTAGCTCGTTAGCTGTCATCAGTAGGCCACACCCATATCCTCCCTGTAAAGGCATAGTATCAATTTTCTTACTTCTTCGTAGGGTTTATATGTGTTTTTCTTCTAGCCAGGTTTTCCCTACGTAGCCAAGGTTTTTTTTTTTGTAGCTCCAGCTCAGTAGAATCTCATCTACTCGGTTCTGGGCTTTTTTCTTTTCTAACACCTAGCAAGCTCTCACTGCTAGGTGGGAGACCTAAATAGATCCATTTCTAGCTCGTTAGCTGTCATCAGTAGGCCACACCCATATCCTCCCTGTAAAGGCATAGTATCAATTTTCTTACTTCTTCGTAGGGTTTATATGTGTTTTTCTTCTAGCCAGGTTTTCCCTACGTAGCCAAGGTTTTTTTTTTTTTGTAGCTCCAGCTCAGTAGAATCTCATCTACTCGGTTCTGGGCTTTTTTCTTTTCTAACACCTAGCAAGCTCTCACTGCTAGGTGGGAGACCTAAATAGATCCATTTCTAGCTCGTTAGCTGTCATCAGTAGGCCACACCCATATCCTCCCTGTAAAGGCATAGTATCAATTTTCTTACTTCTTCGTAGGGTTTATATGTGTTTTTCTTCTAGCCAGGTTTTCCCTACGTAGCCAAGGTTTTTTTTTTTTTGTAGCTCCAGCTCAGTAGAATCTCATCTACTCGGTTCTGGGCTTTTTTCTTTTCTAACACCTAGCAAGCTCTCACTGCTAGGTGGGAGACCTAAATAGATCCATTTCTAGCTCGTTAGCTGTCATCAGTAGGCCACACCCATATCCTCCCTGTAAAGGCATAGTATCAATTTTCTTACTTCTTCGTAGGGTTTATATGTGTTTTTCTTCTAGCCAGGTTTTCCCTACGTAGCCAAGGTTTTTTTTTTTTTGTAGCTCCAGCTCAGTAGAATCTCATCTACTCGGTTCTGGGCTTTTTTCTTTTCTAACACCTAGCAAGCTCTCACTGCTAGGTGGGAGACCTAAATAGATCCATTTCTAGCTCGTTAGCTGTCATCAGTAGGCCACACCCATATCCTCCCTGTAAAGGCATAGTATCAATTTTCTTACTTCTTCGTAGGGTTTATATGTGTTTTTCTTCTAGCCAGGTTTTCCCTACGTAGCCAAGGTTTTTTTTTTTTTGTAGCTCCAGCTCAGTAGAATCTCATCTACTCGGTTCTGGGCTTTTTTCTTTTCTAACACCTAGCAAGCTCTCACTGCTAGGTGGGAGACCTAAATAGATCCATTTCTAGCTCGTTAGCTGTCATCAGTAGGCCACACCCATATCCTCCCTGTAAAGGCATAGTATCAATTTTCTTACTTCTTCGTAGGGTTTATATGTGTTTTTCTTCTAGCCAGGTTTTCCCTACGTAGCCAAGGTTTTTTTTTTTTGTTGCTCCAGCTCAGTAGAATCTCATCTACTCGGTTCTGGGCTTTTTTCTTTTCTAACACCTAGCAAGCTCTCACTGCTAGGTGGGAGACCTAAATAGATCCATTTCTAGCTCGTTAGCTGTCATCAGTAGGCCACACCCATATCCTCCCTGTAAAGGCATAGTATCAATTTTCTTACTTCTTCGTAGGGTTTATATGTGTTTTTCTTCTAGCCAGGTTTTCCCTACGTAGCCAAGGTTTTTTTTTTGTGTAGCTCCAGTTCAGTAGAATCTCATCTACTCGGTTCTGGGCTTTTTTCTTTTCTAACACCTAGCAAGCTCTCACTGCTAGGTGGGAGACCTAAATAGATCCATTTCTAGCTCGTTAGCTGTCATCAGTAGGCCACACCCATATCCTCCCTGTAAAGGCATAGTATCAATTTTCTTACTTCTTCGTAGGGTTTATATGTGTTTTTCTTCTAGCCAGGTTTTCCCTACGTAGCCAAGGTTTTTTTTTTTTTTTTTGTAGCTCCAGCTCAGTAGAATCTCATCTACTCGGTTCTGGGCTTTTTTCTTTTCTAACACCTAGCAAGCTCTCACTGCTAGGTGGGAGACCTAAATAGATCCATTTCTAGCTCGTTAGCTGTCATCAGTAGGCCACACCCATATCCTCCCTGTAAAGGCATAGTATCAATTTTCTTACTTCTTCGTAGGGTTTATATGTGTTTTTCTTCTAGCCAGGTTTTCCCTACGTAGCCAAGGTTTTTTTTTTTTTTTGGTAGCTCCAGCTCAGTAGAATCTCATCTACTCGGTTCTGGGCTTTTTTCTTTTCTAACACCTAGCAAGCTCTCACTGCTAGGTGGGAGACCTAAATAGATCCATTTCTAGCTCGTTAGCTGTCATCAGTAGGCCACACCCATATCCTCCCTGTAAAGGCATAGTATCAATTTTCTTACTTCTTCGTAGGGTTTATATGTGTTTTTCTTCTAGCCAGGTTTTCCCTACGTAGCCAAGGTTTTTTTTTTTTGTAGCTCCAGCTCAGTAGAATCTCATCTACTCGGTTCTGGGCTTTTTTCTTTTCTAACACCTAGCAAGCTCTCACTGCTAGGTGGGAGACCTAAATAGATCCATTTCTAGCTCGTTAGCTGTCATCAGTAGGCACACCCATATCCTCCCTGTAAAGGCATAGTATCAATTTTCTTACTTCTTCGTAGGGTTTATATGTGTTTTTCTTCTAGCCAGGTTTTCCCTACGTAGCCAAGGTTTTTTTTTTTTGTAGCTCCAGCTCAGTAGAATCTCATCTACTCGGTTCTGGGCTTTTTTCTTTTCTAACACCTAGCAAGCTCTCACTGCTAGGTGGGAGACCTAAATAGATCCATTTCTAGCTCGTTAGCTGTCATCAGTAGGCCACACCCATATCCTCCCTGTAAAGGCATAGTATCAATTTTCTTACTTCTTCGTAGGGTTTATATGTGTTTTTCTTCTAGCCAGGTTTTCCCTACGTAGCCAAGGTTTTTTTTTTTTTTTTTTGTAGCTCCAGCTCAGTAGAATCTCATCTACTCGGTTCTGGGCTTTTTTCTTTTCTAACACCTAGCAAGCTCTCACTGCTAGGTGGGAGACCTAAATAGATCCATTTCTAGCTCGTTAGCTGTCATCAGTAGGCCACACCCATATCCTCCCTGTAAAGGCATAGTATCAATTTTCTTACTTCTTCGTAGGGTTTATATGTGTTTTTCTTCTAGCCAGGTTTTCCCTACGTAGCCAAGGTTTTTTTTTTTTTTTGTAGCTCCAGCTCAGTAGAATCTCATCTACTCGGTTCTGGGCTTTTTTCTTTTCTAACACCTAGCAAGCTCTCACTGCTAGGTGGGAGACCTAAATAGATCCATTTCTAGCTCGTTAGCTGTCATCAGTAGGCCACACCCATATCCTCCCTGTAAAGGCATAGTATCAATTTTCTTACTTCTTCGTAGGGTTTATATGTGTTTTTCTTCTAGCCAGGTTTTCCCTACGTAGCCAAGGTTTTTTTTTTTTTTGTAGCTCCAGCTCAGTAGAATCTCATCTACTCGGTTCTGGGCTTTTTTCTTTTCTAACACCTAGCAAGCTCTCACTGCTAGGTGGGAGACCTAAATAGATCCATTTCTAGCTCGTTAGCTGTCATCAGTAGGCCACACCCATATCCTCCCTGTAAAGGCATAGTATCAATTTTCTTACTTCTTCGTAGGGTTTATATGTGTTTTTCTTCTAGCCAGGTTTTCCCTACGTAGCCAAGGTTTTTTTTTTTTTGTAGCTCCAGCTCAGTAGAATCTCATCTACTCAGTTCTGGGCTTTTTTCTTTTCTAACACCTAGCAAGCTCTCACTGCTAGGTGGGAGACCTAAATAGATCCATTTCTAGCTCGTTAGCTGTCATCAGTAGGCCACACCCATATCCTCCCTGTAAAGGCATAGTATCAATTTTCTTACTTCTTCGTAGGGTTTATATGTGTTTTTCTTCTAGCCAGGTTTTCCCTACGTAGCCAAGGTTTTTTTTTTTTTTTAGCTCCAGCTCAGTAGAATCTCATCTACTCGGTTCTGGGCTTTTTTCTTTTCTAACACCTAGCAAGCTCTCACTGCTAGGTGGGAGACCTAAATAGATCCATTTCTAGCTCGTTAGCTGTCATCAGTAGGCCACACCCATATCCTCCCTGTAAAGGCATAGTATCAATTTTCTTACTTCTTCGTAGGGTTTATATGTGTTTTTCTTCTAGCCAGGTTTTCCCTACGTAGCCAAGGTTTTTTTTTTTTTTTTTTTGTAGCTCCAGCTCAGTAGAATCTCATCTACTCGGTTCTGGGCTTTTTTCTTTTCTAACACCTAGCAAGCTCTCACTGCTAGGTGGGAGACCTAAATAGATCCATTTCTAGCTCGTTAGCTGTCATCAGTAGGCCACACCCATATCCTCCCTGTAAAGGCATAGTATCAATTTTCTTACTTCTTCGTAGGGTTTATATGTGTTTTTCTTCTAGCCAGGTTTTCCCTACGTAGCCAAGGTTTTTTTTTTTGTTTTTGGTAGCTCCAGCTCAGTAGAATCTCATCTACTCGGTTCTGGGCTTTTTTCTTTTCTAACACCTAGCAAGCTCTCACTGCTAGGTGGGAGACCTAAATAGATCCATTTCTAGCTCGTTAGCTGTCATCAGTAGGCCACACCCATATCCTCCCTGTAAAGGCATAGTATCAATTTTCTTACTTCTTCGTAGGGTTTATATGTGTTTTTCTTCTAGCCAGGTTTTCCCTACGTAGCCAAGGTTTTTTTTGTTTTTGTAGCTCCAGCTCAGTAGAATCTCATCTACTCGGTTCTGGGCTTTTTTCTTTTCTAACACCTAGCAAGCTCTCACTGCTAGGTGGGAGACCTAAATAGATCCATTTCTAGCTCGTTAGCTGTCATCAGTAGGCCACACCCATATCCTCCCTGTAAAGGCATAGTATCAATTTTCTTACTTCTTCGTAGGGTTTATATGTGTTTTTCTTCTAGCCAGGTTTTCCCTACGTAGCCAAGGTTTTTTTTTTTTTTTTGTAGCTCCAGCTCAGTAGAATCTCATCTACTCGGTTCTGGGCTTTTTTCTTTTCTAACACCTAGCAAGCTCTCACTGCTAGGTGGGAGACCTAAATAGATCCATTTCTAGCTCATTAGCTGTCATCAGTAGGCCACACCCATATCCTCCCTGTAAAGGCATAGTATCAATTTTCTTACTTCTTCGTAGGGTTTATATGTGTTTTTCTTCTAGCCAGGTTTTCCCTACGTAGCCAAGGTTTTTTTTTTTTTGTAGCTCCAGCTCAGTAGAATCTCATCTACTCGGTTCTGGGCTTTTTTCTTTTCTAACACCTAGCAAGCTCTCACTGCTAGGTGGGAGACCTAAATAGATCCATTTCTAGCTCGTTAGCTGTCATCAGTAGGCCACACCCATATCCTCCCTGTAAAGGCATAGTATCAATTTTCTTACTTCTTCGTAGGGTTTATATGTGTTTTTCTTCTAGCCAGGTTTTCCCTACGTAGCCAAGGTTTTTTTTTTTTGTAGCTCCAGCTCAGTAGAATCTCATCTACTCGGTTCTGGGCTTTTTTCTTTTCTAACACCTAGCAAGCTCTCACTGCTAGGTGGGAGACCTAAATAGATCCATTTCTAGCTCGTTAGCTGTCATCAGTAGGCCACACCCATATCCTCCCTGTAAAGGCATAGTATCAATTTTCTTACTTCTTCGTAGGGTTTATATGTGTTTTTCTTCTAGCCAGGTTTTCCCTACGTAGCCAAGGTTTTTTTTTTTTGTAGCTCCAGCTCAGTAGAATCTCATCTACTCGGTTCTGGGCTTTTTTCTTTTCTAACACCTAGCAAGCTCTCACTGCTAGGTGGGAGACCTAAATAGATCCATTTCTAGCTCGTTAGCTGTCATCAGTAGGCCACACCCATATCCTCCCTGTAAAGGCATAGTATCAATTTTCTTACTTCTTCGTAGGGTTTATATGTGTTTTTCTTCTAGCCAGGTTTTCCCTACGTAGCCAAGGTTTTTTTTTTTTTTGTAGCTCCAGCTCAGTAGAATCTCATCTACTCGGTTCTGGGCTTTTTTCTTTTCTAACACCTAGCAAGCTCTCACTGCTAGGTGGGAGACCTAAATAGATCCATTTCTAGCTCGTTAGCTGTCATCAGTAGGCCACACCCATATCCTCCCTGTAAAGGCATAGTATCAATTTTCTTACTTCTTCGTAGGGTTTATATGTGTTTTTCTTCTAGCCAGGTTTTCCCTACGTAGCCAAGGTTTTTTTTTTTTTGTAGCTCCAGCTCAGTAGAATCTCATCTACTCGGTTCTGGGCTTTTTTCTTTTCTAACACCTAGCAAGCTCTCACTGCTAGGTGGGAGACCTAAATAGATCCATTTCTAGCTCGTTAGCTGTCATCAGTAGGCCACACCCATATCCTCCCTGTAAAGGCATAGTATCAATTTTCTTACTTCTTCGTAGGGTTTATATGTGTTTTTCTTCTAGCCAGGTTTTCCCTACGTAGCCAAGGTTTTTTTTTTTTTGTAGCTCCAGTTCAGTAGAATCTCATCTACTCGGTTCTGGGCTTTTTTCTTTTCTAACACCTAGCAAGCTCTCACTGCTAGGTGGGAGACCTAAATAGATCCATTTCTAGCTCGTTAGCTGTCATCAGTAGGCCACACCCATATCCTCCCTGTAAAGGCATAGTATCAATTTTCTTACTTCTTCGTAGGGTTTATATGTGTTTTTCTTCTAGCCAGGTTTTCCCTACGTAGCCAAGGTTTTTTTTTTTTTTTTTTGGTAGCTCCAGCTCAGTAGAATCTCATCTACTCGGTTCTGGGCTTTTTTCTTTTCTAACACCTAGCAAGCTCTCACTGCTAGGTGGGAGACCTAAATAGATCCATTTCTAGCTCGTTAGCTGTCATCAGTAGGCCACACCCATATCCTCCCTGTAAAGGCATAGTATCAATTTTCTTACTTCTTCGTAGGGTTTATATGTGTTTTTCTTCTAGCCAGGTTTTCCCTACGTAGCCAAGGTTTTTTTTTTTGTTTGCTCCAGCTCAGTAGAATCTCATCTACTCGGTTCTGGGCTTTTTTCTTTTCTAACACCTAGCAAGCTCTCACTGCTAGGTGGGAGACCTAAATAGATCCATTTCTAGCTCGTTAGCTGTCATCAGTAGGCCACACCCATATCCTCCCTGTAAAGGCATAGTATCAATTTTCTTACTTCTTCGTAGGGTTTATATGTGTTTTTCTTCTAGCCAGGTTTTCCCTACGTAGCCAAGGTTTTTTTTTTTTTTTTTGTAGCTCCAGCTCAGTAGAATCTCATCTACTCGGTTCTGGGCTTTTTTCTTTTCTAACACCTAGCAAGCTCTCACTGCTAGGTGGGAGACCTAAATAGATCCATTTCTAGCTCGTTAGCTGTCATCAGTAGGCCACACCCATATCCTCCCTGTAAAGGCATAGTATCAATTTTCTTACTTCTTCGTAGGGTTTATATGTGTTTTTCTTCTAGCCAGGTTTTCCCTACGTAGCCAAGGTTTTTTTTTTTTTTTTGTAGCTCCAGCTCAGTAGAATCTCATCTACTCGGTTCTGGGCTTTTTTCTTTTCTAACACCTAGCAAGCTCTCACTGCTAGGTGGGAGACCTAAATAGATCCATTTCTAGCTCGTTAGCTGTCATCAGTAGGCCACACCCATATCCTCCCTGTAAAGGCATAGTATCAATTTTCTTACTTCTTCGTAGGGTTTATATGTGTTTTTCTTCTAGCCAGGTTTTCCCTACGTAGCCAAGGTTTTTTTTTTTTGTAGCTCCAGCTCAGTAGAATCTCATCTACTCTGTTCTGGGCTTTTTTCTTTTCTAACACCTAGCAAGCTCTCACTGCTAGGTGGGAGACCTAAATAGATCCATTTCTAGCTCGTTAGCTGTCATCAGTAGGCCACACCCATATCCTCCCTGTAAAGGCATAGTATCAATTTTCTTACTTCTTCGTAGGGTTTATATGTGTTTTTCTTCTAGCCAGGTTTTCCCTACGTAGCCAAGGTTTTTTTTTTTTTGTAGCTCCAGCTCAGTAGAATCTCATCTACTCGGTTCTGGGCTTTTTTCTTTTCTAACACCTAGCAAGCTCTCACTGCTAGGTGGGAGACCTAAATAGATCCATTTCTAGCTCGTTAGCTGTCATCAGTAGGCCACACCCATATCCTCCCTGTAAAGGCATAGTATCAATTTTCTTACTTCTTCGTAGGGTTTATATGTGTTTTTCTTCTAGCCAGGTTTTCCCTACGTAGCCAAGGTTTTTTTTTTTTAGTAGCTCCAGCTCAGTAGAATCTCATCTACTCGGTTCTGGCTTTTTTCTTTTCTAACACCTAGCAAGCTCTCACTGCTAGGTGGGAGACCTAAATAGATCCATTTCTAGCTCGTTAGCTGTCATCAGTAGGCCACACCCATATCCTCCCTGTAAAGGCATAGTATCAATTTTCTTACTTCTTCGTAGGGTTTATATGTGTTTTTCTTCTAGCCAGGTTTTCCCTACGTAGCCAAGGTTTTTTTTTTTTTTTAGCTCCAGCTCAGTAGAATCTCATCTACTCGGTTCTGGGCTTTTTTCTTTTCTAACACCTAGCAAGCTCTCACTGCTAGGTGGGAGACCTAAATAGATCCATTTCTAGCTCGTTAGCTGTCATCAGTAGGCCACACCCATATCCTCCCTGTAAAGGCATAGTATCAATTTTCTTACTTCTTCGTAGGGTTTATATGTGTTTTTCTTCTAGCCAGGTTTTCCCTACGTAGCCAAGGTTTTTTTTTTTTTTTTTTGTAGCTCCAGCTCAGTAGAATCTCATCTACTCGGTTCTGGGCTTTTTTCTTTTCTAACACCTAGCAAGCTCTCACTGCTAGGTGGGAGACCTAAATAGATCCATTTCTAGCTCGTTAGCTGTCATCAGTAGGCCACACCCATATCCTCCCTGTAAAGGCATAGTATCAATTTTCTTACTTCTTCGTAGGGTTTATATGTGTTTTTCTTCTAGCCAGGTTTTCCCTACGTAGCCAAGGTTTTTTTTTTTTTGTAGCTCCAGCTCAGTAGAATCTCATCTACTCGGTTCTGGGCTTTTTTCTTTTCTAACACCTAGCAAGCTCTCACTGCTAGGTGGGAGACCTAAATAGATCCATTTCTAGCTCGTTAGCTGTCATCAGTAGGCCACACCCATATCCTCCCTGTAAAGGCATAGTATCAATTTTCTTACTTCTTCGTAGGGTTTATATGTGTTTTTCTTCTAGCCAGGTTTTCCCTACGTAGCCAAGGTTTTTTTTTTTTTTTTTTTTGTAGCTCCAGCTCAGTAGAATCTCATCTACTCGGTTCTGGGCTTTTTTCTTTTCTAACACCTAGCAAGCTCTCACTGCTAGGTGGGAGACCTAAATAGATCCATTTCTAGCTCGTTAGCTGTCATCAGTAGGCCACACCCATATCCTCCCTGTAAAGGCATAGTATCAATTTTCTTACTTCTTCGTAGGGTTTATATGTGTTTTTCTTCTAGCCAGGTTTTCCCTACGTAGCCAAGGTTTTTTTTTTTTGTAGCTCCAGCTCAGTAGAATCTCATCTACTCGGTTCTGGGCTTTTTTCTTTTCTAACACCTAGCAAGCTCTCACTGCTAGGTGGGAGACCTAAATAGATCCATTTCTAGCTCGTTAGCTGTCATCAGTAGGCCACACCCATATCCTCCCTGTAAAGGCATAGTATCAATTTTCTTACTTCTTCGTAGGGTTTATATGTGTTTTTCTTCTAGCCAGGTTTTCCCTACGTAGCCAAGGTTTTTTTTTTTTGTAGCTCCAGCTCAGTAGAATCTCATCTACTCGGTTCTGGGCTTTTTTCTTTTCTAACACCTAGCAAGCTCTCACTGCTAGGTGGGAGACCTAAATAGATCCATTTCTAGCTCGTTAGCTGTCATCAGTAGGCCACACCCATATCCTCCCTGTAAAGGCATAGTATCAATTTTCTTACTTCTTCGTAGGGTTTATATGTGTTTTTCTTCTAGCCAGGTTTTCCCTACGTAGCCAAGGTTTTTTTTTTTTTTTTTTTGTAGCTCCAGCTCAGTAGAATCTCATCTACTCGGTTCTGGGCTTTTTTCTTTTCTAACACCTAGCAAGCTCTCACTGCTAGGTGGGAGACCTAAATAGATCCATTTCTAGCTCGTTAGCTGTCATCAGTAGGCCACACCCATATCCTCCCTGTAAAGGCATAGTATCAATTTTCTTACTTCTTCGTAGGGTTTATATGTGTTTTTCTTCTAGCCAGGTTTTCCCTACGTAGCCAAGGTTTTTTTTTTTTTTGTAGCTCCAGCTCAGTAGAATCTCATCTACTCGGTTCTGGGCTTTTTTCTTTTCTAACACCTAGCAAGCTCTCACTGCTAGGTGGGAGACCTAAATAGATCCATTTCTAGCTCGTTAGCTGTCATCAGTAGGCCACACCCATATCCTCCCTGTAAAGGCATAGTATCAATTTTCTTACTTCTTCGTAGGGTTTATATGTGTTTTTCTTCTAGCCAGGTTTTCCCTACGTAGCCAAGGTTTTTTTTTTTTGTAGCTCCAGCTCAGTAGAATCTCATCTACTCGGTTCTGGGCTTTTTTCTTTTCTAACACCTAGCAAGCTCTCACTGCTAGGTGGGAGACCTAAATAGATCCATTTCTAGCTCGTTAGCTGTCATCAGTAGGCCACACCCATATCCTCCCTGTAAAGGCATAGTATCAATTTTCTTACTTCTTCGTAGGGTTTATATGTGTTTTTCTTCTAGCCAGGTTTTCCCTACGTAGCCAAGGTTTTTTTTTTTTTTTTGTAGCTCCAGCTCAGTAGAATCTCATCTACTCGGTTCTGGGCTTTTTTCTTTTCTAACACCTAGCAAGCTCTCACTGCTAGGTGGGAGACCTAAATAGATCCATTTCTAGCTCGTTAGCTGTCATCAGTAGGCCACACCCATATCCTCCCTGTAAAGGCATAGTATCAATTTTCTTACTTCTTCGTAGGGTTTATATGTGTTTTTCTTCTAGCCAGGTTTTCCCTACGTAGCCAAGGTTTTTTTTTTGTAGCTCCAGCTCAGTAGAATCTCATCTACTCGGTTCTGGGCTTTTTTCTTTTCTAACACCTAGCAAGCTCTCACTGCTAGGTGGGAGACCTAAATAGATCCATTTCTAGCTCGTTAGCTGTCATCAGTAGGCCACACCCATATCCTCCCTGTAAAGGCATAGTATCAATTTTCTTACTTCTTCGTAGGGTTTATATGTGTTTTTTTTCTAGCCAGGTTTTCCCTACGTAGCCAAGGTTTTTTTTTTTTTTTTTTGTAGCTCCAGCTCAGTAGAATCTCATCTACTCGGTTCTGGGCTTTTTTCTTTTCTAACACCTAGCAAGCTCTCACTGCTAGGTGGGAGACCTAAATAGATCCATTTCTAGCTCGTTAGCTGTCATCAGTAGGCCACACCCATATCCTCCCTGTAAAGGCATAGTATCAATTTTCTTACTTCTTCGTAGGGTTTATATGTGTTTTTCTTCTAGCCAGGTTTTCCCTACGTAGCCAAGGTTTTTTTTTTTTTTTTTTGTAGCTCCAGCTCAGTAGAATCTCATCTACTCGGTTCTGGGCTTTTTTCTTTTCTAACACCTAGCAAGCTCTCACTGCTAGGTGGGAGACCTAAATAGATCCATTTCTAGCTCGTTAGCTGTCATCAGTAGGCCACACCCATATCCTCCCTGTAAAGGCATAGTATCAATTTTCTTACTTCTTCGTAGGGTTTATATGTGTTTTTCTTCTAGCCAGGTTTTCCCTACGTAGCCAAGGTTTTTTTTTTTGTAGCTCCAGCTCAGTAGAATCTCATCTACTCAGTTCTGGGCTTTTTTCTTTTCTAACACCTAGCAAGCTCTCACTGCTAGGTGGGAGACCTAAATAGATCCATTTCTAGCTCGTTAGCTGTCATCAGTAGGCCACACCCATATCCTCCCTGTAAAGGCATAGTATCAATTTTCTTACTTCTTCGTAGGGTTTATATGTGTTTTTCTTCTAGCCAGGTTTTCCCTACATAGCCAAGGTTTTTTTTCTTTTTTTTTTTGGTAACTCCAGCTCAGTAGAATCTCATCTACTCGGTTCTGGGCTTTTTTCTTTTCTAACACCTAGCAAGCTCTCACTGCTAGGTGGGAGACCTAAATAGATCCATTTCTAGCTCGTTAGCTGTCATCAGTAGGCCACACCCATATCCTCCCTGTAAAGGCATAGTATCAATTTTCTTACTTCTTCGTAGGGTTTATATGTGTTTTTCTTCTAGCCAGGTTTTCCCTACGTAGCCAACGTTTTTTTTTGTGTAGCTCCAGTTCAGTAGAATCTCATCTACTCGGTTCTGGGCTTTTTTCTTTTCTAACACCTAGCAAGCTCTCACTGCTAGGTGGGAGACCTAAATAGATCCATTTCTAGCTCGTTAGCTGTCATCAGTAGGCCACACCCATATCCTCCCTGTAAAGGCATAGTATCAATTTTCTTACTTCTTCGTAGGGTTTATATGTGTTTTTCTTCTAGCCAGGTTTTCCCTACGTAGCCAAGGTTTTTTTTTTTTTTTTTGGTAGCTCCAGCTCAGTAGAATCTCATCTACTCGGTTCTGGGCTTTTTTCTTTTCTAACACCTAGCAAGCTCTCACTGCTAGGTGGGAGACCTAAATAGATCCATTTCTAGCTCGTTAGCTGTCATCAGTAGGCCACACCCATATCCTCCCTGTAAAGGCATAGTATCAATTTTCTTACTTCTTCGTAGGGTTTATATGTGTTTTTCTTCTAGCCAGGTTTTCCCTACGTAGCCAAGGTTTTTTTTGTTTTTTTTTTGGTAGCTCCAGCTCAGTAGAATCTCATCTACTCGGTTCTGGGCTTTTTTCTTTTCTAACACCTAGCAAGCTCTCACTGCTAGGTGGGAGACCTAAATAGATCCATTTCTAGCTCGTTAGCTGTCATCAGTAGGCCACACCCATATCCTCCCTGTAAAGGCATAGTATCAATTTTCTTACTTCTTCGTAGGGTTTATATGTGTTTTTCTTCTAGCCAGGTTTTCCCTACGTAGCCAAGGTTTTTTTTTTTTGTAGCTCCAGCTCAGTAGAATCTCATCTACTCGGTTCTGGGCTTTTTTCTTTTCTAACACCTAGCAAGCTCTCACTGCTAGGTGGGAGACCTAAATAGATCCATTTCTAGCTCGTTAGCTGTCATCAGTAGGCCACACCCATATCCTCCCTGTAAAGGCATAGTATCAATTTTCTTACTTCTTCGTAGGGTTTATATGTGTTTTTCTTCTAGCCAGGTTTTCCCTACGTAGCCAAGGTTTTTTTTTTTTTTTGTAGCTCCAGCTCAGTAGAATCTCATCTACTCGGTTCTGGGCTTTTTTCTTTTCTAACACCTAGCAAGCTCTCACTGCTAGGTGGGAGACCTAAATAGATCCATTTCTAGCTCGTTAGCTGTCATCAGTAGGCCACACCCATATCCTCCCTGTAAAGGCATAGTATCAATTTTCTTACTTCTTCGTAGGGTTTATATGTGTTTTTCTTCTAGCCAGGTTTTCCCTACGTAGCCAAGGTTTTTTTTTTTGTAGCTCCAGCTCAGTAGAATCTCATCTACTCGGTTCTGGGCTTTTTTCTTTTCTAACACCTAGCAAGCTCTCACTGCTAGGTGGGAGACCTAAATAGATCCATTTCTAGCTCGTTAGCTGTCATCAGTAGGCCACACCCATATCCTCCCTGTAAAGGCATAGTATCAATTTTCTTACTTCTTCGTAGGGTTTATATGTGTTTTTTTTCTAGCCAGGTTTTCCCTACGTAGCCAAGGTTTTTTTTTTTTGTAGCTCCAGCTCAGTAGAATCTCATCTACTCGGTTCTGGGCTTTTTTCTTTTCTAACACCTAGCAAGCTCTCACTGCTAGGTGGGAGACCTAAATAGATCCATTTCTAGCTCGTTAGCTGTCATCAGTAGGCCACACCCATATCCTCCCTGTAAAGGCATAGTATCAATTTTCTTACTTCTTCGTAGGGTTTATATGTGTTTTTCTTCTAGCCAGGTTTTCCCTACGTAGCCAAGGTTTTTTTTTTTTTTTTTGTAGCTCCAGCTCAGTAGAATCTCATCTACTCGGTTCTGGGCTTTTTTCTTTTCTAACACCTAGCAAGCTCTCACTGCTAGGTGGGAGACCTAAATAGATCCATTTCTAGCTCGTTAGCTGTCATCAGTAGGCCACACCCATATCCTCCCTGTAAAGGCATAGTATCAATTTTCTTACTTCTTCGTAGGGTTTATATGTGTTTTTCTTCTAGCCAGGTTTTCCCTACGTAGCCAAGGTTTTTTTTTTTTGTAGCTCCAGCTCAGTAGAATCTCATCTACTCGTTCTGGGCTTTTTTCTTTTCTAACACCTAGCAAGCTCTCACTGCTAGGTGGGAGACCTAAATAGATCCATTTCTAGCTCGTTAGCTGTCATCAGTAGGCCACACCCATATCCTCCCTGTAAAGGCATAGTATCAATTTTCTTACTTCTTCGTAGGGTTTATATGTGTTTTTCTTCTAGCCAGGTTTTCCCTACGTAGCCAAGGTTTTTTTTGTTTTTTTTTTGGTAGCTCCAGCTCAGTAGAATCTCATCTACTCGGTTCTGGGCTTTTTTCTTTTCTAACACCTAGCAAGCTCTCACTGCTAGGTGGGAGACCTAAATAGATCCATTTCTAGCTCGTTAGCTGTCATCAGTAGGCCACACCCATATCCTCCCTGTAAAGGCATAGTATCAATTTTCTTACTTCTTCGTAGGGTTTATATGTGTTTTTCTTCTAGCCAGGTTTTCCCTACGTAGCCAAGGTTTTTTTTTGTGTAGCTCCAGTTCAGTAGAATCTCATCTACTCGGTTCTGGGCTTTTTTCTTTTCTAACACCTAGCAAGCTCTCACTGCTAGGTGGGAGACCTAAATAGATCCATTTCTAGCTCGTTAGCTGTCATCAGTAGGCCACACCCATATCCTCCCTGTAAAGGCATAGTATCAATTTTCTTACTTCTTCGTAGGGTTTATATGTGTTTTTCTTCTAGCCAGGTTTTCCCTACATAGCCAAGGTTTTTTTTGTTTTTTTTTTGGTAGCTCCAGCTCAGTAGAATCTCATCTACTCGGTTCTGGGCTTTTTTCTTTTCTAACACCTAGCAAGCTCTCACTGCTAGGTGGGAGACCTAAATAGATCCATTTCTAGCTCGTTAGCTGTCATCAGTAGGCCACACCCATATCCTCCCTGTAAAGGCATAGTATCAATTTTCTTACTTCTTCGTAGGGTTTATATGTGTTTTTCTTCTAGCCAGGTTTTCCCTACGTAGCCAAGGTTTTTTTTGTTTTTTGTTTTGGTAACTCCAGCTCAGTAGAATCTCATCTACTCGGTTCTGGGCTTTTTTCTTTTCTAACACCTAGCAAGCTCTCACTGCTAGGTGGGAGACCTAAATAGATCCATTTCTAGCTCGTTAGCTGTCATCAGTAGGCCACACCCATATCCTCCCTGTAAAGGCATAGTATCAATTTTCTTACTTCTTCGTAGGGTTTATATGTGTTTTTCTTCTAGCCAGGTTTTCCCTACGTAGCCAAGGTTTTTTTTTTTTTTTGTAGCTCCAGCTCAGTAGAATCTCATCTACTCGGTTCTGGGCTTTTTTCTTTTCTAACACCTAGCAAGCTCTCACTGCTAGGTGGGAGACCTAAATAGATCCATTTCTAGCTCATTAGCTGTCATCAGTAGGCCACACCCATATCCTCCCTGTAAAGGCATAGTATCAATTTTCTTACTTCTTCGTAGGGTTTATATGTGTTTTTCTTCTAGCCAGGTTTTCCCTACGTAGCCAAGGTTTTTTTTTTTTGTAGCTCCAGCTCAGTAGAATCTCATCTACTCGGTTCTGGGCTTTTTTCTTTTCTAACACCTAGCAAGCTCTCACTGCTAGGTGGGAGACCTAAATAGATCCATTTCTAGCTCGTTAGCTGTCATCAGTAGGCCAC
The DNA here is from genome assembly GCF_029531705.1 of Pantherophis guttatus. The sequence goes on from NW_026844118.1 coordinate 48,676, forward strand.
ACCCATATCCTCCCTGTAAAGGCATAGTATCAATTTTCTTACTTCTTCGTAGGGTTTATATGTGTTTTTTTTCTAGCCAGGTTTTCCCTACGTAGCCAAGGTTTTTTTTTTTTTGTAGCTCCAGCTCAGTAGAATCTCATCTACTCGGTTCTGGGCTTTTTTCTTTTCTAACACCTAGCAAGCTCTCACTGCTAGGTGGGAGACCTAAATAGATCCATTTCTAGCTCGTTAGCTGTCATCAGTAGGCCACACCCATATCCTCCCTGTAAAGGCATAGTATCAATTTTCTTACTTCTTCGTAGGGTTTATATGTGTTTACTTCTAGCCAGGTTTTCCCTACGTAGCCAAGGTTTTTTTTTTTTTTTTTTGTAGCTCCAGCTCAGTAGAATCTCATCTACTCGGTTCTGGGCTTTTTTCTTTTCTAACACCTAGCAAGCTCTCACTTCTAGGTGGGAGACCTAAATAGATCCATTTCTAGCTCGTTAGCTGTCATCAGTAGGCCACACCCATATCCTCCCTGTAAAGGCATAGTATCAATTTTCTTACTTCTTCGTAGGGTTTATATGTGTTTTTCTTCTAGCCAGGTTTTCCCTACGTAGCCAAGGTTTTTTTTTTTGTAGCTCCAGCTCAGTAGAATCTCATCTACTCAGTTCTGGGCTTTTTTCTTTTCTAACACCTAGCAAGCTCTCACTGCTAGGTGGGAGACCTAAATAGATCCATTTCTAGCTCGTTAGCTGTGATCAGTAGGCCACACCCATATCCTCCCTGTAAAGGCATAGTATCAATTTTCTTACTTCTTCGTAGGGTTTATATGTGTTTTTCTTCTAGCCAGGTTTTCCCTACATAGCCAAGGTTTTTTTTGTTTTTTTTTTGGTAGCTCCAGCTCAGTAGAATCTCATCTACTCGGTTCTGGGCTTTTTTCTTTTCTAACACCTAGCAAGCTCTCACTGCTAGGTGGGAGACCTAAATAGATCCATTTCTAGCTCGTTAGCTGTCATCAGTAGGCCACACCCATATCCTCCCTGTAAAGGCATAGTATCAATTTTCTTACTTCTTCGTAGGGTTTATATGTGTTTTTCTTCTAGCCAGGTTTTCCCTACGTAGCCAAGGTTTTTTTTTTTGTGTAGCTCCAGTTCAGTAGAATCTCATCTACTCGGTTCTGGGCTTTTTTCTTTTCTAACACCTAGCAAGCTCTCACTGCTAGGTGGGAGACCTAAATAGATCCATTTCTAGCTCGTTAGCTGTCATCAGTAGGCCACACCCATATCCTCCCTGTAAAGGCATAGTATCAATTTTCTTACTTCTTCGTAGGGTTTATATGTGTTTTTCTTCTAGCCAGGTTTTCCCTACATAGCCAAGGTTTTTTTTGTTTTTTTTTTGGTAGCTCCAGCTCAGTAGAATCTCATCTACTCGGTTCTGGGCTTTTTTCTTTTCTAACACCTAGCAAGCTCTCACTGCTAGGTGGGAGACCTAAATAGATCCATTTCTAGCTCGTTAGCTGTCATCAGTAGGCCACACCCATATCCTCCCTGTAAAGGCATAGTATCAATTTTCTTACTTCTTCGTAGGGTTTATATGTGTTTTTCTTTTAGCCAGGTTTTCCCTACGTAGCCAAGGTTTTTTTTGTTTTTTGTTTTGGTAACTCCAGCTCAGTAGAATCTCATCTACTCGGTTCTGGGCTTTTTTCTTTTCTAACACCTAGCAAGCTCTCACTGCTAGGTGGGAGACCTAAATTGATCCATTTCTAGCTCATTAGCTGTCATCAGTAGGCCACACCCATATCCTCCCTGTAAAGGCATAGTATCAATTTTCTTACTTCTTCGTAGGGTTTATATGTGTTTTTCTTCTAGCCAGGTTTTCCCTACGTAGCCAAGGTTTTTTTTTTTTGTAGCTCCAGATCAGTAGAATCTCATCTACTCGGTTCTGGGCTTTTTTCTTTTCTAACACCTAGCAAGCTCTCACTGCTAGGTGGGAGACCTAAATAGATCCATTTCTAGCTCGTTAGCTGTCATCAGTAGGCCACACCCATATCCTCCCTGTAAAGGCATAGTATCAATTTTCTTACTTCTTCGTAGGGTTTATATGTGTTTACTTCTAGCCAGGTTTTCCCTACGTAGCCAAGGTTTTTTTTTTTTTTTTTTTTGTAGCTCCAGGTCAGTAGAATCTCATCTACTCGGTTCTGGGCTTTTTTCTTTTCTAACACCTAGCAAGCTCTCACTTCTAGGTGGGAGACCTAAATAGATCCATTTCTAGCTCGTTAGCTGTCATCAGTAGGCCACACCCATATCCTCCCTGTAAAGGCATAGTATCAATTTTCTTACTTCTTCGTAGGGTTTATATGTGTTTTTCTTCTAGCCAGGTTTTCCCTACGTAGCCAAGGTTTTTTTTTTTTGTAGCTCCAGCTCAGTAGAATCTCATCTACTCTGTTCTGGGCTTTTTTCTTTTCTAACACCTAGCAAGCTCTCACTGCTAGGTGGGAGACCTAAATAGATCCATTTCTAGCTCGTTAGCTGTCATCAGTAGGCCACACCCATATCCTCCCTGTAAAGGCATAGTATCAATTTTCTTACTTCTTCGTAGGGTTTATATGTGTTTTTCTTCTAGCCAGGTTTTCCCTACGTAGCCAAGGTTTTTTTTTTTTTGTAGCTCCAGATCAGTAGAATCTCATCTACTCGGTTCTGGGCTTTTTTCTTTTCTAACACCTAGCAAGCTCTCACTGCTAGGTGGGAGACCTAAATAGATCCATTTCTAGCTCGTTAGCTGTCATCAGTAGGCCACACCCATATCCTCCCTGTAAAGGCATAGTATCAATTTTCTTACTTCTTCGTAGGGTTTATATGTGTTTTTCTTCTAGCCAGGTTTTCCCTACGTAGCCAAGGTTTTTTTTTTTGTAGCTCCAGCTCAGTAGAATCTCATCTACTCGGTTCTGGGCTTTTTTCTTTTCTAACACCTAGCAAGCTCTCACTGCTAGGTGGGAGACCTAAATAGATCCATTTCTAGCTCGTTAGCTGTCATCAGTAGGCCACACCCATATCCTCCCTGTAAAGGCATAGTATCAATTTTCTTACTTCTTCGTAGGGTTTATATGTGTTTTTCTTCTAGCCAGGTTTTCCCTACGTAGCCAAGGTTTTTTTTGTTTTTTTTTTGGTAACTCCAGCTCAGTAGAATCTCATCTACTCGGTTCTGGGCTTTTTTCTTTTCTAACACCTAGCAAGCTCTCACTGCTAGGTGGGAGACCTAAATAGATCCATTTCTAGCTCGTTAGCTGTCATCAGTAGGCCACACCCATATCCTCCCTGTAAAGGCATAGTATCAATTTTCTTACTTCTTCGTAGGGTTTATATGTGTTTTTCTTCTAGCCAGGTTTTCCCTACGTAGCCAAGGTTTTTTTTTTTTTTTGTAGCTCCAGCTCAGTAGAATCTCATCTACTCGGTTCTGGGCTTTTTTCTTTTCTAACACCTAGCAAGCTCTCACTGCTAGGTGGGAGACCTAAATAGATCCATTTCTAGCTCATTAGCTGTCATCAGTAGGCCACACCCATATCCTCCCTGTAAAGGCATAGTATCAATTTTCTTACTTCTTCGTAGGGTTTATATGTGTTTTTCTTCTAGCCAGGTTTTCCCTACGTAGCCAAGGTTTTTTTTTTTGTAGCTCCAGCTCAGTAGAATCTCATCTACTCGGTTCTGGGCTTTTTTCTTTTCTAACACCTAGCAAGCTCTCACTGCTAGGTGGGAGACCTAAATAGATCCATTTCTAGCTCGTTAGCTGTCATCAGTAGGCCACACCCATATCCTCCCTGTAAAGGCATAGTATCAATTTTCTTACTTCTTCGTAGGGTTTATATGTGTTTACTTCTAGCCAGGTTTTCCCTACGTAGCCAAGGTTTTTTTTTTTTTTTTTTTTGTAGCTCCAGGTCAGTAGAATCTCATCTACTCGGTTCTGGGCTTTTTTCTTTTCTAACACCTAGCAAGCTCTCACTTCTAGGTGGGAGACCTAAATAGATCCATTTCTAGCTCGTTAGCTGTCATCAGTAGGCCACACCCATATCCTCCCTGTAAAGGCATAGTATCAATTTTCTTACTTCTTCGTAGGGTTTATATGTGTTTTTCTTCTAGCCAGGTTTTCCCTACGTAGCCAAGGTTTTTTTTTTTTGTAGCTCCAGCTCAGTATAATCTCATCTACTCTGTTCTGGGCTTTTTTCTTTTCTAACACCTAGCAAGCTCTCACTGCTAGGTGGGAGACCTAAATAGATCCATTTCTAGCTCGTTAGCTGTCATCAGTAGGCCACACCCATATCCTCCCTGTAAAGGCATAGTATCAATTTTCTTACTTCTTCGTAGGGTTTATATGTGTTTTTCTTCTAGCCAGGTTTTCCCTACGTAGCCAAGGTTTTTTTTTTTTGTAGCTCCAGCTCAGTAGAATCTCATCTACTCAGTTCTGGGCTTTTTTCTTTTCTAACACCTAGCAAGCTCTCACTGCTAGGTGGGAGACCTAAATAGATCCATTTCTAGCTCGTTAGCTGTCATCAGTAGGCCACACCCATATCCTCCCTGTAAAGGCATAGTATCAATTTTCTTACTTCTTCGTAGGGTTTATATGTGTTTACTTCTAGCCAGGTTTTCCCTACGTAGCCAAGGTTTTTTTTTTTTTTTTTTTTTGTAGCTCCAGGTCAGTAGAATCTCATCTACTCGGTTCTGGGCTTTTTTCTTTTCTAACACCTAGCAAGCTCTCACTTCTAGGTGGGAGACCTAAATAGATCCATTTCTAGCTCGTTAGCTGTCATCAGTAGGCCACACCCATATCCTCCCTGTAAAGGCATAGTATCAATTTTCTTACTTCTTCGTAGGGTTTATATGTGTTTTTCTTCTAGCCAGGTTTTCCCTACGTAGCCAAGGTTTTTTTTTTTTGTAGCTCCAGCTCAGTATAATCTCATCTACTCTGTTCTGGGCTTTTTTCTTTTCTAACACCTAGCAAGCTCTCACTGCTAGGTGGGAGACCTAAATAGATCCATTTCTAGCTCGTTAGCTGTCATCAGTAGGCCACACCCATATCCTCCCTGTAAAGGCATAGTATCAATTTTCTTACTTCTTCGTAGGGTTTATATGTGTTTTTCTTCTAGCCAGGTTTTCCCTACGTAGCCAAGGTTTTTTTTTTTGTAGCTCCAGCTCAGTAGAATCTCATCTACTCAGTTCTGGGCTTTTTTCTTTTCTAACACCTAGCAAGCTCTCACTGCTAGGTGGGAGACCTAAATAGATCCATTTCTAGCTCGTTAGCTGTCATCAGTAGGCCACACCCATATCCTCCCTGTAAAGGCATAGTATCAATTTTCTTACTTCTTCGTAGGGTTTATATGTGTTTTTCTTCTAGCCAGGTTTTCCCTACGTAGCCAAGGTTTTTTTTGTTTTTTTTTTGGTAACTCCAGCTCAGTAGAATCTCATCTACTCGGTTCTGGGCTTTTTTCTTTTCTAACACCTAGCAAGCTCTCACTGCTAGGTGGGAGACCTAAATAGATCCATTTCTAGCTCGTTAGCTGTCATCAGTAGGCCACACCCATATCCTCCCTGTAAAGGCATAGTATCAATTTTCTTACTTCTTCGTAGGGTTTATATGTGTTTTTCTTCTAGCCAGGTTTTCCCTACGTAGCCAAGGTTTTTTTTTTTTTTTGTAGCTCCAGCTCAGTAGAATCTCATCTACTCGGTTCTGGGCTTTTTTCTTTTCTAACACCTAGCAAGCTCTCACTGCTAGGTGGGAGACCTAAATAGATCCATTTCTAGCTCGTTAGCTGTGATCAGTAGGCCACACCCATATCCTCCCTGTAAAGGCATAGTATCAATTTTCTTACTTCTTCGTAGGGTTTATATGTGTTTTTCTTCTAGCCAGGTTTTCCCTACGTAGCCAAGGTTTTTTTTTTTTTTGTAGCTCCAGCTCAGTAGAATCTCATCTACTCGGTTCTGGGCTTTTTTCTTTTCTAACACCTAGCAAGCTCTCACTGCTAGGTGGGAGACCTAAATAGATCCATTTCTAGCTCGTTAGCTGTCATCAGTAGGCCACACCCATATCCTCCCTGTAAAGGCATAGTATCAATTTTCTTACTTCTTCGTAGGGTTTATATGTGTTTTTCTTCTAGCCAGGTTTTCCCTACGTAGCCAAGGTTTTTTTTGTTTTTTTTTTGGTAACTCCAGCTCAGTAGAATCTCATCTACTCGGTTCTGGGCTTTTTTCTTTTCTAACACCTAGCAAGCTCTCACTGCTAGGTGGGAGACCTAAATAGATCCATTTCTAGCTCGTTAGCTGTCATCAGTAGGCCACACCCATATCCTCCCTGTAAAGGCATAGTATCAATTTTCTTACTTCTTCGTAGGTTTTATATGTGTTTTTCTTCTAGCCAGGTTTTCCCTACGTAGCCAAGTTTTTTTTTTTTTTTTTGTAGCTCCAGCTCAGTAGAATCTCATCTACTCGGTTCTGGGCTTTTTTCTTTTCTAACACCTAGCAAGCTCTCACTGCTAGGTGGGAGACCTAAATAGATCCATTTCTAGCTCATTAGCTGTCATCAGTAGGCCACACCCATGAAAATTGATACTGTACCTTTACAGGGAGGATACATAAGACATGGATGTGGCCTACTGATGTGGCCTAGAGCTGTCCCTACTTTCCCTTCTGTTCCTTGGGTCGGGGGAGTCTCTGCGCCTGTATCTGTTGTCTGATGGGGATCTATCGGGGGAATCAGGAAGTAATGATGACTGGGCGGGTGGGCAGTCGCGCCACCATCACTAGCGGTTCTCCGAACCACCGGCCATCATTGCTACCGGATCAGTGACCCGGTCCAAACCGGAAGCATTTCACCCCTGATATAAAAGTAAAGGTAAATGTTCCCCTCGAAGATCGGCACAAAATCCATGCCCGTAGTTATCTGAAAAGGAGTCAACCCAGTACTGCTGTGTATTGCATTATTATAAGCCACTTCTGCGAACGGTAGTATGTCCGCCCAGTTTTCTTGTTGATAATTTACATAACACCTAATGTATTGTTCCACCATTGAGTTCAACTTCTCAGCCGATCCGTTTGTCAATGGGTGGAAAGCTGAGCTAAGCTCAAGGGACGACCCAATCGACCGTAGGAACTCTCTCTAGAACTTAGCGGTAAACTGGACCCCACGATCCGATATTATTGTGCTTGCTTGGAGAATAAATCAATGACAGTCCAGATCACCTTGTTCCCCTCACTGTCAGGGAGCTCAACTATGAAGTCCATTGCAATCTCCTCCCAGGGCTTGTTGGGTTTGGCCACAGTCTGGAGTAACCCGGGGGGGGGGGGCTTCCCTGGTCTGGACTTCATGATGGCACAGGTGGTGCAGCGTCTTACATAGTCTTCCACATCAGCTTTCATTTTTGGCCACCAGAATTGTCTCCTAGTCAAATGGAGAGTTTTTTAAAAGTCCAAAGTGGCCGCCTAGTCGAGAATCATGACTCTTCTTTAGCACCAAGAGTCACATGCTGCGGGGCACATAAATCTTACTCCCTTCCATGCCAACCCTTCTCTTAGGGTCAGATCTGCCTGGTTTCCCTTGAATCAGGAATCAGTCGAGAGCATCGCTTTTAGCTCTGCTGTTAACTTGTCTTCAGGGAGGTTGGAACCATGGTGCGTTTGCCCTCTGGTGCGAGCTTGGGCGGCTGGCTGAGTTTCCGAGATCATGGCATGAACTATCTCTTCTCATTGGCTGTCAAATTGGGGCTTATGGGAGAGAGCATCAGCTAAAAGGTTCCCCCCCCCGGAATGTACTTAGGTTCCAAAAATAAACAGCCCAAATTTATTATTTATTATTTATTTATTAGTTCAATTTCTATGCCACCTTTCTCCAGAGACTCAGGGCAGCTTACAATGCATTAAAAAAAAATAATTAAAAATTAAAACATTAAAACCCATTCACACCAAATCCCCTCCGAGGTCCACTGAGTTTTGTCAACAAGACCGGTGGTCCAGTTTCAGGGCTTGCAAGGAGAAGTCACAGGAATTGTCCAAGCCAGGAATACAGGGAGCAGTTTTCAGCAAAGCCAGAAACCAGCAAGCTCCAGACTAACCTTCCAGGTAATGGCCAATTAGCCCACCCAACAGATAACCAGCTGCTTCAAACACAAACATAAACACTTTTACACAACTGAATTAAATCCACGAGATGCAGAGTTCCAGAAACACAAACAACCATCTGGCCATGACCCACAGACATTGCTTCCAGCAACGCCTCCCTCGGCCTGCTGTGCTAAACAGCCTCTCCCTTTGCAACCCGTTAAGAGGGGTAGAGCAGTGGTGGGATCCTGCCAGTTTAACAACCAGTTCGGTGATCTCATGCTTCACGCGTGCCCGTGCCTGCACAGTTTTACGAAAACTTACCTTCCGCCTTACTGCTGCGGAGTAACACAGCTGAGGCGCGGCAATCCGCTCTGCCACGCGAATCAGCTGAGAAGATATAGGTCAGTAAAGTGCAGGGGCAGGCAGGTGGGCCCGCCTGATCGTCGGAGTTACTGGTTTGCCTGAACCAGTCCAAACCGGTAGAATCCCACCCCTAGGGCAGAGCCTTTTCCCAAGGGTGAAATGTAAAATTTGTTACTACCGGTTTTGTGGGCGTGGCTTGGTGGTGGTGGGGTAATGTGACTGGGTGGGCGTGGCCAACTTTTTTTTTTAAACTTTTCAAAGCATTTTTTCTAATGCTTTCAAAAGCCTCTGCTGATCAGGCAACTCAGCTGGGATCGTCAGAGACTTTTCAAAGCATTTTTTTTTACCACCTCTTCGGCCAAGAGGTTGCAGAAAAAAATGCTTTGAAAAGCCTCTGACGATCCCAGCTGAGCCACACAATCATCAGAGGCATTTTTTTTACTTTTAAAAGTATTTTTTCATCGGAAGAGGTTGTAGAAAAAATGCTTTTAAAAGTAAAAAAAAAAGCCTCTGATGATCGTGCGGCTCAGCTGGGCTTGGTGGTGGGGGGGGCGCAGGGATTTTTGCTACCGGTTCTCCGAACCACCAGCCACCATTGCTACCGGATCGGGCGATCCAGTCTGAACCGGGAGCATTTCACCCCTGCCTTTTCCCCATCTCTCTACCCTGCTCAGGCTAGCATCCACCAGGGCTGGCAGCTCCTCCCCCTCTTCCTCATCTTCCAAGTGTGGTCTTATTAAAACAACAGAGTTGGAAGGGACCTTGGAGGTCTTCTAGAATCTAGTCCAACCCACTGCTGAGGCAGGGACCCCTACACCACTACAAAGTGGTACTAACTCTGCACTTGATCTTGATTCTATGGTTCTAGTAATAAATCAGTAAAATTGGACCTACCTGTGTGGATCTGGTCATTCACACCTGTCATTAACCTTTTCAATTAACCAGATGAATGTCAAGCATGAAACCTATCCCAGGGCCCTCTTCTTCCACCCATACCTGTCCCACCATCTTTGCTCCCAATGAAAAACTTCTACTCATAATTTAAAGTTGTTTTATATCCAATGTGTGTTGAGCAGATTTTTTCCAGGAAGGAGGAAAGAGGACAGTTCAATAAAAGGGAATTATTCAGCAGTCAAGAGGAGTGATATTTGCAGAAGACATCCTGGTCTTGTTACGAAAGACCAGGATGTCTTTCGTAACAAGCCCATGGTTTGATCTGCCATCTTAGGCTTCATGCCAAATGCCTCAAGGGAGAAGCATGAAGTCAAATAGATGTACCTGTTGTGTTTGTACAACTATTCTCTATTATGAATTATTATTTAGCAAAAGGATGCAGGAACATTTCCCAATCTTGGTGTTCCTCCAACTAAATGACTTTCAGAAGATGACCTTGGCCAGCGTTATTTCCAAATTGGCATCTTTCTAATTCTGTACCATGCAGTTCCATCATTTGTGTTTTCCTTCAACCTCAACAACTGTGATAGTGAGGTACTAACACCACTCTATAAAGCCTTAGTAAGATCACACCTAGAGTACAGCATCCAGTTTTGGTCACCACGCTATAAAAAAGATGTTGAGACTCTAAAAAGGGTGCAGAGAAGAGCTACCAAGGTGATTAGGGGACTGGAGGCTAAAACATATGATGAACGGTTGCAGGAAGCAGGCATGGCTAGTCTGGTGAAGAGAAGGACCAGAGGAGACACGATAGCAGTGTTCCAATATTTGAGGGGCTGCCACAGGGGCTGCCATTTCTCTCCCTCCATACATCTTTCATGTTTATTTCCTCTATCATCTTGAAGAAAGATTTTGGTAATGTCTTTCTATTATGTCTTGTTGCTTTATGTATTTTATAGCCCAAGCTTTCATTCACAATTCCATTAAAATCTCCCATCATACATATATTATCATATTCCATTTCAATTATTTTATTATGTAATTTTCTATAAAAGTCTCTTTGATTGTCATTTGGAGCATATATTGCTACTAGAAGAATTTTCATATTATTATCAATTAATTCCACCATCAGGATTCTACCTTCTTCGTCTGCATATTTTTGCTCCGCCAGTATTGCATTTTTAATATATAAAGCAACTCCTCTCTTTTTACTTTGTGATAGTGATAGAAAAGTTCTTCCAAGTTTTGGTTGTATCAATAGTTGTTCATGCTGTTTTTTTAATATGCACTTCTTGTAAACAAATTATGTCAAATTTTAGTTTCTCTAATTTATGAAATACTTTCCTCCTTTAATAGCTGAATTTAGTCCATTTACATTTATTGAAATTAATTTCCTTTCTTCCATGTTCATATTTTATATGTAGGTTTTGTTGTTCTAGTTGATCTTACTTCACATTGTTCCTTATATTCCACAACCCCACCGACAGCTCCTTCTGTTGATTCAAGAATTGCCAGTTCTTCTTCTGTGAATGTAATTGGATTACATTCACAGTACTTGCATTACTACTTCTTTTTCTTTAAGAAATTCATCGTAAAAAGCTCTTGCTTTCTCAATTGTATTCAATCTATATCTTTGGAGCTGCCATGTGAGAGTTAATTCTTCTGGGACCAGCCATCTATAGTTAACTCCTTTTTGAATCAGGATTTTTGTCAAGAATTGGTATTCTCTTCTCAGCTCTCTAATCTTTATTGGTATTTGTTTCAAGACAGCCACTTCTTTCTCCTTGTACTTCAGGGTTTTTTCTCTAGCTGCCTGAAGTATTTGTGTTTTAATCGATTTCTTGATCAATCTTATGTGTACTTCTCTTGGCAGTTTGTTGCACATAGCATATCTGGTATAAACTCGATAAATTTCGTCGACCCCATCCATCACCTTCTCTTTAATAATTTCTAGTGCCTCAGGCAGCATATTAATCATAATATCCACCCAATTTTCTCCTTTTTCTTCCTCCACATTTTGTAATCTCAAATAAAATTCTGCTTTATCCATCTCCCATCCAATAAAACCACTTGTTTCTTCTTCAAACTCTCCCAGTCTATTCTCTATTACTTTTATTTTTTCCTCCTTTTGATCATCTCTCTTCTCTAGTTTTGACATTCTTTCCTCATATTTTGACATTGTTTGCCGAATACTGACCACTTTTTCATCCATTTTTTGAACTTTCTCATCTGTCTTAAGTAGTTGTTGTTCCATTCTTAAAACTGTTTGAAAAATCATTTGTAGTGATGGGTCATTCTCTTTCTCCTTCTCTTGCTGCAACATTGCTTGTATAGATCATTTTCCTCCAGATGGTGATGAAGAAGGCATGGAGGCAGCAACTCCCACTGTTGCTACTTTTGAATATCCAGCCAAAGCAATGTCCAGGAAAAAAAAACGAAGTTTTAAAAAGAAAAGGCCAAACAAATAAAAAAGGGAGGAAAAATCAATAAAAAGCCAAATTCTTCAGGTTCTTTCAAACCCTAATCCTTTAAGTGGATACAAAAAGGAGGAAGAAGAGGGTAGAAAAAACAAAAAGGAAAAAAAGAAAAAAAAGATATGTAGAAGTATAACCAAGAGCTGACAAAACAAAAACAAAAAAAGAATAAAAAATAGTGTATAAAGTCTACTTAAATATTATATTTTGGCTACTGAGCTGTTACTTAAAAAAACATGGAAACAAAATATCTTTTCCAGTAGGTGGCAGTACACTCTCCTAGCTTCCCTATTTTAAATATTTTATTATTTTAAAGTCTAGGTCTTTTCCGTTTAAAATTAATACAAAATTACAAAGGGAGAAAGAGAAAAAGGAAAGAAAGAGAAAAAAAGTGTCCATCTAAGCAGTCAAACCAAACTCTTCAATTGTTTTCTTTTAAAAAGGCAGAGTTTAAAAAATTAGCAATGCTAATCTTCTCACTTCAGTCCAGTCCTGGGTTATAGTGAAAGTGAGACACTTAAGTCTTTCAAATTAGATAATTAGGTGTTAAAAGAAAAACTTTTCCCAGGTCATTTTGCCGCTTCTCCTCTCTTACTCTCTATCTCCAGCTTCAAAATCTTTTTCCTTTAGGGTGTTCTTTGTATCATTTAAAGAAGTTAAGATTCTCTCACCAAGCCGATTCACTGTCTTTCCTTCCTCTTTTCCTGAAACTGCCCCAGCCTCGGCAGCCCCATGGCTGCTGCTCTGCTGCCAGAAAAAGAGCTTTCCTGGATCAACCAGGGACTTTGCGATGTCCCTGGGATCCACAGGATGTGCTCTCCACTACCACACCTAAAACTAGACTGTGGGGTCCGAGATGGACCGTCCAGCAGCAGAGTTATCAGCAGGAATTCTGGAGCCCCAGAAATTCCCGTCGTCTCGCAGAGGCATCAGCTTCCAGTCTCCATCCATTGTTTCTTGTCTTGCCTTCTGGAGTTTTGGAAAATAAGTTATTTCCAAATTTGCATCTTTCTAATTCTGTACCATGCAGTTCCATCATTTGTGTTTTCCTTCAACCTCAACAACTGTGATAGTGAGGTACTAACACCACTCTTAGTAAGTCTTATTAAGTCTTAGTAAGACTTAGTAAGATCACATCTAGAGTACTGCATCCAGTTTTGGTCACCATGCTATAAAAAAAAGATGTTGAGGCTCTAGAAAGAGTGCAGAGAAGAACAACCAGGATGATGAGGGGGCTGGAGGCTAAAACATACGATGAACGGTTGCAGGAAGTGGGCATGGCTAGTCTAGTGAAGAGAATGTCAGAGTATATTCATCAACTGGAATAGGACATAGTAACAAAGTCAGTCAATTGGGAGCTGAGACAGACTGGAGACAGGGCATGTCTTAGTCTGCAGCTTCCGAGTCTGTGCAGAGAAAAAATGAAACTAGTCTCTCTACTGCTGTACTCTGTGTGTGAATATGTCTGCTGATCTGAGTTGAAGAATCAATTATTGGTATTGTAAATACTTTATGTGTTATTATGAATATAAAGAAGTTAATGAACCCATCTGATTCAGTTATCTGTGTCTGCTTCTGGATTTGATTTTGTTACAAACTCTAACAGACAAGGACCAGGGGAGACAAGGTTGTTGTCAGCCCTGGAGGACATCTTTTTCTTGGATTCTTCAGGGCTGCGACAAACAAAACCTTTGTCAGACCAATTCTCAAATACAGCTCATCTGCCTGGAATCCACACTGTACATCGGACATTAATACGATTAAGCGGGTCCAGAGGTACTTCACAAGAAGAATACTCCACTCCTCTAATCAATATAATTCCCTGTGTCACCAGACTTGAAATTTTGGACAATCTTGGAAATCTTTGGAAATCTTGGATAATCTAGAACTGTGTCGCCTGTGGCCTGATCTACGCACAGTACACAAAATTATCTGCTACAACATCTTACCTGTCAACGACTTCTTCAGCTTCAACCTCAATAATACATGGGCAAACAATCGGTACAAACTCAAGGTAAACCCCTCCAAACTCAATTGCAGAAAATACGACTTCAGCAACAGAGCGGTCAACGCCTGGAATGGCGACCTGAGTCCATTGTTATATTCTCTAACCCTCACAGCTTCAACCTCAAACTGTCTACCGTGGACCTCATCCCATTCCTAAGAGGTCCGTAAAGGGGGCGTGCATAAGAGCACCATCGTGCCTACTGTCCCTGTCCTACTGTCCCCATTTATTTGTTTTCATTTCTTTCGTTCATATCCATGTTTATATTTACACCTGCTATCTTGTACATGTTTGACAAACTAATAAATACAAATACATTTAGTGCTGTGGAAAACTGGGAGGGAGGATTGCATGGAGTAGCAGGGATATATAGTCAAAACAACATTCCTTTCTCAGAGAATCAAGGACATTCGGCCTGCACCTGGAGTGGCGTGACTGGGAGGCATCTCCAGTTGGGACGGTGCATTGATTGGACCATAAGATGGACATGTGGGTGCAGAGGAAGGGACTTGGACTTTCTTTTGGGTGGGGAAAACCTGGAAGCTTTCAGATTCGGGTTTTCCCAGATGTTCCAATATGACATCTCCAATAAAATGGAATTATGAAGAACTGCTGGCCTTGAAGTCTTCTTTCATTGGGGGTGTTACTTGGAACCCTGACATTAATCCGAATCTCCTTTAAAATGTTTACCAGCTCCCTGACCTCTGGGATGCTTTTCGGGTCCTGAGCCCTGAATGCTGACCCGACACTGGGCAGTGCGAAGACACAGGGAAGATGGAGGAGAAAACTGTGATCACAGAGGGAGCCACAGGAGCTGGTTCAATGGTCTATGTTGAGACCTTCTATACCCTTTCTGAAGCTGTGATGAAGGCAGAAGACGTTCCCAAAGGGGAACGCTGACAGGGAGCCCCACCCAAAGAGCCAGTGCCATGGCAAGCCGCTCAACTGGATCCCTCACTATGGAGTAAAGTTGCGGGAACTGCGCTGCCCCAAGAGTTGCTGACCAGGGCGATGCTGTGGGAACAGCAGATGGGGGTGAGCAGAGTGGGACCGACCCTTATTTCATTGGGGATGTTACTTGGAACCCTGACAGTTGTTCTATATCCAATGTGTGTTGAACAGATTTTTTTCCAGGAAGGAGAAATGGGGACAGTTCAATTAAAGGGAATTATTCAGCTGTCAAGAGGAGTGATATTTGCAGCTGACTGTCTAAAACCAAATCCTGGCCATTTTACGAAATGCTGCCCATAGTTTACTCTGCCATCTTAGGCTTCATGCCAAATGCCTCAAGGGAGAAGCATGAAGTCAAATAGATGTACCTGTTGTGTTTGTACAACTATTCTCTATTATGAATTATTATTTAGCAAAAGGATGCAGGAACATTTCCCAATCTTGGTGTTCCTCCAACTAAATGACTTTCAGAAGATGACCTTGGCTAGCGTTATTTCCAAATTGGCATCTTTCTAATTCTGTACCATGCAGTTCCATCATTTGTGTTTTCCTTCAACCTCAACAACTGTGATAGTGAGGTACTAACACTACTCTATAAAGCCTTAGTAAGATCACACCTAGAGTACAGCATCCAGTTTTGGTCACCACGCTATAAAAAAGATGTTGAGACTCTAAAAAGGGTGCAGAGAAGAGCTACCAAGGTGATGAGGGGACTGGAGGCTAAAACATACTACGAACGGTTGCAGGAACTGGGCCTGGCTAGTCTAGTGAAGAGAAGGACCAGGGAAGACATGAGAGCAGTCTTCCAATATTTGAGGGGCTTCCCCAGAGAAGAAGGGGTCAAGCTATTTTCCAAGGCACCTGAAGGCCAGACAAGGAATAATGGAGAGATTCAACCTAGAAATAAGGAGAAATTTTCTGACAGTGAGACCAATCAACCAACGGAACAGAACTGTGGTGGGTTTCAAATTTTTTTACTACCGGCTTGGTGGGTGTGGCATGGCTTGGTGGGTGTGGCTTAGTGGGCATGGCAGGGGAAGGATATTGTAAAATCTCCTTAAAATCCTGGAACCAGAGAAAGCTGGGCCCTTAACACGCAGTCAGGCTGCAGCTAGGATAATGAAGCAGGACCCACAACTTCTAAACTGATAGTAAAGGCCGGAAGATGACACTAGAGAGCTTGTCAAAACGTTGCCAAACCTTTAAAGTGTTGGTTAGGATTTTAGCCAGAGTTTTAAAAGACCTTACAAAGTGTTTTGTTGGGATTTTGGAGGATTTTGAGCTGAGATCTTAGCCAGGATTTTAAGCATTTTAACGAACAGATTTTTAATGACGCCGGAAAACACCCGAGATTTTAACTTTTTATATATACATATATACATATATACATATATACATATATACATATATACATATATACATATATACATATATACATATATACATATATACATATATACATATATACATATATACATATATACATATATACATATATGGCGAACTATCCTAAAAATACATGTATTGTCAGATGTAAAAACTACTATTGAGGAGATATTCGCCTTTATACATCAATATGGCCATTGTGTGCATGATTGGCTCATCCACTGCCTCCCACCTATAATTAACTCTGTCGTTTTTACTTCAGGCATGTTAATCGATGGAGGCTTAGCTGCTGTTGCTTCCTCCCCTTATCGCGCACCACTGAACAAATCTGCATGTCCAAAGGTTTTCCAAGCCTGGTTTTCCAACAATAACTCCATCAATAGCAGTGGTGAAATTCAAATTTTTTTACTGCCGGTTCTGTGGATGTGGCTTGGTGGGTATGGTGTGGTGTGGCTTGGTGGGCGTGGCAGGGGAAGGATACTGCAAAATCTCCATTCTTACCCAACTCCAGGGGAAGGATACTGCAAGAGTCTTCTGCGCATATGCAGAAGGTAAAAAACCAGGACGTAATGATGTCCCAGTGGGTGAGCATAGCCTCTCGCTGCCGGCGCTACCAGTTCAGTGAGCTGGATAGAACCGGGAGGATTTCACTGCTGGGTTAGGGACCCCTGGTCTAAGCTAATGAACTAATCTATGACAAAGAGAAATTTAAGTGTGGTCACAGTTAAACATGATAAAGAATCTGCACTAAATATTCTCCTCACTCCTTTTCTTTTTCTTTTCCCTTTGTTCAGATGGAAAATCAAAAGCTCTCTTTGTCTACATCCTTCTACCTGCAGCAGAACAGCTGAATTTGAGGAATGGGTACATCATCAGAGCCCTCCTAGAAGGTTTCTTTCCACTTATGGAATGGCTCCAGAACAAGCAGCTAATGAATGAATCAGCATACGTCACTGGTCACCCATCTTGGAGTCTAAGGCAGGGGTGTCAAACTCAAGACCATAAGGTGCTTAGACCTGGCCTGCAGGGCCGCCCTGGAAACAGCAAAGAACTGGCCCATGCTGCCTCTGCCAGTGAAAATGGGGGTTGGGAGGGCCGCAGGTGGTCCTCCCAAGCTCCGTTTTCACTGGCAGAGGATTGCAGGAGTCTGTTGCAGCCGAAAATGAAGCTCACGAGGGCTGTGGGTGGCCCTCCTGAGCTCTGTTTTCACCGACAGAGGGATGCAGAAGGCTGTCGCAGCTGAAAACGGAGTTTGAAAGGGCCAGGGGCAGCACACCCAAACTCCATTTTTCCTGGCAGAGGGTTGCAGGAGGCCATTGCAGCCAAAAATAGAGCTCAGGAGCTTGTTTTTGCTGGGAGACCGCTCAGGCCACCACAGGTGCCCCCGACACGAGTGACGTCAGACTGGCCACACCCACCCTGACCACATCCACCCCGGTCCCCCAAGATCAAACACAACCCTGATTCAGCCCTCAATGAAATCGAGTTCTAGGAAGAAGACACAAAAGATGTACTCAGATGATACACTGACTGATTGATTATGTATTGTATGTTTGTTTATAAAATAAAAAAAACTTTTATATATATATATAAAATGAAATCGAGTTTGAAACCCCTGGTCTAAGACATCCAATCAGTATTATGCCAACAGCAGGTTGACCATCAGTAAACAGGAATGGAGTTCTGGAGATCCCTTCACTTGCCTGGTGAGCCATGAAGCCTTGCCCTACCACTCAATTCAGAAGCCTATAAGTAAGAACATGGGTAAAGTAAGAACATAGTAAGTAAGAACATGGGTTAACCATTTGTGGTTGACCTCCCCTTCGCCTTCTCTGACACCAACAACATTTGCTTCTAACGGTCAACCTAATTTCTTTTGTGAAACCTTAATTCGGTCTGTTCCCACCAGTGCCTGTTTCCTCTGCTTATTTGTTGTAGCGCGGGAATAACGAGAGGCCCAAACAAGCTAGTGACAACAGCTCTTTAATTCAGGGTGAGACTTCAGCAAAGAAACACAGGCAACAGTCCTCCTTATATACAGTTCTGAAATAACCGTTAACCAATCACAAGTATTCCTGCATTTGAATTTCCCGCACAAAATAGATACATACATAACACCCCTCCATTCCCAGAAGGCACTTATCCTATCTATTTACATATTTACATACAAAATCACGCAGGTGACCAGGGCATGACTTCACTCTGGTAGACCTGCGCAGTTCAGTTGTAGGCGAGGCGTCGAGCCGGTCAGAGGGACCTCTCATCTCTCCTGGCTCCGCCAATGGAACCTCCTGGATTTCTCCAGAGGTGTGGCCATCCCCGGCTGGGAGTGTCGACTCGTTGGGGCAGCTCTGGAACTCAGGCTTACCCGATGAGTAATCCGGGTTACTCGGGCTTGAGATAGCTGTTTCAGGGAAACTTTGGAAGTTAGGGCTAACAATATCTGGACTAGTACAGGCTTCACTATTCAAATGTTTACGCAATTGATCTATGTGCCTTCTCCAAATTTTGCCTTGCCCTACGTCCACTGTGTATGATTTCGGGCCAGTGATTCCAACAATAATTCCCCCTATCCACAGCGGACCGCTAGCATAATTCCTTGCAAATACCGGGGTCCCGATTTGGAATTGTCTTAATCCTCCCTCTTCCCCCTTAAAATTATCTGTGGAATAGTTCGGATGTAAGCGATCAAGAGTGCACCTGAGTTTACGGCCCATTAAAAGCTCAGCTGGGCTGCGCCCCGTGGCAGTGCACGGGGTTGCATGCTGTATTGCTAAGAATTGATCAACCCTAGCTTGCCAGTCCCCTGCATCGAGTCGGGACAGGGCTTCTTTGGTCGTTCATATGAATCTCTCTACAAGGCCATTAGAAGCCGGATGGAATGGAGCAGATAATGCATATCTTATTCCTAACTCGGCCAGGTAGCCTTCAAACTGAGTTGCCGTGAATTGGGGCCCGTTATCTGATACCAGAGTGTCTGGCAACCTGTGGGTAGCGAATAGCTTTCTGAGGACCTTGATTACTGCCTCGGAAGTGGTTGATGGCATTAGGGCTATTTCCAGCCATTTGGAAAAGGCGTCAACAATTATTAGAAAATTCTGGCCGTGGAAAGGCCCTGCAAAATCTATATGAATCCTCCCCCATGGGCCTTTAGGTTTTTCCCATTCCCTAATGGGAGCTACAGGAGGATTGGGGCTGGATTCCTGGCAAGGCCTGCACTTTCCCACCCACTCTGTGACATCTCAGTCAAGTTGTGGCCACCACACATAACTCCGAGCCAGACTCTTCATTCTGACAATACCAGGGTGCCCCTCATGTAGCAATTCCAATACCCGATACCTTAACCGGGAGGGGATAACCATCCTATTGCCCCACAATAAACAGCCCCCCAACATAGACAACTCATTCTTTTTGTTAAAGAACACTTGAAAATCCCCACTGTCCACCTTAGTTGGCCATCCCCTCATGACCCAGCCCATAACAGTGTCTTTGGCAGAAGCCCTTGCCACCTCGCCAAACGAGAGGGGACCCAGGGACACAACATTGATTAACAATACAGGGGCTTCTGGAGTCGGATTTTCCAATAGATCGGGCAAGGGGCATCGGCTGAGGGTGTCAGCATGGCCCAGAGTCTGGCCCGGTCGGTGGATTAGTCTATATGAGTAAGCGGCCAGGAAAATAGACCACCTGGTCATCCGGGGGGAGAGAGTGGCCAGGGTAGGTTTGTCACCAGCCAAAAGTCCCAACAATGGCTGATGGTCCGTTATAAGTTCAAAAGTCCAGCCAAACAAATATTCGTGAATTTTTTTGACTCCCGCCACAGCTGCTAAGGCTTCCCTGTCCAGCTGGCTATAATTTTGTTCTGCAGTGGACAGGGTACGAGAGTAATAGCCAATGAGCGCCTCTAATCCATTCGGTAGTCTATGGCTCAACACAGCGCCCACTCCAAAAGGGGACGCATCGCAGACAAGTACAAGCGGCAATTCCGAGTTGTATTGGATAAGGAAACTGTCTTCAGACAAAAGTTTTTTAGCAGCCTTAAATGCGGCCACTTCAGTTTTGCCCCAAACCCAAGGAACGTTTTTTCCTAGCTGTCTATGTAATGGTTCCGCAATGGTGGCTTTGTCTTTGAGAAACATGGTGTAAAAGTTTAGAAGTCCAAGGAAGGCCTGCAGTTCAGCCTTCGACTTTGTTGTGGGTGCATTTTGGATGGCCCTTACTTTGCTTTCTGTGGGGTGAATGCCTGTGCCGTCAATTCGGTAGCCCCAAAATTCTACGGAGGGTACCGCAATTTTACATTTGGACTTCTTGAGCTTAAGTCCCGCCTCTCTAAACTTGGTGAGCACTTGTCTAACTCTGTCTCCAAGCTGCGCCTCATTCTGGCCACTAATGAGGACATCGTCAAAATAGGGTACAACCCCCGGGAGTCCTTGTAGTAGGCGCTCCATAGTGCTTTGGAAAAGCCCTGGTGCAATGCTAACCCCAAACTGCAGTCTAGTGCATTTGAACGCACCTCTGTGCGTTACTATAGTTTGTGATTCTGCCGTAGCGTCATCTACCGGCAGCTACTGGTACGCCTGCGCAAGGTCTAACTTAGCAAATATCTTGCAAGGGCCCAGGGAGTGAAGTAGATGGTGGACGATCAGAACTGGATAGGCGCTCTGCTGCAATGCCTTATTGATCGTGCATTTATAACCAGCGCAGATTCTGATTGATCCGTCTGACTTTACTGGCGTGACTATTGGGGTTTACCACCTAGCGTGATCTACAGGAACTAACACCCCTTGTTTGATCAGTTTGTCAAGTTCTGTGTCTATTTTTGGTTTTAGGGCAAATGGTACTCGTCTTGCCTTTAACCTAATCTGGGCTACATTAGGGTCTAAATTAAAAGAAATAGGGGTCCCCACGTACTTGCCTAGCATCTCTTCAAAAACTTCCTGGAACTCATGCAGGAGGCTTTCCTTTAGAGATGGTCCGCCGAGGCTGTGGACACCCGTGGAGCCCATGCCGAGGGCTCGAAACCAGGCTAGGCCCAGGAGGCTTGGTAGTGACTTGCTTATGATGGCCAGGGGAAGCTCTTTCTGGAACTCGCTGTAGGTGACCCGAAACATGCCTATGCCTTCCACAGGAACTCGGTTCCCTTGGTAGTCAAGAAGGTGAACTCGTTGCCATGAAAGCTGGTTTCTCTGGAACTTCGGTAGAAGCGATTTAAGCGTTGCCCAGGACATGATTGACAGGGCAGACCCGGTGTCGATTTCCATGTCGCATGGTCTCCCTTCAATTTATACTCTCGTGTAGACCTGTTCCTTTACAGACTTGCTGGCTTGGCCGATTCTCGTGCTGTAGGTTTCTCACTTTTGATTCTCACGCTGTTTTCTCACGCCGCCATCTCTGGTTGGCCGATTTGAACGCGTCGGTTCTGGTTGGTTGTGATAGTCACGTGACTTGTTATTTCGAGGAAATTGAGCTCTACAGACTCTAGCCAAATGGCCCTTCTTTTCACAGCGCCTGCAAATGGCGTCTCGGTATTTGCAGGACTATCTCTCGTGATTTCCACTGCAACTCGAGCAGTTCTCACGGCGATGACTTTGCTCGCCCTTCTTTTTGTCCGTGTGGAAGACGTCCTCATCTGACTCTTCCTCCGTGCTGGTCTGCGCCTCCTTTCGATGAACAGGGGCTGACTTCGGGCCTTCTTTGCTCGGCTGTGGATGTTGTAGCGCTTCGGAAGCCTTAGTGGACGCTTCGTGTGCTCTAGCTTCATTGAGCGCGCCGGCTAATGTCAAATCTGGCTTCGGGAGTAAGCGCCTCTGTAATCGAGTGTCTCTCACGCCACAAAACAACTGTTTGAGGAATGCTTCATCTAGATCCCGGTAGTTGCAATGCGTTGTGGCTTTTCGAAGGGCAGCCACATATGTGCTGACCGGTTCTCCTTCTCTTTGTTGCCAGAGGTCGTAGCGTTGTACAAACTTAGAAGGAACGGGAGCGTAGTGAGCTCTCAGGTTTGCTTGTAGGATGTCCCAGGGGACCCTCTGAACTGGAGTTGGCTCGCAGAGGGACTCGGCCATCTCAAAAACGTCTGGCCCTCAGTGGCTCAAGAAGAGGGCTCTTTTTCGGTTTGCAGAGAGTCCTTGTATCTCACTTGCTTCCAGGGAGCACTCGAATCTGGTCAGGTACGACCCCCACTTCTCTCGGGTTGGATCGAAGGGTTTTGGCGGGATGTAGGCAGACATCGCAGTATGTGTCCGTAGTCCGCTCGTCACCCTGGCTGAAAGTCAGAGCTCTTTTTGATTTGCTTCTTGTGGCCTCATTCCCATCCTCGTCGCCAATGTTGTAGCACGGGAATAACGAGAGGCCCAAGCAAGCTAGTGACAACAGTTCTTTAATTCAGGGTGAGACTTCAGCAAAGAAACACAGGCAACAGCCCTCCTTATATACAGTTCTGAAATAACCGTTAACCAATCACAAGTATTCCTGCATTTGAATTTCCCGCACAAAATAGATACATATATAACATTATTATTGATACTTGATAAATATTTTACAATAAAACATTTTCCCAAAAACAAAAACAAAATCTGGCTTATTGTGAGAACTAATGATGATGCACGGACTACATTGGAATTTCTGACTTCCTCTGGCATCTCTATTCCTTAAGAGCTGTGGTGGCGCAGTGGTTCGAGTGCTGTACTGCAGCCTCTGGGAGGGCGAAAACAGCCTCCCCAGGCTCTGGAGGCCCTCTGGAGGCTAGAAACAGGCCCATTTCCTGACTTCCTGAACTTTTGGTAGGTCTGTTTTTGCCCTCCCTGAGCCTCTGCGCACACCCTGCTCTTACCTGCATCCAAAACGGGCTGTGTGGGGACTCCCTGGAGTGCGTGGCAGGGTGGGCAGGGCAGGATATTTGGGGGTTCTCGAAACTGAGAATGGGCTCAACGAGATCACCGCAGTCCCTCCCAAACTGCACAGAATTTTAGCCAGAGGTTCTCCCGAACCCCTGAGAACCCTCAGCAGCCCACCCCTGCACCCGTCTCAGCAAATGAATCTGGGCAGATCACCGTTCTGAGAATACAACAAAATGGAGTTGATCATGTTTCTGTATGAATCCCACAGAAGGCCAATGGATTTAGCTGAGTTATTCATGGATACTCCAAATTAGCCTCACTGCAGCCCTGTGATGTGAGAAATGAATGGACATAGATGCATCTCCTCCAACCTGATGAGCTTCAGGCTTCAGTGTAGATTTGAACCCATCACGTTCAAGGACAATGATCCTTTACTGTCTGCTCCGTATCCACTTTCCTCTATTCTTAAATGCCCTTCTCTGTAGGTTGCCCACTTAGCCTAAGAGCAAAAAGTCAAAGTATTTGCAATAGTTCCACTTTCTCCCATTCCTACTTGCCCCCACCAGCTCGGCTCCCAATCAAAAACCTCTGTTCACAAATTAAAGCCATTGCATCATGTCCAGAATGTGTTGAGTAGAATTGTTTCAGGAAGGACAAAGAGGTCAGGTCTGTAAAAGGGGATTATTCATTTCTCAACACAAATGATGTTTACCGATAAATATCTGCAGCACATCACATCTTCTCTCTGAATCGCACACTGTACTTTTGTTCTGTCACTAAGGCCCTCGTGCCAAATGTCTCCAGGAAGAAGCAAGACACGAAGGAGGAGACACGTTTGTTTTGCTGGCACAACTCAACAGTTGACGTGTCCCTATTTCATGTATTAATGATCATTTAACAAAATGGCCCAGAGGAATTTCCCAATCTTCTCTTCTGCTTTGTGCTCCCTGGATAGATGACCTTCAGATGACCTACGTGGAGGTTTAGGTGAAACAGAAATCAGAGTGTCAGCAGTTGCCAACATTGGGTGGCATGTGGCCACTCAAGTCAATATTGTTCCGGGATCAACCTTAGTCAAATGGGATTGGAGGAGAACCAAATGAATAGGGCCAATGAGGAAACAGAACCAACAGCATGTGACGCCAAGACTCTCTTCGGATTATGTTTAAATTCCCCCCTCTGAGTCAGCTTGCTCACTTTCTCCTGAAGCTCTGGACAGGTGCTTGGAAGCTCATTTCTTTCATCTTGCTGGAATTGTATAACTGCGCAAGGAGCCTTTGTGAGACTTCAGTCTGACTTTCACAATGGGGTCCATCATCTACTTTCTCCTGTTGGGGTTCGTCTTCCCTGGACACAGCGTCCCTCTGAGCCCTCAAAAAGGTGAGTTCTCCCCTCTTTCTTTGCACTTTCTTTGGTTGAGTATGGAGATTTTTTTCCTTAGGATTAGAGGTTTCTCAACAATTCTTTTTCTTTCATATATATATGTGTGTGTGTGTCTGTATACACCTCTGTCTGGTTGACAATCTTAACTGGGGCTTCTTTTTGGGGTAGGGCTTATATTACAAGCATCCTGAAAAATCATGCTAGGACAGTGCTCACCTCTGTTTTAAAGCCGAAGAGCCAGTGCTGTCCGAAGACGTCTCCGTGGTCATGTGGCCAGCATGACTAAATGCCAAAGGCCCACGGAACGCTGTTAGCTTTCCACCAAAGGTGGTCCCTATTTTTCTACTTGTATTTTTTACGTGCTTTCGAACTGCTAGGTTGGCAGAAGCTGGGACATTTAATGGGAGCTGACCCCATTACGTGGCACTAGGGATTCAAACCGCTGAACTGCCGACCTTTCGATTGACAAACTCAGCATCTTAGCCACTGAGCCACCACATCCCTTACACACACACACACACACACACACACACACACACACACACACACATTGTCAGCGTTTCAGAAAATCCCAACTCCAAGTAAAGACATGGAAGCAAGGATTTTCCAAAGTTCTTTTTACTAGAATAGATAAACTGGCACATCGGAAGTGTGGAAAGGAGGTTGGCACCTTCTTTCATATGTGGTGGTCCTGCTCAGAGACAAAAAAGTTCTGGACAAAAATACGAACTTGGCTGCGGGAAATAGTGGAAGAAGATATAAAATTATCTCCAGAAATTTTCTTACTAGGAATGATGGGAGATGGACTCTCTAAGGACAAGACACAATTGATTACACATATTATAACAGCGGCCAGATTAACTTTTGCAAAATACTGGAAAGATAAACAAATACCTCCAGAGATGACAATAATAAATAAAATTTTGGAATGTGCAGAAATGGCAAAATTAACCAGTATGCTTAAAGATGATGAGAATTCAAAATTTAAGGCAGTATGGGAAAGGTGGTATAAATGGTGGAATAATAGAACAAGACTATAAGGATATGCCTATTTCTAATAATGATAGATTTGAAGATACTTGTTGTGTATATACTGTATATATGTAATCGCACAATACCTCAGATGTTACCTGAGATTTGATATTTTCTTTTTAAAAAAACCTTTTTTTAAAAAATCAATAAAGTATATTTAAAAAAAAAAAGATAAACTGGCACATCTGGGAAAACCCGAATCTGAAAGGTCTGGGTTTTCCCTCAGTAAATCAAAAAACCCCAAACCATCCCCTCACTCCTCAGTCGATCACATGCTCCAATCAACATCCATCCCATCTCGACTCAGCACTCCGACCACTCCTTCTCCAGATGCCGGATCACCTTAACCAACAGGAAGAATGCTATTATGTCTACAGTCAACCCCTCTACTAAATCCTCCTTCTTACTTTCCCAGACAAGAGAAGGTGGCAGCCTGGAAGCTTCCCACCTAATATGGCTTCCAAAGCTGACATATATACAAACACACACACACATATCTATACATATCTATACATACATTTACATTTACATTTACATTTACATTTACATTTACATTTACATTTACATATACATATACATATACATATACATATACATATACATATACATATACATATACGTATACATATACATATCTATTTTCTTACTTCTTTGTAGGATTTATGTGTGTTTTTCCTCTAGCCAGGAAAAACCTGCGGATCAAATCTCACCGTCTCAAGGTTAACTCAGCCTTCCATTCTTCCTAGGTGGATAAAATGAGGACCCAGATTGCTGGGGGCAATATGCTATTTAGTATACTGTCTTTGTTGTAAGCCGCCCAGAGTCCTCGGAGAGTGGGCAGCATAGAAATTCGAAAAATAAACAAATAAACAAATAAATAAATACATACATATACGTACGTACGTACGTACGTACATACATACCAGTGGTGGGTTCCTCCTGGTTCGGTCCGGTTCGGCCGAGCCGGTAGCGGTGACGATATGACGTCACCGAACCGGTTTTCCCCCCTGCCCTCCCCTCCACCCCCACCCATTTTATTCTTACTTTTTATTTGGTCCCACCCCCAATCTATTGCTGCCTCCTGAGTCCCAGCTGATGACTAGAGGGAAAAAAACTGTTTAAACTCTTGCTATGGGGCTTCAAAGGGCCGTCCTACAGCTGATCAGTGTTAAAAGCAAACAAATGAGTCAGGTCGTAAGTGCGAGGACCTTCCAGAAATGACTCTGACCAGCTAGCCATGCCTACCTAGTCACATGACCTCCAAGCCACACCCACAAAATAAGCCACGCCCACAGAACCGGTAGTAAAAAAATTTAGAACCCACCCCTGATACATACATACATACATACATATATTGCGAACTATCCTAAAAATACGAATTCCAGGTGTAGCCATAAAAGAAGAGACAGACATCGCGATCTCTGGAACTTAAAATATATTAACCACTGACCTTTCGTTAGCCTCTGCTAACAATGTTAGGGTGTAAAAACTACCATTGAGGAGATATTAGCCATTATACATCATTGATCAATTTGGCCATTGTGCCCGTGATCGGCTCATCTACCCGCCTCCCACCTATAATTAACTCTGTCGGTTTTACTTCAGGCATGTTAATCGATGGAGGCTTAGCTGCTGTTGCTTCCTCCCCTTATTGTGCACCGCTTGGGTTGCCCATCCCTAGGGAATAACGCTGAGCTGGCAGCTATTGCGTTAATGGCATTCTATTCTATTCTATTCTATTCTATTCTATTCTATTCTATTCTATTCTATTCTATTCTATTCTATTCTATTCTATTCTATTCTATTCTATTCTCTGCTCTGCTCTGCTCTGCTCTGCTCTGCTCTGCTCTGCTCTGCTCTGCTCTGCTCTATTCTACTCCAATTCCAGTTGACGAATATACTCTGACATTCTCTTCACTAGACTAGCCAGGCCCACTTCCTGCAACCATTCATCGTATGTTTTAGCCTCCGGTCCCCTCATCATCCTGGTTGTTCTTCTCTGCACTCTTTCTAGAGCCTTAACATCTTTTTTTATAGCGTGGTGACCAAAACTGGATGCAGTACTTTAGGTGTGATTTTACTAAGGCTTTATAGAGTAGTGTTAGTACCTCACTATCACAGTTGTTGAGGTTGAAGGAAAACGCAAATGATGGAACTGCATGGTTCAGAATTAGAAAGATGCCAATTTGGAAATAACTTATTTTCCAAAGCTCCAGAAGGCAAGAGAAGAAACAATGGATGGAAACTCATCAAGGAGAGAAGCAACCTGGAATTGAGGAGAACCTTTCCTTCCAATTCAATTTCAATTAATGAAGATTAACAGATTAACAGAGTTGGAAGGGATCTTGTAGGTCATCTAGTCCAACCTCCCACCCAAGCAGGAGACCTTACACCCTTTCTTACAGATGGCAGTCCAATTTCTTCTTGGAAGCCTCCATTGATGAAGCTCTCACAACAT
Organism: Pantherophis guttatus; assembly: GCF_029531705.1. The sequence goes on from NW_026844118.1 coordinate 76,527, forward strand.
CCAGAGGCAACTTCTGTTCCATCGGTTGATTGTTCTCCCTGTCAGAAAATTCCTAGGTTGAATCTCTCCTTGTTCAGTTTCCATCCATTATTCCTTGTCTGGCCTTCAGGTGCCTTGGGAAATAGCTTGACCCCTTCCTCTCTGGGGCAGCCCCTTAAATATTGGAACACTGCTATCATACCCATAGTGCGCGCGCTCACATTTGCGAACTAGTAACGAAGGTAAGTGATTACCATCTCTGCCTCTAGGACCGACCAGTTTGATCGCCTTGCAGTCCAAGGGACTCGCAGGAGTCTTCTCCAGCACCAGAGTTCAAAGGCCTCAATTCTTTGGCGCTCAGCCTTCCTTATGGTCCAACTTTCACAGCCATCCATTGCAACTGGGAAAATCATAGCCTTGACTCTACACACTTATGATGGCAGGGTGATGACTCTGATTTTTATTGTGCTGTCTAGATTTGCCATAGCTTTCCTCCCCAGGAGCAAGCGTCTTTTAATTTCTTGGCTGCAGTCCCCATCTACGGTGATCTTGGATCCCAGGAAAATAAAACCTGTCACTACCTCCATTTCTTCCCCATCTATTTGCCAGGAATTGAGAGGGCCGGGTGCCATGATCTTAGTTTTCTTACTGTTGAGTTTCAAGCCAAATTCAAATTCAAATCTTTATTGTCAGTGCACAACATATGTACAATGAGATTGGCCGAGCTCCCTCAGTGCGCCCCCCCCTCAACACAATACAGCTCACAGTGAAGACAGAAAACCCCTAACCCAATAAATCATATTAACAAAACACCCAGTCTTTTGCACCAGTGTGAACATGTTACACATTGCATCAGCCCTGCAGTCCATCATACTACGTAGTTATGATGTTATTTCTCATTCAGGAGTCTGACAGCCCACGGATAAAAACTGTTCTTCAGCCTGTTTGTGCGGCTACCTATGCTTCTATATCTCCTTCCCGATGATAGGAGGGTAAAGAAGTGGCGACTAGGGTGAGAGTCTTCCCAGCTTTTGCACTCTCCTTCTTCACCCACATCAAGAGGCTCTTTAGTTCCTCTTCACTTTCTGCCATTAGAGTGGTATCATCTGCATATCTGAGGTTGTTGATATCTTATTTATTTATTTATTTATTTATTTATTTATTTATTTATTTATTTATTTATTTATTTTATTTCTATACCGCCCTTCTCCTGAAGGACTCAGGGCGGTGTACAGACTAATTAAAAACACAAAGACAGACAAAATTTAAAAATAATTAAAATTATTAAATAATAGGCCCAATTTATAAAACCCTGAATTTAAAATCCCATTTAAAGCCAATTAAAATCTTTATATTGTTAGCCCAGCCTGGTGGAACAAAATGGTTTTGAAATGGTATTTCGCACAGCGAAATACACAGAGATCAGAGATTTTACGAATTTCCGGGGGCAGTTCATTCCAAAGGGCAGGGGCTCCCACAGAGAAGGCCCTCCCCCTGGGTGTCGCCATCTGACATAATTTGGCCGATGTCACCCTGAGGAGACCCTCTCTCTGGGAGCAGACTGGCCGATGGGAGGCTACTGGTGGCAGAAGTCGGTCTCGAAGGTATCCAGGTCCAATGCCAAGGAGCGCTTTAAAGGTGGTAACCAACACCTTGAATCGCACCCGGAAGACCACTGGGAGCCAGTGCAGCTCACACAGGAGGGGTGTCACATGGGCGCAACGAGTTGTGCCCATAACAACCCGTGCGGCCGCATTCTGGACCAGTTGGAGCCTCCGGGTGCTTTTCAAGGGGAGCCCCATGTAGAGAGCATTACAATAGTCCAACCGGGAGGTAACAAGGGCATGAGTGACCGTGCGCAGGGCGTCCCGGTCCAGAAAGGGCTGCAACTGGCGAATCAGATGAACCTGATAAAAGGCCCCCCTGGCCACGGCTGTCATATGCTCTTCTAAAGACAGCTGTGCGTCCAGGAGGACACCCAAATTGTGAGCCCTCTCTGTGGGGGGGCAAAGATTCACCCCCAATAGTCAGCGATGGCACCTGCTGACTATATCGGGGTGCCGGAAGCCACAGCCACTCAGTCTTGGAGGGGTTGAGTCTGAGCCTATTTTTCCCATCCAAACCCGCACGGCCTCCAGGCAGCGAGACATCACATCAAGGGCATCGTGGGGTGGTCTGGGGTGGAGATGTACAGCTGAGTATCATCAGCGTACAGATGGACTCTCACCCCAAAACCACGGATGATCTCACCCAGCGGCTTCACATAAATGTTGAACAGAAGGGGCGAGAGGACCGACCCCTGTGGCACTCCCCATGCAAGGCGCCTTGAAGTCAACCTCTGCCCCCCTGTCAACACGAACTGCGAACGGTCTGAGAGGAAGGAGGAGAACCACCGCAAAACGGTGCCCCATATCTTAATGAATCTTAATTTCATCTTGTGATTTATCTAGCCCCGCCTTTCTCACGATGTCCTCTGCATATAAGTTAAATAGGCAGGGCGACAGTATACAAGCCTTGCCGAACTCCTTTCCCAATTTTGAACCAATCAGTGGTTCTGTGTCCAGTTCTCACTGTTGCTTCTTGATCCGCATATAGGTTTCTCATTGTCTCTAATCATGGATATTTCTTTTGTTCTCTCTCTCTCTCTCTTTTAACATTTTATTTATACATTTGTTTTTAACATACGTAAGTGCTTAGCAAACAGTGTATTATCTGGGTCAATTTCCTTATACATAATCATGATTTCCAATTTCCAATTTCTCCCTCCTGTTGTCTAACCATTGATTAAACAAATCCCATGTTAAAAAGTATCTTCTTTATCCTTTATCTTTAATGTCAACCTATCCATTTCTGCACAATCTAGTATTTTTTAAAATTATTATTTTCTTCTGTAGGCGTTTCCTCATTTTTCCCAAAGTGGTGCAAATGCAATTCTCGTGGCTGTTCTCCCTCTTGATGGCCTGTGCCTAATTTATGTTTTAGAATTTTAAAATTTATAATTGATATATCCACAGGTCCCCAATATCAAGAGTACATTTTTTCCCCTACCCAAAAACAGCATGTAAGGGATAAAAGAATCTCACACTGCACTACATTCATCAGGTTCTTAGCTACACCCCAAGGTGCTTTTTCAAGAGGTGGCTGGACTTTCTGGTTTTTCTTTGAAGACATTTTGCTTCTCATCCAAGAAGCTTCTTTGGCTCTGAAGAAACTTCTTGGATGAGCCGAAGAAGCTTCTTGGATGAGAAGTGAAACATACAGAGAGAGATACAGAGAGAGGGTGAGAGAGAGGGAGGCGGGAGAGAGATAGAGGGGGAGAGAGAGGGGAAGATAGAGAGGGAGAGGGGGAGAGAGATACACAGGGGGAGAGGAAGAGGGGGAAAGAGAGATACAGAGAGAGGGGGAGAGAGGGGGAGAAAGAGGGAGAGGAGGAGAGATATACAGAGAGATACACAGAGAGAGGGGAAGATAGAGAGGGAGAGGGGTTGAGAGAGACATAGAGAGATATGGAGAGAGGGTGAGAGTGGGGAGAGAGAGACAGAGAGGGGGAGAGAGAGGGGAAGATAGAAAGGGAGAAGGGGGAGAGAGACAGAGAGATACAGAGAGAGAAGGGGGAGAGAGAGGGGAAGATAGAGAGGGAGAGGGGGAGAGAGAGGGAGAGGGGGGAGAGAGACAGAGAGATACAGAGAGAGAGGGGGAGAGAGAGGGGAAGATAGAGAGGGAGAGGGGGAAAGAGAGTTACAGAAAGAGAGACAGGGAGAGGGGGAGAAAGAGAGACATAGATACAGAGAGAGAGGGGGGAGAGAAAAGGGTTTTGTGGTTCCTGGTTCTCTGCCCTAATGACCGGCTGGGTAGGCATGGCTGGGGGTGTCATCATGTGACTGGTGGAAATGTGTGATGTCGAGTTGGCCACGCCCACCCAGGTTTTGTGGCGCCCAGTGTTTTTTTTTCCCCTGTGGGAAATGGGTCCAAATGGCTCTTTGAGTGTTTAAGGTTGCAGACCCCTGCTCGAAGCTGATGATCTAATAATCTTTGTTCCATTGCCAAAGAGAAAATGCCTTCAACATTTAAGTGTGGCCGCCCCAAGCAGCAGTTACGGTTAAACACGATAAAGAATGTGCGCTAAATATTCTCCTGACTCCTTTTCCTTTTCTTTCCCGCCATTCAAATAGAAAGCCAAGCACCTCTTCTCTCTACATCCTCCCACCTCCAGCAGAACAACTGAATTTGCAAGAAGTACTCAGTCTCACATGCCTCATTGAAGGTTTTGATCCTAGAGACATCTTTGTGAAATGGCTCCAGAATGGGCAACCGGTCAGTGAATCAACATACCACACTGGCCCACCCAATTTACAGTCCAACACACCCGAACAGTATTTTGCCTATAGCAGGTTGACCATTAGCAAGCAGGAATGGAATACTGGCGATATCTTCTCTTGCCAGGTGGCCCATGAAGCCTTACCATTCCACGTCAATCAGAAGACCATACAGAAGTCCACAGGGAAACCAACTATAGTCAATGTCCCCTTAATCCTCTCTGAAGCCACCAACATCTTCTACTAAAATTCTGTTGAGAAACCTTCGTTTGTTCTGCTCCCGCCAGCCTCTGTTTTCTCCTGCTTCATGGTTGAGAATTCAATATATATATATATTTCTTCGTAGGGTTTATGTGTGTTTTTCTTCTAGCCAGGTTTTCCCTACGTAGCCAAGGTTTTTTTGTAGCTCCAGCTCAGTAGAATCACATCTACTCGGTTCTGGGCTTTTTTCCTTTCTGACACCTAGCAAGCTCTAACTGCTAGGTGGGAGACCTAAATAGATCCATTTCTAGCTCATTAGCTGTCATCAGTAGGCCACACCCATGAAAATTGATACTGTACCTTTACAGGGAGGATACATAAGACATGGGTGTGGCCTACTGATGTGGGCTAGAGCTGTCCCTACTTTCCCTTCTGTTCCTTGGGTCGGGGGAGTCTCTGCGCCTGTATCTGTTGTCTGATGGGGATCTATCGGGGGAAGCAGGAAGTAATGATGACTGGGCGGGTGGGCAGTCGCGCCACCATCGCTACCGGTTCTCCGAACCACCGGCCATCATTGCTACCGGATCAGCTGACCCGGTCCAAACCGGAAGCATTTCACCCCTGATATAAAAGTAAAGGTAAATGTTCCCCTCGCACATTGGCACAAAATCCATGCCCGTAGTTATCTGAAAAGGAGTCAACCCAGTACTGCTGTGTATTGCATTATTATAAGCCACTTCTGCGAATGGTAGTAGGTCCGCCCAGTTTTCTTGTTGATAATTTACATAACACCTAATGTATTGTTCCACCATTGAGTTCAACTTCTCAGCCGATCCGTTAGTCAATGGGTGGAAAGCTGAGCTAAGCCCAAGGGACGACCCAATCGACCGTAGGAACTCTCTCTAGAACTTAGCGGTAAACGGACCCCATGATCCGATATTATTCTCCTTGGAACCCCATGTAGCCGGTAGATATGTTTCACAAACAGCTTTGCCAGTTTCTTGGCCGTCGCAGGCAGTGAAGTGTGCTTGCTTGGAGAATAAATCAATGACAGTCCAGATCACCTTGTTCCCCTCACTGTCAGGGAGCTCAACTATGAAGTCCATTGCAATCTCCTCCCAGGGCTTGTTGGGTTTGGCCACAGTCTGGAGTAACCCGGGGGGGGGGGCTTCCCTGGTCTGGACTTCATGATGGCACAGGTGGTGCAGCGTCTTACATAGTCTTCCACATCAGCTTTCATTTTTGGCCACCAGAATTGTCTCCTAGTCAAATGGAGAGTTTTTTAAAAGTCCAAAGTGGCTGCCTAGTCGAGAATCATGACTCTTCTTTAGCACCAAGAGTCACATGCTGCGGGGCACATAAATCTTACTCCCTTCCATGCCAACCCTTCTCTTAGGGTCAGATCTGCCTGGTTTCCCTTGAACCAGGAATCAGTCGAGAGCACCGCTTTTAGCTCTGCTGTTAACTTGTCTTCAGGGAGGTTGGAACCATGGTGCATTTGCCCTCTGGTGCGAGCTTGGGCGGCTGGCTGAGTTTCCGAGATCATGGCATGAACTATCTCTTCCCGTTGGCTGTCAAATTGGGGCTTACGGAAGAGAGAGCATCAGCTAAAAGGTTCCCCCCCCCGGAATGTACTTAGGTTCCAAAAATAAACAGCCCAAATTTATTATTTATTATTTATTTATTAGTTCAATTTCTATGCCGCCTTTCTCCAGAGACTCAGGGCAGCTTACAATGCATTAAAAAAAAATAATTAAAAATTAAAACATTAAAACCCATTCACACCAAATCCCCTCCGAGGTCCACTGAGTTTTGTCAACAAGACCGGTGGTCCAGTTTCAGGGCTTGCAAGGAGAAGTCACAGGAATTGTCCAATCCAGGAATACAGGGAGTAGTTTTCAGCAAAGCCAGAAACCAGCAAGCTCCAGACTAACCTTCCAGGCAATGGCCAATTAGCCCACCCAACAGATAACCAGCTGCTTCAAACACAAACATAAACACTTTTACACAACTGAATTAAATCCACGAGATGCAGAGTTCCAGAAACACAAACAACCATCTGGCCATGACCCACACACATTGCTTCCAGCAACGCCTCCCTCGGCCTGCTGTGCTAAACAGCCTCTCCCTTTGCAACCCGTTAAGAGGGGTAGAGCAGTGGTGGGATCCTGCCAGTTTAACAACCGGTTCGGTGATCTCATGCTTCACGCGTGCCCGTGCCTGCACAGTTTTACGAAAACTTACCTTCCGCCTTAGTGCTGCGGAGTAACACAGCTGAGGCGCGGCAATCCGCTCTGCCACGCGAATCAGCTGAGAAGATATAGGTCAGTAAAGTGCAGGGGCAGGCAGGTGGGCCCGCCTGATCGTCGGAGCTACTGGTTCGCCTGAACCAGTCCAAACCGGTAGAATCCCACCCCTGGGGCAGAGCCTTTTCCCAAGGGTGAAATGTAAAATTTGTTACTACCGGTTTTGTGGGCGTGGCTTGGTGGTGGTGGGGTAATGTGACTGGGTGGGCGTGGCCAACTTTTTTTTTTAAACTTTTCAAAGCATTTTTTCTAATGCTTTCAAAAGCCTCTGCTGATCAGGCAACTCAGCTGGGATCGTCAGAGACTTTTCAAAGCATTTTTTTTACCACCTCTTCGGCCAAGAGGTTGCAGAAAAAAATGCTTTGAAAAGCCTCTGACGATCCCAGCTGAGCCACACAATCATCAGAGGCATTTTTTTTACTTTTAAAAGTATTTTTTCGTCGGAAGAGGTTGTAGAAAAAATGCTTTTAAAAGTAAAAAAAAAAGCCTCTGATGATCGTGCGGCTCAGCTGGGCTTGGTGGTGGGGGGGGGCGCAGGGATTTTTGCTACCGGTTCTCCGAACCACCAGCCACCATTGCTACCGGATCGGGCGATCCAGTCTGAACCGGGAGCATTTCACCCCTGCCTTTTCCCCATCTCTCTACCCTGCTCAGGCTAGCATCCACCAAGGCTGGCAGCTCCTCCCCCTCTTCCTCATCTTCCAAGTGTGGTCTTATTAAAACAACAGAGTTGGAAGGGACCTTGGAGGTCTTCTAGAATCTAATCCAACCCACTGCTGAGGCAGGGACCCCTACACCACTACAAAGTGGTACTAACTCTGCACTTGATCTTGATTCTATGGTTCTAGTAATAAATCAGTAAAATTGGACCTACCTTTGTGGATCTGGTCGTTCACACTTGTCATTAACCTTTTCAATTAACCAGATGAATGTCAAGCATGAAACCTATCCCTGGGCCCTCTTCTTCCACCCATACCTGTCCCACCATATTTGCTCCCAATGAAAAACTTCTACTCATAACTTAAAGTTGTTTTATATCCAATGTGTGTTGAACAGATTTTTTCCAGGAAGGAGGAAAGAGGACAGTTCAATAAAAGGGAATTATTCAGCAGTCAAGAGGAGTGATATTTACAGAAGACATCCTGGTCTTGTTACGAAATGCTGCCCATAGTTTGCTCTGCCATCTTAGGCTTCATGCCAAATGCCTCAAGGGAGAAGCATGAAGTCAAATAGATGTACCTGTTGTGTTTGTACAACTATTCTCTATTATGAATTATTATTTAGCAAAAGGATGCAGGAACATTTCCCAATCTTGGTGTTCCTCCAACTAAATGACTTTCAGAAGATGACCTTGGCCAGGGTTATTTCCAAATTGGCATCTTTCTAATTCTGTACCATGCAGTTCCATCATTTGTGTTTTCCTTCAACCTCAACAACTGTGATAGTGAGGTACTAACACCACTCTATAAAGCCTTAGTGAGATCACACCTAGAGTACAGCATCCAGTTTTGGTCACCACGCTATAAAAAAGATGTTGAGACTCTAAAAATGGTGCAGAGAAGAGCTATCAAGATGATTAGGGGACTGGAGGCTAAAACATATGATGAACGGTTGCAGGAAGCAGGCATGGCTAGTCTGGTGAAGAGAAGGACCAGAGGAGACACGATATCAGTGTTCCAATATTTGAGGGGCTGCCACAGGGGCTGCCATTTCTCTCCCTCCATACATCTTTCATGTTTATTTCCTCTATCATCTTGAAGAAAGATTTTGGTAATGTCTTTCTATTATGTCTTGTTGTTTTACGTGTTTTATAGCCCAAGCTTTCATTCACAATTCCATTAAAATCTCCCATCATACATATATTATCATATTCCATTTCAATTATTTTATTATGTAATTTTCTATAAAAGTCTCTTTGATTGTCATTTGGAGCATATATTGCTACTAGAAGAATTTTCATATTATTATCAATTGATTCCACCATCAGGATTCTACCTTCTTCGTCTGCATATTTTTGCTCCGCCAGTATTGCATTTTTAATATATAAAGCAACTCTTCTCTTTTTAGTTTGTGATAGTGATAGAAAAGTTCTTCCAAGTTTTGGTTGTATCAATAGTTGTTCATGCTATTTTTTAATATGCACTTCTTGTAAACAAATTATGTCAAATTTTAGTTTCTCTAATTTATGAAATACTTTCCTTCTTTTAATAGCTGAATTTAGTCCATTTACATTTATTGAAATTAATTTCCTTTCTTCCATGTTCATATTTTATATGTAGGTTTTGTTGTTCTAGTTGATCTTACTTCACATTGCTCCTTATATTCCACAACCCCACCGACAGCTCCTTCTGTTGATTCAAGAATTGCCAGTTCTTCTTCTGTGAATGTAATTGGATTACATTCACAGTACTTGCATTACTTCTGTAATGCAAGTTCTGCAGTACTTCTTTTTCTTTAAGAAATTTATCGTAAAAAGCTTTTGCTTTCTCAATTGTATTCAACCTATATCTTTGGAGCTGCCATGTGAGAGTTAATCCTTCTGAGACCAGCCATCTATAGTTAACTCCTTTTTGAATCAGGATTTTTGTCAAGAATTGGTATTCTCTTCTCAGCTCTCTAATCTTTATTGGTATTTTTTTCAAGACAGCCACTTCTTTCTCCTTGTACTTCAGGGTTTTTTCTCTAGCTGCCCGAAATATTTGTGTTTTAATCGATTTCTTGATAAATCTTATGTGTACTTCTCTTGGCAGTTTGTTGCGCATAGCATATCTGGTATAAACTCGATAAATTTCATCGACCCCATCCATCACCTTCTCTTTAATAATTTCTAGTGCCTCAGGCAGCATATTAATCATAATATCCACCAAATTTTCTCCTTTTTCTTCCTCCACATTTTGTAATCTCAAATAAAATTCTGGTTTATCCATCTCCCATCCAATAAAACCACTTGTTTTTTGTTCAACCTCTCCCAGTCTATTCTCTATGTATTTTATTTTTTCCTCTTTTTGATCATCTCTCTTCTCTAGTTTTGACATTCTTTCTTCATATTTTGACATTGTTTGCCGAATACTGACCACTTTTTCATCCATTTTTTGAACTTTCTCATCTGTTTTAAGTAGTTGTTGTTCCATTCTTAAAACTGTTTGAAAAATCATTTGTAGTGATGGGTCATTCTCTTTCTCCTTCTCTTGCTGCAACATTGCTTGTATAGATCATTTTCCTCCAGATGGTGATGAAGAAGGCATGGAGGCAGCAACTCCCACTGTTGCTACTTTTGAATATCCAGCCAAAGCAATGTCCAGGAAAAAAAAACGAAGTTTTAAAAAGAAAAGGCCAAACAAATAAAAAAGGGAGGAAAAATCAATAAAAAGCCAAATTCTTCAGGTTCTTTCAAACCCTAATCCTTTAAGTGGATACAAAAAGGAGGAAGAAGAGGGTAGAAAAAACGAAAAGGAAAAAAAAGAAAAAAAAAGATATGTAGAAGTATAACCAAGAGCTGACAAAACAAAAACAAAAACAAAAAAAAGAATAAAAAATAGTGTATAAAATCTACTTAAATATCTTCACGCTCTTGAATGCCTTAATCAATATGATTATTTAAAAATCCCAAAACAATGAAAATGAAAAGTATAGGGAGAAAACAGAAACACCAAGAAAAAATAGTCCTTCAGGCACATTTATATCCGAAAGGCATTCAGAGAGTGATTTCTTAGAAGCCACAGATTGAAAGAAAAAAGAAGAGAGCAAGTAGCAGCTCAAAAGAAAACAAAAGCCAACAATGATATTTTAAGACTCCTACTCCAACTAAGTTCAAGGAAAACACCTGTATAAACAATACAAGTAGTCCACTTTCTCAGATGTTCTCCACTCTTATCAGCATGACTGTACAGAGTCCCTTATATTTTGGCTACTGAGCTGTTATTTAAAAAAACATGGAAACAAAATATCTTTTCCAGTAGGTGGCAGTACACTCTCCTAGCTTCCCTATTTTAAATATTTTATTATTTTAAAGTCTAGGTCTTTTCCATTTAAAATTAATACAAAATTACAAAGGGAGAAAGAGAAAAAGGAAAGAAAGAGAAAAAAAGTGTCCATCTAAGCAGTCAAACCAAACTCATTTTTCCCAATGTGGTGCAAATGCAATTCTCGTGGCTGTTCTCCCTCTTGATGGCCTGTGCCTAATTTATGTTTTAGAATTTTAAAATTTATAATTGATATATCCACAGGTCCCCAATATCAAGAGTACATTTTTTCCCCTACCCGAAAACAGCATGTAAGGGATAAAAGAACCTCACACTGCACTACATTCATCAGGGTCTCAGGTACTTCCCAAGGTGCTATTTCAAGAGGTAACTGGACTTTCTAGTTTTTCTTTGAAGACATTTTGCTTTTCATCCAAGAAGCTTTTTCGGCTCTGAAGAAACTTCTTGGATGAGAAGCGAAACATACAGAGAGAGATACCGGGATAGATACAAAGGGGGAGAGAGAGATACAGAGATACAGAGAGAGGGTGAGAGAGAGGGAGAGGGGGAGAGAAGGGTGAGATAGAGGGAGTGGGGGAGAGAGATACCGAGAGATACAGATAGAGAGGAGGGAGAGAGAGGGGAAGATACAGATGGAGAGGGGGTGAGAGAGACATACAGAGATACAGAGAGAGGGTGAGAGAGAAGGAGAGGAGAGAGAGAGGGGGAGAGAGAGGGAGAGGGAGAGAGAAGGGTGAGATAGAGGGAGTGGGGGAGAGAGATACCGAGAGATACAGAGAGAGAGGAGGGAGAGAGAGGGGAAGATACAGATGGAGAGGGGGTGAGAGAGACATACAGAGATACAGAGAGAGGGTGAGAGAGAAGGAGAGGAGAGAGAGAGGGGGAGAGAGAGGGAGAGGGAGAGAGAAGGGTGAGATAGAGGGAGTGGGGGAGAGAGATACCGAGAGATACAGAGAGAGAGGAGGGAGAGAGAGGGGAAGATACAGATGGAGAGGTGGTGAGAGAGACATACAAAGATACAGAGAGATACACAGAAAGAGGGGGAAGATACAGAGGGAGAAGGGGTGAGAGACATAGAGAGATACAGAGAGATACACAGAAAGAGGGGGAAGATACAGAGGGAGAAGGGGTGAGAGACATAGAGAGATACAGAGAGAGGGTGAGAGGGTGAGAGAGAGACAGAAAGGGGGAGAGAGAGAAGATACAGAGCGGGAGGGGAAGAGGGGAAGATAGAGAGGGAGAGAGGGAGAGAGAGGGAGAGGGAGGAGAGATAGAGGGAGAGGGGGTGAGAGAGACATAGAGGGATACAGAGAGAGGGTGAGAGAGGGAGAGGGAGAGGGGGGAGAGAGACAGAGAGGGGGAGAGAGAGAGGAAGATAGAGAGGGAGAGAGAGTTACAGAAAGAGAGACAGGGAGAGGGGGAGAAAGAGAGACATAGATACAGAGAGAGGGGGGAGAGAAAAGGGTTTTGTGGTTCCTGGTTCTCTGCCCTAATGACCGGCTGGGTAGGCATGGCTGGGGGTGTCATCATGTGACTGGTGGAAATGTGTGATGTCGAGTTGGCCACGCCCACCCAGGTTTTGTGGCACTCAGTGTTTTTTTTTTCCCTGTGGGAAATGGGTCCAAATGGCTCTTTGAGTGTTTAAGGTTGCAGTCCCCTGCTCCAAGATGAGGAGCTAATAATCTTTGTTCCATCGCCAAAGAGAAAATGCCTTCAACATTTAAGTGTGGCTGCCCGAAGCAGCAGCTACAGTTAAACACAATAAAGAATGTGCGCTAAATATTCTCTTGACTCCTTTTCTTTTTCTTTCCCGCCGTTCAGATGGAAAGCTGAGCACCCCTTCTCTCTACATCCTCCCACCTCCAGGAGAACAACTGAATTCGCAAGAAGTACTCAGTCTCACATGCCTCATTGAAGGTTTTTATCCTAGAGACATCTTTGTGAAATGGCTCCAGAATGGGCAACCGGTCAGTGAATCGACATACCACACTGGCCCACCCAATTTACAGTCCAACACACCCGAACAGTATTTTGCCTATAGCAGGTTGACCATTAGCAAGCGGGAATGGAATGCTGGCGATACCTTCTCTTGCCAGGTGACCCATGAAGCCTTACCATTCCACGTCAATCAGAAGACCGTACAGAAGTCCACAGGGAAACCAACTATAGTCAATGTCCCCTTAATTCTCTCTGAAGCCACCAACATCTTCTACTAAAATTCTGTTGAGAAACCTTCGTTTGTTCTGCTCCCGCCAGCCTCTGTTTTCTCCTGCTTCGTGGTTGAGAATTCGTGGAAAGTTTTCAGCAATGAAGGCAGATCTCTGACGAAAGGTGTGTTCTGACCTAGGCTTCCTTAGAAAGTATAAAGCACAATCTTAGTCCCACAAAACCTCTTATATTGATACGGCTGTAAATTACTTTCATTTACAGTCTGCAAGGCTTGATAAACAGTCTTTCAGAGGAAGGTTATCAACACCCACCTTATCTCAGGTGGAACGCTGCCAAAGAGCTAATTTCCAGATGCAGGGAAAGGCCAAACTTGGCACAGAGTCACAAACAGAATTTTCAAATCTTGAATCGGCCAGGTGAACTAATTGCTTCCTGCAAAAACCTCATGTCCCATTCACTCTTCTTTTATATCTTATGGGAGGGGCCAATCATCTCCAAGCCTTACTCCCAAGTCGACCCTGTTTTCTTAATTGTTCTTGTCATCTGGCAGCTCTGTGCATGCGCACACTGGGAACAGGCTCCCACTATTCTTCTGCGTCGCTGCTGTCAGACTCTGGAGGCTGCACATAAGTATCAGATGGCCTTGGCCCCCTCTCTGCCTCTGATGCAGAGCCCTCATTCGAGCTTTCCCCAGCTCCCAGGACTGGCCCAAGTTCCTCCCCAACCTCCTCACTGTCCAACTCTGCTGCCAGCTCCCCTGGCCGCCGGCGGGCCACAACAAGATGTGTCAGTGTTAAAGCATTAGTTGGTGACATCTTTCTGAAGGCAAGAAATATTGTGTCATCAAGTATTTTTCTCAAAACAAGTAAAAAAACATAATAATCTGGGTGTAAGGTCCCAGAAGTTTCCCCGAGCCACTGAGATGCCAAAGAGAGTGAGACATGAGATGAGGCTTGCAAAAAATAACAGCTTTTTTACAGACAAAGGCATGTAAGGAATAGCCACACCCCTGAGAGAGTGGCTCATATACATTTTACTCAGGGGTGGGCTTCAAAAATTTTAGCAAGGGGTTCTCTGCCCGGTTGCTAAGTGGGCGTGGCCATGGTGGCCGTGGCCTAGTCAGCTTCCTGCACCACAGTGGGGGGCCGTTTTTGCCTCCCCATTGAGGTGCAGGAAGTTTTCTTTGAGCCTCGAGGAGGGTGAAAACAGCCTCCCCAGGCTCTGGACGCCCTCTGGAGGACAGAAACGAGCCCATTTCTGGCGTTCCCAAACTTCCGGTAGGCCCATTTTTTGCCCTCCCCGAGGCTCCAAACGCATCCTGCACTTACCTGCATCCAAAATGGGCCCAGTGGGAGAAGTGGTGAAATGTAAAATTTGTTACCACTGGTTCTGTGGGAGTGGCTTGGTGTAGGAGGGTAATGTGACTGGGTGGGCGTGGCCAACTTTTTTTTTTTTTTTTTTTAAAACCATTTTTTCTACAACCTCTTTGGCTGAAGATGTTGTTAAAAATGCTTTTAAAAGGCTCTGCCGATCAGGCAACTCGGCTGGGATTGTCAGAGCCTTTTAAAATCATTTTTTCTACAGCCTCTTTGGCTGAAGATGTTGTTAAAAATGCTTTTAAAAGGCTCTGCCGATCAGGCAACTCGGCTGGGATTGTCAGAGCCTTTTAAAATCATTTTTTCTACAACCTCTTCGGCCAAAGAGGTTGGGAAAAAAATGCTTTTAAAAGCCTCTGATGATCCCACCTGAGTTGCCTGATGAGCAGATGCTTTTTTTTTCTTTTAAAAGCCTCTGACAATCCCAGCTGAGTTGCCTGATCGGCAGAGGCTTTTTTTTCTTTTAAATGCCTCTGACGATCCCTGCTGAGTTGCCTGATCAGCAGAGGCTTTTTTTTCTTTTAAATGCCTCTGACGATCCCAGCTGAGTTGCCTGATCGTCAGAGGCCTTTTTTTCCTTTTAAAAACATTTTTTCTACAGCCGAAGGGGTTGTAGAAAAAATGCTTTTAAAAGCCTCTGATGATCCCAGCTGAGCTGCATGATCATCAGAGGCTTTTTTTTTTTTTTACTTCTAAAAGCATTTTTTCGGCTGAAGAGGTTGTAGAAAAAATGCTTTTAAAAATAATTTTAAAAAAGACTCTAATGATTAAGCAGCTCAGCTGGGCAGGGGGGGGGGCAGGGATTTTTGCTACCGGTTCTGCGAACCACCCACCTCCATCGCTACCAGATCAGTTGATCCGGTCTGAACCGGGAGCATTTCACCCTGCCATGGGGACTCCTGAAAGGGGCAGGGTGGGGTGGGAGGGGCCAACCAGGAGTGGGATTTGGGGGTTTTCCGAACTGTACAGAATCTTAGCTAGAGGTTTTCCTGAACTCCTGCGAGCCCCCAGCAGCCCACACCTGATTTTACGCCGATAGAAACAAAATTTACCCAGTCAGAGACAAAGGTTTGTTTCCAACATGGACTTTAAAGCATTCTTTGTTCAGCCCCCTGTCTCTGTCCTCCTTATCGATGGAGCATTCCAGCAGAATGCTTCCAGGATTCAGAATTTATGAGGCAGGAAAACTCCCTACTCTGGTTCCTTTATCTATAGGGCCTGATATTCTTGGGTAACAGTTTCTTCTATATTTTCAAGGATGTGCCTAGCTTTGAAACTAAAAATAGAAGCGAGACACAGAAGCAAGATAACAAACTGTATATTAAGGTTACAATTTACTAAGCTAGAATTAGTTCCTAACTCATCTGCACCTCTGTAAGTGCCTGGTTTGGTTCTGCAACCCAACAAGACAGACACAGACTTCAGAGGATAATTAGAACTGCAGAAAAAACAATGGCTACGAATCTGCCTTCCATTGAGGACCTGTATCCTGCACGAGTCAAAAAGAGGGCTGTGAAAATATTTACAGACCCCTCACATCCTGGACATAAACTGTTGCAACTCCTACCCTCAAAACGATGCTACAGAGCACTGCACACCAGAACAACTAGGCAGTAACAATTATATAGTAGCATCAGCAATTCATAATAAAAGCAAATAGCCAATATTCATGTAGTCCTTCATGGGTCTTGGAAGCTAAGAAAACCAACGCTTCCAGTCTTAACATGAATGTCATTTTGTTTTCAAGGCCTACAAGTCCAGCTCAGCAGTGGGTTTCAAATTTTTTTACTACTGGTTCTGTGGGTATGGCTTGGTGGGCGTGGCAGGGGAAGGATACTGTAAAATCCCCATTCCCTCCTCACTCCAGGGGAAGGTTACTGCAAAATCGCCATTTCCTCCTGATCAGCTGGGACTCTGGAGGCAGAGAATTGATGGGGGCGGAGCCAGTCAGAGGTGGTATTTGCCGATTCTCCGAACGACTCAAATTTTCCGCTACCGGTTCGCCAGAACTGGCCAGAACCTGCTGAAACCCACCTCTGGAGCCAGCTTATGGGAAGCAATTATAACCAGTGCTTGAGTGTTTCAAAATGGTAATAAATAATAAATACTAATTAAATAATACTTCCTCATAAATAATTATGAGGAAGTATTAGAAAGGAAATAAGATTCTAATATAAACATGTTTGATTGGTATTGTTTATTATGAGGATTTAGGCTAAGAATTGTGAAATGTATTATGAGTTATTAATTGAATTGAGACTTAAAGTAGGTTAATAGAAGGGTAATTCTTTTGATTAAATAAATAGGAGTAAACGTTGTTTAAGATGCTAATAGGGGTGATGGATGATTTAAGATTAAATATTGTTAATAGTGAGAATTTAGGGTAACAATTGTGAAATGTACTATGTGGAATTAATTGAATTGAGATTAAAGGGGGGTTAATAGAAGGGTAAATGTTTTAATTTTAAAGTAAATTTGAGTATTTTTTTAAAAAATATGGTATTAGATGAGAGAGGTGATTTAAGATTAAGAAATAAACGCTATGGCAAAATAAAATATATAAAATTTTGTTAAAGATGGGGGAAAAATATTGTATAAATTGATGACCGGATCAGGGTTCAGTTCCAAAAAGATGTAATTTGTGTGTTGAAAAATAAAAATAAAAAACTTTTTGCAAATTTGGTAATTTGTTAAAGGAAATGATATTGCTCAATAGTAGTAACTGTGAGAGGGATCTTGGAGTCCTAGTGGACAACCATTTATATAGGAGCCAGCCGTGTGCAGCAGCTGCCAAAATAGCCAACACAATTCTAGGCTGCATAAACAGAGGGATAGAATCAAGATCACGTTAATGTGAATGATGTAGGAATAGTATAGGATCAGCTATATGAACACTGAAGGACCCTCTTTATTCACAGTATTATAAAGTAAGAAATGTGCTTGTTTAGAAATTACACTAGGTCAGCTAAATTCCATTCTTGGTAATATATATATCTTCTGAGGGGCCTATCTGTCAAGGATGCAGAGACATCCATCTGAAACAAAAAGTTAATTATTATCCAAAAGCAGTCATGAATCTACGCATCAGCAAACACAGAATTGAGGAAGATTGTTTAGCTAAAATAATCTCATGAACTAGAAAATAATGAAAGAATTTAGTAATTAGAAAGTGTCAATTATAATGTAACAAATATATGTTAACCATATATGGAAAACTGCTGGGCTTGCAAAATCCTTTGTCTTGGAGATGTATAAAAGCAGTTGTATCAGAGCTCTTCTTTGTTCAGAATTGCAGATGCAAATCTGGTTCTGAAACTGTGCAATAAAACTGTCTCTGGCTGACCCAGGAATGTTGTTTGGTCCCATCATTCCATAACAACATGAAGTGTTAATAATACCACTTTATAAAGCCTTGGTAAGGCCACACTTGGAATACTGCATTCAGTTTTGGTTGCCACGCAACTTGTTGTTAGTTGTGAAGCCAAGAACAGAGCGGTGTTTTCCAAGGGAACATTTTATAAGAATGAGCTTAAGGCTCAAGACATCATTGCTATAGTTCAGCAAAATCCCATATGCAAAATCCGAGATTATAACCCAGTTTGCAACACAAACTGGAACTTGCTGGATAGATTTTAAATGCAAAGACCATCTCTCTCTCTCTCTCTCTCTCTCTCTCTCTCTCTCTCTCTCTCTCTCTCTCTCTCTCTCTCTCTCTCCCTTCTCTCTCTTTCTTGTTCCCTCTTTTTCTCTCTCTCCCCCTTCTCTCTCTCTTTCTCTCTGTCTCTCTGTCTCTCTCCCTTCTCTCTCTCTCTTGCTCCCTTTCTCTCTCTCCCTTTCTTTCTCTCTCCCCTTCTCTCTCTCTCCCTCTCCCCCTTCTCTCTCTGTCTCTCTGTCTCTCTGTTTCTTTCTCTCTCACTGTCTCCCTTTGTCTCTGTCTCTCCTTCTCTCTCTCTCTCTTTGTCTCTTTCTCTGTTTCTCTCTCTCTCTCTCTCCCTGTTTCTCTCTGTCTCTCTCTGTCTCTGTCTCCCCTTCTCTCTCTCCACTTCTCTCGTGCCCCTTCTCTCTCTCTTTGTCCCTCTCTCTGTTTCTCTCTCTCCCTGTTTCTCTCTCTTTTTCTCTTTTTGTCTCTGTCTCTCTCCCCTTTTCTCTCTCTCTCTTCTCTTTCTCTCTCTGTCTCGCTCTCTCTGTCTCTCTCTCCCCTTCTCTCTCTGTCTCTTTATCTCTTTATCTCTCTCTCTGTTCCTCTCTGTCTCTCTCCCCCGTCTCTCTGTCTCTGTCTCTGTTTCTCTCTCTGTCTCTCTCTCCTTCTCTCTCTCTGCCCTTCTCTCTCTCTCTCTCTGTCTCTTCCCCCCTCTCTCTCCATTTTCTATTCTTTTGTTTATCTGTCATCTGTCTTTCTGCCTCTGTCTAGAGCATCCCTCTCTATTTTTCTATCATCTATCTATTATCCATCTGTCATCTATATAGCATCTATTTTAATTTCTTATCATCTATGTTTTATCTTCTCTCTTGTTCTCTCTGAAGGGAAAGAGGGAGGGAGGCAAGCAGGCTTAAAATAAGATAGATAGATAGATAGATAGATAGATTAACAGAGTTGGAAGGGATCTTGTATGTCATCTAGTCTAAACCCCCCCCCCAAGCAGGAGACCCTACACCATCCCTGACAAATGGCAGTCCAGTCTCCCCTTGAAAGCCTCCAGTGATGAAGATTATATGACTCAAAGGTGCTTTTTTCAAGAAGCAACTGGACTTTCTTGTTTTTTCTTTGAAGATGTTTCGCTTCTCATCCAAGAAGCTTCCTCAACTCTGAAGAAACATCTTGGATGAGCCGAAGAAGCTTCTTGGATGAGAAGTGAAACGTCTTCAAAGAAAAACCAGAAAGTCCAGCTGCCTCTTGAAAAAAAGCACCTTTGGGACAACCTTGACCCGATGACTGAGAATCTCCATTAGACAAGATTATATGACCTTCGTAATAATTATCAGAAAACTTCATCTGTTGGAGCACACCACCTTAAGAAGCAGCAGTAAGAAAAATACCCACCAGAGGGCAGCAAAAGATTAGGAAAGTTGAAAAGAACTTAAAACGAAGAGTAGGTAAAATTAAGACTCCCTGTCGCTTAAAACTGAAGTTCCTGTTGCACAAACGATTTTAACTTGGTTTATAATCAGTCCCTGACTGCAAAGATAGTCTAGAACAGTGATGGCTAATCTTTTTGCCGTTGTGTGCCAAAAGTGGGGATAGCGTGGGGGTGAGTGTTGCACGTGTACGTGCCCACACCGATAATTCAATTCGCCCCGGCCTCCGTGCAGGCATGTGGGACCCTCACACGCTCCCTCTGTTTTTGGCATGCGATGGCGCTGTGGGCCCGGTAGGCTCGTTTTTCGCCCTCCCCAAGCTCCAGAGGCTTTCTTGGAGCCTGGGGAGGGCAAAAACAGCCTTCCTCATGTAGGAAGAAATATCCTTCTGGGTTCAGCTCCAAGTGGGGAAAAAGACACTGGAAACTGCTTGGAAAGATGGTTTAATGGTGGACAGGATCACATGGTTTGAGTTCCTGAACAGAAAAAGGGCCGAGATGCTGCGAGTCCCCGGGTTTTATGCCCTCTCTGGCTTTGAACTTCCTGGGGTCCAGAAAGAGTATCCTGATTGGTTGTCAGACTCCCAGAGGGTTGGGGTCTTAGCTAGCCTTGCTGGCTGATGTAATCTTCCCAGGTGCCATGTGGTGAGTTTCTGTTGCTAGATGGGTCCTATTGTGTTGCAGATGATGGCCCATTGACAAAGGGTGGGGGCAGGAAGATGGGAGCTGCTTCGTCTTTAAAACACGCTTCTCCATTTCTCATCCAGGGAAACACGATATTCTGCCTTTTTAATATTTCCTAAAATATTTCATTCTTCTAGGAAAGGGGTGGGTGCTAACTTCCTACACTCAACCCCTCCCGGAGGCCCTCCGTAGGCCAGGAACAGCCTGTTTCCTGACTTCCGGTGGGCCCGGAAGGCTTGAAAATCAACTGGTTGGTGCACACTTGCGTGCTAGAGCTGAGCTACAGCAACATTTGTGTGCCCACAGATATGGCTCCACGTGTCACCTGTGGCACATGTGCCATAGGTTTGCCATCACGGATTTAGAGAATAACAAGCATTTTCCAGTTGGGATCATACATGATAGGCTGGTGGTAATAATAAAACATCTTGTGAAAGCAACTCATGAATTTGAAGGAAAAGGGCTTGAGTTTCATTTAGGTGACTGCTATGTGGGCAATGTCCACATGATGGCAGGAGAGGATCACGAAAGAACCACAGAAGTTAAATTAGAGCAAGCAAGCAAGAGATAATTAGTGATTGTGATGACACAGATGCTATTTCTTTTTTTAAAAAAAAATTCTGAAGGTCCATAGGGTTGATCTCCATAAAATGATAGGGAAAACCTTTAGGAGACCTATAGTTCCATGTCCATTGTGCGTAGAATCCACAAGGCAATTTCAATTTATGGAGATGCACGTGTTTGGGCATTCCGACACACTTTCACAACCACTGTGAACCATTGCCTCCCCCAACAATTGCAGTTTGTGGCCCTTTGGGGAAATTAATTGGCCACCCCTTCCTTAGAGCTTCCTCGTGTATACACAGGGGTGGGCTTCAAAAATTTTAGTAAGGGGTTTTCTGCCTGGTTGCTGGGTGGGTGTGGCCATGGTGGGCGTGGCCTAGTCAGCCTCCTGCATCATGGTGGGGGGAAAGGCATTTTTGCCCTCCCCGGACTCCAGAGGCTTTCCTCGAGCCTCCGGGAGGGTGAAAATGGCCTCCCCAGGCTCCAGAGGCCCTCCGGAGGTTGGAAATGGGCCAGTTTCCGGCCTTCCTGAACTTCCGGTAGGCCCGTTTTTCACCCTCCCTGACCCTCCGTGTGCGCCCGGCACTTACCCGTATCCAAAATGGGCTGCGTGGGGACTCCTAGGAGGGGTGGGGTGGGCAGGGAGGGGGATTTGGGGGGTTCTCCGAACTGCACAGAATCTTAGCTAGAGGTCCTCCCGAACCTCTGCGAACCCCCAGCAGCCCACTTCTGTGTACATGTCAAGGTTAACTCTCTCTCTCTCTCTCTCTCTCTCTCTCTCTCCCTCCCCCTCTCTCCCTCCCTCCCTCCCCCTCTCTCTCGTGAGGGGGGAAGGCAGGCAGGCAGGTAGGCAGGCTTAAAATAAGATTATGACCCAAAGGTGCTTTATTCAAGAGGCAACTGGACTCTCTTGTTTTTCTTTGAAGACGTTTCGCTTCTCATCCAAGAAGCTTCCTCAGCTCTGAAGAAACGTCTTGGATGAGCCGAAGAAGCTTCTTGGATGAGATGCGAAACGTCTTCAAAGAAAAACCAGAAAGTTCAGCTGCCTCTTGAAAAAAAGCACCTTTGGGACAACCTTGACCCGGATGACTGAGAATCTCCATTAGACAAGATTATATGACCTTCGTAATAATTATCAGAAAACTGTTGGAACACACCACCTTAAGAAGCTGCAGTAAGAAAAATACCCACCAGAGGGCAGCAAAAGATTAGGAAAGTTGAAAAGAACTTGAAGTTACTGTGGTGCAAACTATTTTAACTTGGTTTATACTCAGTCCCTGACTGCAAAGATTGTCTAGAGTATAACAAGCATGTTACAGTTCAGATCATACATGATATTGTTGGAAGAAATATCCATCTGGTTCAAATCATACTAGGAAACAATCAATATAAATAAAAGCCACAAAGTTACAGTCATGCTGTCATAAGTGGGAGGAGATGCAGTTTAGGATTGCATTGCCAACATTGACTTGAAGGCAAAGACGCACATCAATGATGAACACAAGAATAAAAAAATAAATAAAGTTGAAACCCAGTTTTGATCTGTCATTTTGGTCAGGCTTTCATCCGAAGAAATTGATGGAGGCAAGCAAAAGAAAATTCATGATAGTATAGTACACTGAGATTAGACGTTCTTTTTTTTTTTTTAATTTGATTTATATGCCGCCCTTCTCCGGAGACTCAGGGCAGCTTACAATGTGCTTAGCACATTGACTCACAAGAGTCAAAATCCACAATATGATTCCTGGGAGGAATTCTTAGCACGCCCCAAAAATTCCTGAACCTGAACGCTGAACCTTTGCAGTCACCCCAATTTACCTGTGCAAAGAGTTCATGTTAGATTTGATGGAATAAGGGATGGAAACTTATCAGAGAAGAGATCCATCTTAGAATTAAGGAGAGTTTCTAACAATGAATCAGCAGAACAGTTTGGCTCCAGAAGCTGTGGATGCTCCATCGCCAGAGGTTTTGAAGAAGGCATTGGGCAGCCAGAATGGTAGAGGGTGGTTGGACTGGAAGACCTCCAAGATTACCTTCCAATTCTGTGATTCGGTGTATTCCGATTTTAAAATGAAGTAATGTTCACAAATGGCCACATGGTGGCAGCAGAGGATCAAAAATGGTGTAGCAACTGCAGAATGGGGGATGGGTCAGCTATTATCGGAGAAAGGCAGCAGCTCCTAACTCTGACCAAGTTGGCTAAAAATGGAACCCAACAATGTTCAAAAAAGGTAGCATGAACAAAAGAAGAAGAAGGAATGTTGAGTTCTTCTACTTCTCAACTCTCCAAAAAACAATTTTGGTAGAATCCTAACAGAAACGTTGGCCTCCTCTTCATTGAATATGATGGAAGTGAGTCTAGAAAACCATCAAAGATTTGACACCTTGAGCCTCAGGTTGAATCCCAAGGTTCTGGAGAGTTCTGTCCAACTGGGCATGGCTAGTCTAGTGAAGAGAAGAGAAGGACCAGGGGAGACATGAGAGCAGTCTTCCAATATTTGAGGAGCTGCCACAGAGAGGAGGGGGGTCAAGCTATTTTCCAAAGCACCCGAAGGCCAGACAAGGAACAATGGATGGAAACCGATCATGGAGAGATTCAACCTGGAAATAAGGAGAACAATCCACCCATGGAACAGAAGTTGCCTTCGGAAGTTGCGGGAGCTTCATCCCTGGAGGCTTTCAAGAAGAGACTGGATGGCATAGAGTCTCCTCCTTGGGCCCAGGGGGTTGGATTAGATGACCTACAAGGTCCCTTCCAACTTTGTTAATCTGTTAAACAACTCTAGAATTATTAAGGGTCGATTTCAAGATCTTTCCCCATTTTTTCATGTGGAGTGAATTCTTGCTTTCTTATCCAGCAGGTGGCAGAAAAAAACAGCTTGATTCGGAAAATCTATTGTGGTAGGGTATTTAATTTTTTTTTCCACTGTAAGGATTTAGAAGCGTGGAGTATTCAGATATAATCAGGCAAGGTGCTTCTGATCTGGTGAAGAACACTCCCACCACACCTGTTGGATGATTCCTCAGGTGGCTGGGCTTTTTCTCCACCTGATTCTGGAATCACCTAACACCCGTTTTTCCCTTCTTTCACCTGCAGGTGGCATATAAAGCTGATTTGTCATAATCATAAGTTTATTTGTCAAGCGTATATAAGAGAACAGGTAAGAGTATAAACATAATTTGAATACATGAAAAGAGTAGGTAAAAAGGAATGTTAGGACAGGGATGGTATGCATGCCCCTTACAGACCTCTTAGGAATGGGGAGAGGCCACCCAGCAATTTAACTACCAGTTTGCCCAAACCAGCCTGAACCCTCTGAATTCCACCACTGCCTACACACTTTCACAGCCCTATTGATTCGGCCTCCCCCAACAAACGCAATTTCTCATGTGGCCCTTTGGGAAAATTAATCGGCCACCACTTCCTTAGCAATAGCACTTAGACTTGTATACTGCTTCATAGAGCTTTCCAGCCCTCTCTAAGCAGTTTACAGAGTCAGCATATTGCCCCCAACAATTTGGGTCCTCATTTTACCCGCTTCGGAAGGATGGAAGGCTGAGTCAACCTGGAGCCTGGTGAGATTCGAACTGCCAAACTGCTGGCAGCCGGTGATCAGCAGAAGTAGCCTGCACTTTAACCACTGCATCACCTCTTAGAGCTTCCTCATGTATATGTCAAGGTTGACTAAGCCTTCCGTCCTTCCGAGGTCGGTAAAATGAGGACCCAGATTGTTGGGGGCAAGATGCTGACTTTATAAACCGCTTAGAGAGGGCTGGAAAGCACTATCAAGCGGTATATAAAGTCTAAGTGCTATTGCTAGTGTAATTTTGTGTTTATCGCAGTGTTTCTTAACTTGTGTGGACTTTGTTTATCACCAGTGGGGTGATCAAGATCGCACGAAGTGTTAGGACCACTTGTTGTAACCTAGGCTTACTGAGTCATTCCAATACACAATTAGTCCCCAAAAAACCTATTTTATTGTAACAGCTGAGAATTACGTTCATTCCCAGCTGAGTTCCAATTAGTTGCAAAACAAGTCCTTCAGGACAATCACCAATCTTTATCTTCTTTGACAAACTGCCAAATGCCTTACTTGGCAAAGACCCATGAAGTTCAGAAACAAACAAGAGATGCCGACTGGAAATAGAGTTAGCAATGTTGCTTTCCTGCAAAAGGCCCCAAGTGCCTTTGTTTCTCTTTTAAGCCTTATGGGAGGGGCCAATCATCTTCTAGCCTTATTCCCGAGTCATCCCTTTTGCTTTAGCTGCTCTTGCCTTCTGGCAGCTCTGCATATGCGTGCACTAGGAACAGGCTCCTCCTGTTCCTCTGCCTCTCTGCTGTCCGACTCTGGGGGCTCCGGACTTGACACACCACTCCCAGATGGTACTGGCCCAATCTCTGCCTCCGATGCAGAGCCCTTGTCTGGGCTTTCCTCAGACTCCAGGACTGGCCCATGTTCCTCCTCAGCCTCCTCACTGTCCAACTCCACTGCCAGCTCCGCAGACTGCTGGCGGACCACAACACCACTTCATAAAGGCTTGGTAAGACCACACTTGGAATATTGCATCCACAATTTTAAAAAGACGCTGAGACTCTGGAAAGAGTGCAGAGAAGAGCAACAAAGAGGCTTGGAGGCTAAAACATATGAAGAAGGGTTGCAGGAACTAGGTATGTCTAGTTTAATGAAAAGAAGGATTAAGGGTGACATGATAGCAGTGTTCCAATATCTCAGGCAGGGGTGGGCTGCTGGGGGTTCGTAGGGGTTCGGGGGAACCTCTAACTAAGATTCTGTGCAGTTTGGAGAACCCCCAAATCCCACTCCTGGCTGGCCCCACCCCGCCCACCTTGCCCCTCCCAGGTGTCCCCACACGGCCCATTTTGGATGCAGGTAAGTGCAGGGCATGTGCAGAGGCTCGGGGCGGTGAGAAACGGGCCTACTGGCAGTTTGGCAAGTTCAGAAACAAGCCTGTTTCCAGCCTCCAGAGGGTCTCCGGAGCCAAGAAGGCCATTTTTGTCCTCCCGGAGGCTCGAAGAAAGCCTCCGGAGCCCGGGGAGGGCAAAAACGCCCCCCACCATGGTGCAGGAGGCCGACTATGCCACGCCCCACCATGGCCACGCCCACCCAGTAACCAGGCAAAGAACCCCTTGCTAAAAGTTTTGAAGCCCACCCCTGACTAGAAGGCTTCCAAAGTCCCTTCCAAGTCTGCTTTTCTGTTATTCAGTGTTTCTTAACTTGCACGGACTTTGTTTATTATTATTATAATAGTGTTTCTCAATGGGAGGATTTTGAACTTCCAGAATTCCCCAGCCAGTGTGGGGAACAAAGTACATCCACGAGGAAACGCTTAGGAAGGGAAGGGATGGCTAATTAATTTCCCCCAAGGGGCCACGGAAGAAACTGCGACTGTTTGGGGAAGGCCGAACCAATAGAGCTGTGAAGGTGTGATGGTTGACCTGCAGATGGCGATGAAGGGAAGGAAATCCTTGCAACGGGTGATACTATGAGCTCTGGGTATTTTGCTCAATAGGCATTAGACGCTCATAGGCGTCTAAAGACTTTACTTCTCAGGTGTTTCAGTTGAAAATGGTTTGGATTATTACATATATTTAATATCTTTAAACTTAATGTCAGGGGCATTATGGAAAGTGGAAAATTGCCTAAATCCTTCTTTCTCCCATGCTCCCTCCCTCTCTCTCTTGTATCTCTCTCTCTCTCTCTCTCTCATCTATCTATCATCTATCTGATTGTCTCTGTTTGTCTGTCTATCTAATTGTCTGTCTGTCTGTCTGTCTGTCTCTGTCTGTCTGTTTGTCTGTCTCGCTCTTATCTGATAGCATATCTATCTATATCTATCTATCTATCTATCTATCTATCTATCTATCTATCTATCATCTGATCATTCATCCACCCACCCACCGATCCATCCATCCACCCATCCATTCCATCTCTCTCTCTCTCTCTCTCATCTGATCATCTATCCATCCATATCTCTCTCTCTCTCTCTCTCTCTCTCTATCAATCATCTGATAGAATATCTATCATCTCTCTCTCTCTCTCTATCATCTGATCATCCATCCATCCATCCATCCATCCATCCATCCATCCATCCATCCATCTCTCTCTCTCATCTGATCATCCATCCATCCATCCATCCATTCCATCTCTCTCTCTCTCTCTCATCTGATCATCCATCCATCTCTCTCTCTCTATCAATCATCTGATAGAATATCTATCATTCTCTCTCTCTCTCTCTCTCATCTGATCATCTATCTATCTATCTATCTATCTATCTATCTATCTATCTATCTATCTATCTATCATCTATCTTCTGACAGAATCTCTCTCTCTCTCTCTCTATCATCTGATCATCTGATCATCCATCCATCCATCCATCCATCCATCCATCCATCCAGCTACCCAGCTATCTAGCTATCTAGCTATCTATCTCATTGTCTGTCTGTCTCTGTCTGCCTGCCTGCCTACCTACCTACCTACCTTTCATTTGAGGGGGTCCCTGAGCTTGGCTGTTTTCTTGCAGACATTTTATTACCCAAACTAGGTAACATCATCAGTGTAAATAAGGAATGGGATTTGTTCCCAGTTTATATTCTAGCGGCTTGCCCTGTCAGTGTTGGTGAGAGTTGACTTGGCGTTTTTTGGGGATGGAAGGTGTTGGGCTGTTTACTGTTGACTTCTTTGGCAGTTCCTTGATTGGGGTATTGTTTATTTGATTGTTGGTCTGATATTTTGGTGTTAATCCGTCCTCATTTGGCTGCTGATTGCTGGTGCGGAGGTGCTTTGGTCTTTCGGTTCCCTTTTTGGCTTGTTGATTGTCTTTTTTGTGTACATATTGTTTATGCCTATGTGTCTATCGATGGCTAATTTGTTGCAGGAATTCTCTAGCATTTTTGGACTTGGCTTAGTCTAGGATGGTCACAGTTTTCCAACTGAAATTACGGTTAAATCTGTCTCCATTTTTTATTCCCCCCCTCTCTCCCTCCCTCTCTCTTACAGTGCTTCTATTTAATTTGTTTAAAAAAATTGTTCATTTATACATTTTTTTCTTCTTTAAAATACACAAATGCTTAAATGAACAGAGTATTATCTGGAGCCCTTTGTCTATACAAAATATTAATAAACGGGTAGTGAGAATTGTATTAATACTAACCATCATAATTAAAATAATAATAATAATAATAATAATAATAATAATAATAATAATAATAATAATTTATTTTATTTATTTATTTTATTTTTAAAATTTTTATACCGCCCCCTCTCCCAAAGGACTCGGGGCGGTGAACAGCCAAAATTAAAAACACACAATACAAACATTAAAATACTATAAAATGAAATTAAATTTATCTTTGGCTTCCCCAATTTAAAACCCCTTACCCATAAAATTCCCCAATTAAAAGATTTATAATAATAATAATAATAATAATAATAATAATAATAATAATAAGTCCTAATCAAGGACCTAGGAACTGTTAAGGTATCGTCGGAACAGCTTACATCCTCCGACGATACCTTAACAGTTCCTAGGTCCTTGGTTAGGACTCGAGCTGCTGAGTTATTAACCAGCCTCAAAGGCTGGGAATCTCACTAAAGATTAAATAATAATAATAATAATAATAATAATAATAATAATAATAATAATAATAATAATAGCTTGTTTATACTAAAATCCTTACATCATTTACTTATAATATGCAATAATGATAGTGCTGGTGATAACAATACTATTACTACTAATAATAACAACTGTAATATTAATACTAATGTTTGCTTATGTATAATACAATTTCTTGGCTTCTTATGTATATTATTAATCTTTCATCTTCTAGTTTCCACCTCCTTTTATTCAACCATGGCAGTACTTTTACATTCATTGATATCAGATTTATTTTCAGGTTGATTTTCTCCACTAGGCGGACAAAATATAACTTTCAGATTTCTCCTTACACTTTAATAACTCAAAGGAGACCCAAAACAACAAAATTTAGACAAATAAACTTTCTGGGAAGGAAAGGAAGGATTTTTCGCCCCCCTTCTTGAGAAACTAGGTTGCTGTTATTCACTGAAGATTTTCCTCAGTTCCTGATATTTATCCAGACCTTTTTGTGACTTTCAGTAATAGTAACAGAGTGGGAAGGGACCTTGGAGGTCATCTAGTCCAACCCCCTGCTCACACAGGAGCCTTATACTAGGGATTTGAACCGTCGAACTGCCAACCTTTCTGAATTTAAAATTAATTTCAGTCCGGAATTTAAAATCAACCTTCTGGGTGAAGAGAACTTGCTTTAGCTGTTTCCCCTCTTTGTGTCTCTCTTTCAGTTTTTTTTTTTTTTTTTACCATTTATCATTTATCATTTTATTATTCGGTGAGTTTTTAAATCTGTGGACTGCTTGGAGTCTCTGGGAGTCAGGCAATAACACAAATAGACAGACCGACAGACAGACAAACACACAAACTATCCAGATTTTCCTGGCCCTTTAAAATTGAAAGAGTGATAAAATACTTGGTCAAAATAGTTGTGTATTCATATTTTTTCTACCTTAATGCAATTTCTCTCTTTTTAATCTCTGAGATCTCTCCCTCTATCCCCCCTCTCTTCCTCTCCCTTCTCCCCCCACTCTTTCTGCCCATCCCTCTCTCTTCCTCTTCCTCCCTCCCTCCTTCTCCCCTCCCCCTTTCTCTTCCTCTCTCTCCCTCTCTTTTTCTCTCCCTCCCTCCTCTCTCTCCTTCTCTGTTCCTCTCTCCCCTTCCTCTCTCCCTCTTTCTTTCTCTCCCTTCTCCTCCATCTCTCCTCTCTCTCTCTTCCCTCTCTCCCCCTTTTCCTCCCTCCCTTGTTCTCTCTCCCTTTCTCTCCTCTCCCTTTCTCTCCCTCTCCCTTTCTCTCCCTCCTTTCTCTCTCTCCTTCTTTGTTCCTCTCTCCCCTCTCCCTCCCTCCCTCTCCATCTTCCTTTCTCTCCCTTCTCCTCCATCTCTCCCCTCTCTCTCTTCCCATCCCTCTCTTCCCCTCTTCCTCCCTCCCCTCCTTTTCTCTCTCCTTTCTCTCCCTCTCCCTTTCTCTCTCTCTCCTTCCCTCTCTCCCTCTCCCTTTCTCTCCCTTCTCCTCCATCTCTCCCCTCTCTGTCTTCCCATCCCTTTCTCGCCCTCTTCCTCCCTCTCTCCTTTTCTCTCTCCCTTTCCCTCCCTCCCTCTTCTTTCTCCTTCTGTCCCCCTCTCCCCTCCCTCTCTCCATCTTCCTCCCTCTCCCTCTCTCCCTTCCCCTCTCTGTTTCTCCTTATCTCCCCCCTCTCCTCTCCTTCTTTCGCTCCCTCACTCTCTGTTTCTCTCCCCTCTTTCTGTCCCATTTCTCTTCCCGTCCCCACTTTTTCAGCACTGAAGTAAATGCCCAGGGACAGTCAGTGAAATGTGTGAAGAGAAAAAACTTCTGAGAGCAATTTTGTAGGCACAGTTGAGACAGAAGCATTTTCAGAATCCAGAAAAAACTGTACAGGTTGTCAGCTAAAACTTGCTCCATGTTTACAAAGGCCCAGATGCAATAAGTTGGATGTCAGAAATGCCTCAGATCTAATTTCTTCCTTTCCTGACATCTAGTGGCTGACTGGATTTTTGCAGCTTGAATACAAGCTCTGATTTATAGCTAAACTCTGTGGAAGCAGGTTGTTGGTATCATTGTGAATCATCAAATCAAATCAATCTTGACACCTGGTTTCTAAACAGGTTAAACATGCTAAACATGCAGTTATTTTTTGCTAAAACTCTGTGAGAGTTCCCCATGTTGACTATGGCAAGATGGAGGTTGCACGCACCCCCCAAAAATATGAATTAGGATTGGTCTCTTTATGCCCAAGAGGTAGTTTGTACACAACACACTAAGTTAACATTACAGTTCAAAAATTCTTTTTAGTGTCCCTGCTAAATTCTGACTATAATATCTTCAATATTGGCAGAAAGACTCACTCAAAAGATATTTAAATAATTTTATACATTCCGATCAAAATGGGTTTCTGCCAAAAAGACAGATTAAAGATAACATGAGGATAATTCTGGATACTTTGGAATATTATGAGGCACATCCTGAAAAACAAATGGCTGTGATATTTTTAGACACACAGAAAGCCTTCGATAATGTGAATTGGTGATTTATGCTTTTACACCTAGAGCAGATGGGCTTTGGTAGAAAATTTATTCAAGCCATAGAAGTCATATATCACAAACAAACACATTTTGGGGCTTCTTGTGTCATCTGAAAGAGTGCAGAGAAGAGCAACCAAGATGATGAGGGGACTGGAGACTAAAACATACGATGAACGGTTGCAGGAACTGGGCATGGCTAGTCTAGTGAAGAGAAGGACCAGGGGAGACAGGATAGCAGTCTTCCAAATTTTGTGGGGCTGCCACAGAGAGGAGGGAGGGGTCAAGCTATTTTCCAAAGCACCTGAAGTCCAGACAAGGAATAATGGATGGAAACTGATCAAGGAGAGGTTCAACCTAGAAATAAGGAGACATTTTCTGACAGTGAGAACAATCAACCAGTGGAACAGAAGTTGCCTTCTGAAGTTGTGGGAGCTTCATCACTTGAGACTTTCAAGAAGAGACTGGACTGCCATTTGTCAGAAATGAGTGTAGGGTCTCCTGCTTGGGCGAGGGGTTGGACTAGATGACCCCATAAGGTCCCTTCCAACTCTGTTGATCTATTAATCTGTCATGTTGAGACTCTAGAGAGAGAGAGTCCAGAGAAGAACAACAAAGATGATTAAGTGCTGGAGGCTAAAAGATATGAAGAAATTGAGTATGTCTTGTTTAATGAAAATAAGGACTGGGGAGACATACTAGGAGTGTTACAATGTTTGAGGAACTGCCACAAAGAAGAGGGGATGAATCTATTTTCCAAAGCACTGGAAGGTAGGACAAGAAACAGTGGTTGAAAAGTAATCAAGAAGAGAAGCAACCTAAGAACTAAGGAGAACTTTCCTGACAGTGAGAACAATTAACCAGTGGAATCATGAGTTCTCCATCACTGGTGACTTTTAAGAAGAGACTGAACATCAACTTGTTTGGAATGGAATGAGGTCTCCTGCTTCAGCTGGGGGCTGGACTAGAAGACCTCCAAGGTCCCTTCCAACTCTGCTATACTGTTAATCCACAATCCTGGAATTTCTTGGTGCACCTCACTCAGTGACTAACCCTTCCTGGCCCTTCTTAGCTTTTGTAAATTGGCCAAACATTTAGAAAACGAATGTCTTGGTTAGTTGATGGTTTATTCCTTTCATTAGAAAGAAGCAAACAAGATCAAGCATTTTGTAATTGCTGGCCCATCCTTGCTTATGCATAGTGTGACATCTCTTGCTGATGTCATGTTGGCCTTTGAAACATTGATAACGGAATTCATAATAAAATGGACTTTTAACCCATTATCTTCCCAATTGGGATGATAGCTGCTCTGAAAATAAATTTACCTCAGAACCATCCTTCACCTCAACATCTCCTGGTTTTGATCACACCTTCCTAGAAGAAAGATAGAATCAAGATCACATGAAGTATTAATAATACCACTTTATAATGCCTTGGTAAGGCCACACTTGGAATACTGCATTCAGTTTTGGTCGCCATGATGTAAAAAAGATGTGGAGACTCTAGAAAGAGTGCAGAGAAGAGCAACAAAGATGTGGAGGGGACTGGAGGCTAAAACATATGAAGAAGGGTTGCAGGACCTGGGTGTGTCTAGTTTAATGAAAAGAAGGACCAGGGGTGACATGATAGCAGTCTTCCAATATCTCAGGGGTTGCCACAAAGAAGAGGGAGTCAAGTTATTCTCCAAAGCACCTCAGAGTAGAACAAGAAGCAATGGGTGGAATCGAAGCAAGGAGAGAAGCAACTTAGAACTAAGGAGAAATTTCCTGAAGTGAAGTATTAGTCCCACTTTATGACCCCTTGGTAAGACACACTTGGAATACTGCATCCAGTTTTGGTCACCACAATGTAAAAAAAGATGTGGAGACTCTATAAAGAGTCCAGAGAAGAGCAACAAAGATGATTAGGGGACTAGAGGCTAAAACATATGAAGAAGGGTTGCAGGAACTGGGTATGTCTAGTTTAGTGAAAAGAAGGACTAGGGAGACATGATAGTAGTGTTCCAATATCTCAGGGGCTGCCACAAAGAAGAGGGAGTCAAGCTATTCTCCAAAGCACCTGAGGGCAGGACAAGAAGCAACTAAGGAGAAATTTCCTGACAGTTAGAAAAATGAATCAGTGGAAC
The DNA here is from genome assembly GCF_029531705.1 of Pantherophis guttatus. The sequence goes on from NW_026844118.1 coordinate 109,454, forward strand.
AACTTGCCTCCAGAAGTTGTGAATGCTCCAACACTGGAAGTTTTTAAGAAGATGTTGGATAACCATTTGTTCGAAGTGGTGTAGGGTTTCCTGCCTAAGTAGGGGGTTGGACTAGAAGACCTCCAAGGTCCCTTCCAACTGTGTTATTCTATTCTATTGTATTCCTCCATGTTGGTGAACACTAGTAAATGTTGTCACTTATGTTTCAGCCATGTCACGGGGACTATCATGAACTCAGTTGACTGTAGGACCCAGAATTCCTTGCTGCTTCGAGCATCGCTTGTTCTGTAGCGCATGGATGACCTTGCCATGCAAATTGTCTCCAAAACCCTGCCCAGCTGGATTGTGCCCAACCCTGAACTCTATTCTGCCCTCTCAGTTTCACACTTAGGCTAATTATAGTTTCAGCTCATCCAGGCTTGAAACTGAGAAGTGCTGAGAATAGCTGTCAGAAAAACAAGGTGTTTTTCTAAAGAAGCCATTTCATCTTCCCTCCCACTTCTTTTCCCATTCTGAACAATTGCTTGACTCACCCTCCTCTTTCGTTCCTACGGACACTGATATGATATGATATGATATGATATGATATGATATGATATGATATGATATGATGTCAGCACTTCAAGCTGCATTTACTCTAGTGCTGACATAAGAAGGAGGAGCGGAGGCATCTGGAAAGGGACGTTTGACTTTTCACCTACTTATTTTCCCTGGAGATAATATCCCCTCAGAGATGGGATGGGAGGGGGGAAATTCCTTTGAACTGGAGTGGTAGATTAGGGGTAGAATGACTTGGAAGATGGCCAATGAGTGCAGGGGAGTGGGGAAGGAAGGGAGGGTTTTGGGTCTGGAAGTCAGTGTTGGCTTCGATGGAGTTGGATTTTAGAATGTCGTGCTTAATAAATAGTAGTTTTCCTTCAAAGATTTTGTTTGAAATGCAATTTATTTGAGACAACCTCGAAACCTGACAATAATACACAACACAACACAACACAACACAACACAACACAATAAACTGTGTTTCCCTGAAAATAAGACCCTGTCTTATATTTTTTTGAACCCTGAAATAACTGCTTGGCCTTATTGCCATGCACTCAAAAGCCCGATTGGGCTTATTATCAGGGGATGTCTTATTTTGGGGGAAACAGGGGTAATATAATGTATGTAATGGGATGGGGGATGGGATGGGATGGGATGGGATGGGATGGGATGGAATGGAATGGAATGGAATGGAATAGAATAGAAATTAGAATAGAATAGAATAGAATAGAATAGAATAGAATAGAATAGAATAACAGAGTTGGAAGGGACCTTGGAGGTCTTCTAGTCCAATCCCCTGCTTAGGCAGGAAACCCTACACCACTTCAGACAAATGGTTATCCAACCTCTTCTTAAAAACTTCCAGTGTTGGAGCATTCACAACTTCTGGAGGCAAGTTGTTCTACTGATTCATTGCTCTGACTATCAGGGAATTTCTCCTTAGTTCTACGTTGCTTTTCTCCTTGATTAGCTTCCACCCATTGCTTCTTGTCCTACCCCCAGGTGCTTTGGAGAAGAGCTTGACTCCCTCTTCTTTGTGGCATCCCCTGAGAACCGGGTCATGGAGACACTCAACAGAGGCTGAGCTTCTGAAAAAAACCAATACTTTCTAGAAGACCAAAGGAATTGTTAGCCCTCTTCAATAGATTGGCGCACATTCGGGTGTTGGGTCGGGTGTCAGCAACCTGTGGCTCCGGAGCCACATGTGGCTCTTTGGGCCCTCTGCTGTGGCTCCCTGTCGGGTGATCCCACCACTGGCTAGCCCCGCCCCTCGCCCTCCCTCTCAGTCACTCCTCGCCTGGCCTGAGAAGGTAAGGGAGATGGCGGGGGATGGAGAAGTGTCCAGGACAGAGACAGAGAGATACAGAGAGAGGGGGAGAGAGAGAGACAGAGGGATACAGAGAGAGGGGGGGGAGGGAGGGAGGGAGCGAGAGAACTGTCAAAAGGCTTTTGTGGTTCCCGGTGTTTTTTAACAACCAGTTCTCTGCCCTAATGACCGGCTGGGTAGGTGTGGCTAGGGGGTCATGTGACTGGTGGAAGTGAGTGATGTTGAGTTGGCCACGCCCACCCAGGTTTTGTGGCTCCTGGTGTTTTCTTTTCTGTGGGAATCGGGTCCAAATGGCTCTTTGAGCATTTAAGATTGCAGACCCCTGGTCTAGATGTATGGAGGCTGCAAATTATTTTGGACAAGTTGCTTCTTGAATACTAGCCAGCCAGATGAGGTTCAAATCATGTTTCATAACCTTCCTAAAATGGCCGCCACAAGTTATTTGCTATTCGTCCCATGGCTGCAATGGTGGGCATTCCATCCAGTCAGGGACTTCTAACAATTCAGAAGAATCAAAAACATGGGCCTAATTATTTCCGTGGGCCTCTGCTAGCACAACACACAGCCATTTTGTATTCTCGCTCAAGCCCTAAAACAGACAAGAAACAATGGATGGAAACTAATCAAGGAGTGAAGCAACCTGGAATTAAGGAGAAACCTCCTAACAGTGAGGACAATTAACAAGTGGAACAGCTTGCCTTCAGAAGTTGTAGGTGCTTCATCACTGGAGGTTTTTAAGAAAAGACTGGACAACCACCTAATGTCAACTCGCAAAGCATCCCTGGCCTGCTCTCGAGTTGTCATAGGCAAGGGGGATGGAAAACCGATGAAGCAGCAAGGCAGCCAAAAAAACCAAAAGCACATTCCAGAGATATCTCTCTCAAGGCTGTCTTCCAGAGTTACCCACAGCAGCCGGAGGGAAGTGATCTCTACAACCCGCAAAATTGCTTCGTTGGTGAATGTGATTGATGACACACCCTGGGGGGAGGGGGGGGAAACAGGGTCATGATTGGGTTGTAAATTACATGGGGTCAGAGTTGGCTTCACTGGGAATGTGCCGACATGAAGCTCCTAATAAATAATGGCATTTCTTTTGAAGCTTGGCTCGAGGGTCATGATTTAATTAGGACATCCTTTGGAACCCTGACACCTATCTGAAATGGAGTAGGATCTCCTGCTTGAGCAGGGGCTGGGATGAGAAGACCTCCAAGGTCCCTTACAGCTCTATTCTGATTATGATGAGTGGACTCAGGATATTGGCTGAAGAATTCTGGGAGTTGAAGTCCACACCTCATAAAGTTGTCAAGTTTGAAAAATACTGCTCTTTTTTTTTTTTGGGAAAAAGTTTATTTTATTTTATTTTATTTCTTATAAACATATTGTAAATGTACATTCTCTTATTCATAATTACTCAAACATATACATATATTTTCTAAAGAAAAAAAAGATTTTTTAATTATATTCGGGGTTGCTCTTCTATCCTTTCTTCTCCCTTATTTTACAACAATCCTTCTTCTCCTTCTTCTCTCTTTCCTTTCCCTGCCTTCTTCTGTCCTTTTCTACTTTCTTCTTTCCTCCTCTCCTTCCTCTTCTCTCCTTCCCCTTCCCCTTCCTTTCCCCCCTTCTCCCTTCTTTCCCCCTTTCTAACCTTCTCTCCTACACTTTTCCCCTCCCTTTCTTCCTCTTCTTTTCCCTTTCTTCTGTTCCTCTCTCTCCTTCTCCCCTCTTATCTTACCCTCTACTCCTCTCTCCATTCTCTCCTTTGTGGTCCAATATTTTTTCTTTTTGAAAAAAAAAGTACTGCTCTAAAGAGATAATCTTTGTGGAGCTCCAACTAAGTGTAAAAGCAACCCCCCCTTACTGATTTCACCATGTTTATTATTTTTCTGGGAAATATTTTAATGTACTGATCTTGAAGGGATAATAATGAAAGTGGACAGCATTTGAAAAAAGCACTTCAAAAATGAGAGCATTGGTTACACACACCACTTCCTACACGCTTAGTCAAAAGTAAGCTGTGGCAACAGCTGAAAAATTGTGCTTCTTTCCTATTCATTTGTGAGTCTCTCTAGGTTTGAGGTGTGGGCTTATTTTCAAGTAAACAGAGGTAAAATCTGTGTTGCCTTTAGGAAGAATTAAAGAATAAACTCACTCATGAATAATACAACCGTATTTTTTTTTATCTGCATTTTTTCTGGGCCAATAGAAAACTATTTCGAGTAGTTTTCTACTCACAGGTCTGGGCTGCATAAACAGAGGGATAGAATCAAGATCACGTGAAGTGTTAATACCACTTTATAAGGCCTTGGTAAGGCCACACTTGGAATATTGCATCCAGTTTTGGTCACCACGATGTAAAAAAGATGTGGAGACTCTAGAAAGGGTGCAGAGAAGAGCAACCAAGATGATGAGGGGACTGGAGGCTAAAACATATGAAGAACGGTTGCAGGAACTGATCATGCCTATTTTGATGAAAAGAAGGACTAGGGGAGACATCATAGCAGTGTTCCAATATCTCAGGGGCTGCCACAAAGAAGAGGGAGTGAAGCTATTCTCCAAAGCACCTGAGTTATTTGTAAACATACTAAAGGCAGGAAACAAACAAACAAACAAATAAAAAAAATATAAAATATAAATAAATATCTGTATTGGAAAACAATAGGACCAGGGCCTCTATTAAGACAGAGGAGTTTTTTTGGGGTGTCTTTTGTAGTGTGATGAAGGGTTTGGGCAAGGAGAAAGGAGACCTGGTTCAAATCCATCCAGTTTGTAGGAGACAATCTGTTCGCTTAATTGGTTCCTGACTCCTTGCCAAGTTTTGAAGATATCGGCCTGGCAGCTCTCCAAGCCAGATAAGGTCTGTGACTGTAAATTCTCCCTTGAAAGACTGTGCTGGATGTGAATGAGAACAATTCACAGTAACTTCATAAAAAGGGGTTTTTGTCAGGACAAGGAGGCTGCTTCACACTCTTGGGAAGCCTAGGTCAGAACAGGTCAACTTCCAGCCCTCTGATTACATTTGCCTAACTATAGACATTCAGTAAGAGTAACAGAGTTGGAAGGACCTTGGAGGTCATTTAGTCCAACCCCCTGCTCACACAGGAGACCTGTACTAGGGATTCGAACCGCCGAACTGCCGACCTTTCTGATCGACAAGCTCAGTGTCTTTCCAAGCTTTCCTGCCTCTTTGCTCTCTTGAAATGAGCCCCTCCCTCCTGGAAATCCAGACCACATTCCACTACAGTGTGCCTTTATTCATCAACATGGAGGATATCACTATAATAACATCATGGGTTAAAAAGGGTAGACTTCAGACTACGCAGCATAAAGATTAATTTTGAATATTCCATTCAGCTAACTATTTTTGCCTGGTGGAAGTCCCAGGGTGAGTTTTTTCCCCACCCCACCCCGGGGAGCTGAGAATTAAAAAGAAATGTATCATCCTTTCCATCACCTCATTTTGTGACAGATCAAATCCACCCTCTTGTTAGGTGTCAAACAGTGTCCAACTTTTTATCTTGTCTAAATTTAATTTAATTAATTCAATTTATATGCCGCCCCTCTCTGAAGACTCAGGGCGGCTCACAATACATTTTAAAAAATCATTATAAAAAATCATTTAAAAATTAAAAACATTAAAAACTCATTCATGCCATTCATGGCCGGATCTCGCCAGATCACAAGAGCGAGATCAACGGCCCCAGGCCTGCTGGAAAAGCCAGGTCTTCACCACTTTTCGGAAGGCCAATAAGGTAGGGATGGTCCGGACCGCAGGAGGTAACTGGTTTCAGAGAGTTGGGGCAGCCACAGAGAAGGCCCTCCCCTGCGGGCCCACCAGCCGGCATTGTTTAGCTGGCGGGACCCGGAGGAGACCAACTCTGTGGGATCTTACCGGTCACTGGGAGCTATGTGGCAGAAGGCCAATCTTCCCCAGCTGGAAATCTATGACTGGATTTGCCCAGCAAACTTAAAATCTATTTCTGAATGATGCTCCATTTTCCAGATTCATACAATTTGCTAGCTAAACCAGTTGGGTTACCTCATAGGTTACAGAAAGAATGATCCAGGGTTAAAATGAATCAGTGAATGCAGTCAATAAATTTCTTTTTCACGGGCCTGGCTACAGGAGTAGCCAAAATTGTGGAAACTTTCGGGGAAAAGTGTATTTTTGAGATTTGACGGGTAATAACATAAGTTTTTTTTTCTTTCTGGAATTTCAAGATAATCCTATTCCACTGCTGGAATAGCCTGGGAATAGCCCAGACCTTAACCCAATTGAAAATCTATGGAACCGACTAAAGAAACTTGTTAGTCAGAAGTGATCCAGCAATAAAACCTAGTTCATAGAAGCAATCATTCTTATATAGAAAACTTATCTAAAATGTTTTTTACATTTTATACCTTACACCTGCCAGGTTAGCCAAAATGTTCAAAAATATGTCTACCCTGTTTCCCCCAAAATAAGACATCCCCTGATAATAAGCCCAGTCGGGCTTTTGAGCGCATGCACTAAAATAAGCCTCCCCCAAAAATAAGCCCTCCCTGAAAATATTTAAACGGCAGAGCTGGATAATCAGGTAAGACGGCAAGAGGAGCCCCATCTTGCTCCACGCGCCCCAAAATAATAAGACCTCCCCAAAAATAAGGCCAAGCGCTTGTTTCAGGGTTCAAAAAAAATATAAGACAGGGTCTTATTTTCAGGGAAACACAGTAGTAAATGTTGGAAATGTAATCAAAAACCTGGCACATATTGTCATCTGTGGTGGACTTGTCCTAAAGCAAAATTTTGTGGGCCAAAATACACATATGGCTAGAAAAGATGTCAGGGAAACATTTTTTTAAATTAGGTATAGTACCAGAAAAAAAGTTGATAAATAAAATGTATATTTAATAGTGCATGTACTAACAGTGGCGAGGATTGTATTTGCTTAGCATTGGAAAAAAATGACGAAACACCACTAGATGAAAAGATAATTAAGAAGATATTGGATTGGGCAGAAATGGACATACATACACTGAAAATTAAAAAGAAAGAAGATACAGAATGCTACCAAATATGGAATTTATTTATATTATACCTGAGGGTAGGACAAGAAGCAATGGATGGAAATTAATCAAGGAGAGAAGCAATTTACAACTAAGGAGAGAAATTCCCTGAGAGTTAGAACAATGAATCAGTGGAACAACTTGCCTCCAGAAGTTGTGAATGCTTCAACACTGGAAGTTTTTAAGAAGATGTTGGATAACCATTTGTCTGAAGTGGTGTAGGGTTTCCTGCCTAAGCAGGAGGTTGGACTAGAAGACCTCCAAGGTCCCTTCCAACTCTGTTATTCTATGATTTCTATTTTATCAATGGCTGGAAAAAATGGGATAAAGATCAGGAATATAATTTGTATTGCTAAGCAAACAAAAAAACCCAGACAACACAATGTTTATTAAACACTAACTAAATGTAATAGTACAAAATTAATACAACTTTATATATATATAAAAAACAACTTTAAAGGGGAAAAAAAGCGGGGGGGATAAAGGAAGACTAAACAATGGTTAAAATAGGTGGAGGAATATGGAAACAAATGGGAAGATATAAAAATTGTGGAATGGAAATTAGGTACCAGTTTATGTTAAATGTAAATAAAATATTTAGTTCAATAGAATATATTAGAACAGTGTATACATGATATACTAGAAATATATGTATAAAAGAAATATTAAGATAAGAAAGAGAAATAATGTATAAATATGGATTACTGATGCGAAGATGTTGAAAAGAAGATGTAAATATCTGTTTTTGTTTGTTCCTTTTTTTAAAAAAACAACTTTAATAAATAAAGGCTTGGATTGTTTTAGGCCATTATCTCAAAGATGAACCTCAAGAGAAGTTAAACTCAGTTTGCTTAGGGATTTTTTAAGAAAAGGTTTATGGATGTGCTTTAAACAATTGATAAATCTCGAAGGGTCATTTGAAGATACTGAGGGAAAAATACCCATTTAGCTTCTTGCTGAAGTCAACACGATGTGTTTTCAAAACATGTTTTTACGGAAGACGCCTCAAGCCAAGTCTGACTAAGGTGGCTCAGTTTCTAAGACACTGAGCTTTGTCAATCAGAAAGGTTGGCAGTTCGGCGGTTCGAATCCCTAGTAAAGGCCTCCTGTGTGAGGAGGGGGTCGGACTAGATGACCTCCAAGATCCCTTCCAGCTCTTGTTACTCTTGCAAAGATTAACCCTCGCTCCCAATCTGGTTGCTTTTTTGGTTTTTTTTTTTTTTGGACAGACCACTTCTCTAAATTAGGGGCCCCGTGTTTTTAATCATGCTCGTTTTCACTTCTTCTTTTTGTAACATCAACTGCAGCTGTGAGTTTAAACATCCTGTTTGCCCTCCTTGTGTAGCCAGATGTCACTCAAGCTTGAAACAAAGGGTGGGGTTCCAACAGAAAAAGGGATGAAGCCCAATTTCTAGTGGTAAATAATAATTTTTTTTTTAAAAAAAGCTGGAATTGGCAGAACAGACCTAAAAATCATTAATTTAGGCTGCTTATTTCAAAAGAGGTCCAACATTATCGACAAATCGAAAACCATCGGCAGTTCTTAGCTTGCAAAGAATATTTTGCAAGAAAGCCCCAAATTGTTCGAGCTTTTCTAAGCTCGGAAAAAAAAGTCTGAAAAACTTACGTCGCTTAGAAAGAAAGGGAGAGAGGTTTTTAAAAAGATCAGAATAACAGAATTGGAAGGGACTTTGGAGGTCTTCTAGACCAACCTCCTGGTCGAGCAGGAAACCTTATACCATTTCAGACAAATGGTTATCCAATCTCTTCTTAAAAACTTCCAGTGTTGGAGCATTTACAGCTTCTGGTGGCAAGCAGTTCCACTGGTTAATTGTCTCACTGTTAGGAAGTTTCTCCTTAGTTCTAAGTTGCTTCTCTCCTTGATTACTTTCCACCCATCGCTTCTTGTCCTGCCCTCAGGTACTTTGGAGAATAGCTTGACTCCCTCTTCTTTGTGGGAGCCCCTCAAATATTGGAAAGCGGCAATCATGTCACCCTTAAGTCCTTCTTTTCATTAGACTACATACCAGGGGTGAAATCTAAATTTTTTCCCTACCGGTTCTGTGCGCGTGGCTTGGTGGGCGTGGCAGGGGAAGGATACTGCAAAATCTCCATTCCAACCCCACTCAAGGGGAAGGATACTGTAAAATCTCCATTCCCACTCCACTCTGGGGCCAGCCAGAGGTGGTATTTGCCGGTTCGCCGAACTACTCAAAATTTCCGCTACCGGTTCTCCAGAACCTGTCAGAACCTGCTGGATTTCACCCCTGCTACATATCCAGTTCCTGCAACCTTTCTTCATATGTTTTAGTCTCCAGTCCCCTAATCTTCTTTGTTGCTCTTCTCTGAACTCTTTCTAGAGTCTCAACATCTTTTTTATAATCATTTATTATTTCTATAGTGATGATTTTTCATTATTTACTAAAGGTGAAGAGGCCAACTATTCACTGGAGGTGGTGGTGGAGAGAAAAGAATTTTTTTTTTACAATTTTAACTAAGTTAAAATGTCCCTGGATGTTCAGAAATAAAGAGAAGACTTTTATTTAGACACTCCAAAATAGGGTTTAGTGTCAGGTTTCGAGGTCGTCTCAAATAAATTGGATTTCAAACAAAGTCTTTGAAGGAAAACTCCTATTTATTAAGCACGACATTCTAAAATCCGACTCCATCGAAGCCAACACTGACTTCCAGACCCAAAACCCTCCCTTTCCATTCCCCACTCCCCTGCACTCATTGGCCATCTTCCAAGTCATTCTACCCTAATCTACCGCTCCAGCTCAAAGGAATTTCCCCCCTCCCATCCCATCTCCTAGGGGATATTATCTCCAGGGAAAATAAGTAAGTGAAAAGTCAAACATCCCTTTCCAGCACCTCCACTTCTCCTTCTTATGTCAGCACTAGAGTAAATGCAGCTTGAAATGCTGACATTTAGATCAAAATGGCCACTCACAGAAAGAAGAGACACAAACCATAACGAATGGTTTGTGCTTTGAGACATGATGGTACAGAGAGGGGTGAGCTGCTGGGGATTCACAGGGCTTCAGGAGAACCTCTAGCTAAGATCCTGTGTGGTTCGGAGAACCTCCAAATCCCACTCCTGGCTGGCCCCGCCCTGCCTCCCGCCCCTCCCAGGAGTCTCCGTGTGGCCCATTTTGGATGCAGGTAAGTGCAGGGCATGCATGGAGGCTTGGAGAGGGTGAAAAATGGGCCCACCGGAAGTTTGGGAAGGCCGGAAATGGGCCTGTTTCTGGCCTCCAGAGGGCCTCCGCAGCCTGGGGAGATCATTTTTGCCCTCCTGGAGGCTCGAGGAAAGCCTCTGGAGTCTGGGGAGGGCAAAAACGCCTCCCACCCCACCATGGTGCAGGAGGCCAACTAGGCCATGCCCACCAGGGCCATGCCCACCCGGCAACCGGGCAAAGAACCTCTTGCTAAAATTTTTGAAGCCCACCCTGTGGCACAGATAGACCAATCAGACTTCTTCTAGGTCAACCAAAGTTTTCTATGAAGACTTTGAGCAACTCTTGGTGGAGACAATTTTGATTACCTCAGAAAAGGAGGAATTATTGTCAATGATAGGCAAACCCAAGCTACAAATCTCCACTTAGGCTTTGCTTAACCGTGGTCGAATAACCGCCAATTGGCTGGATTCACACATTACACAATCAGAGTTCTGTTTAGCATGGCTTCACATCTTGTGCGAACCCAACTGTAGCCTGCAATGGGAGGAAGACAATTTTTACCTGCTTAGAGATAATATCCTTTCCAATCATGGTTTTGTTCCGCTCTTAGCACTGCTCAAGTCATAGGCTAACATTGCCAAATTTTGCTCCACTGTCTTTGAGAACAAACCAACATGCATATGCATAATAGATAAAACCTCTTCCATTCTTAAAAGTCTATGGTGTTGTGGTCCGCCAGCAGCCTGCAGAGCTGGCAGCAGAGTCAGACAGTGAGGAGGCTGGGGAGGAACATGGGCCAGTCCTGGAGTCTGGGGAAGGCTTGGATGAGGGCTCTGTGTCAGAGGCAGAGATGAGGCCAGGGCCATCTGGGAGTGATGTGTGGACTACGGAGCCACCAGAGTTGGATAGCAGAGAGGCAGAGGAACAGAAGGAGCCTGTTCCCAGTGCGCACATGCGCAGAGCTGCCAGAAGGCACGGACAGTTAAAACAAAAGTGACGACTTGGGAATAAGGCCTGGAGATGATTGGCCCCTCCCATAAGGCTTAAAAGAGGAGCAAAGGCACGTGGGCACTTTGCAGGAAAGCAACATTGCTAATTCTGTTTCCAGTCGGCATCTCTGTTTGATTCTGGAATCCATGTGGCTTTGCCAAGTAGGTCTTTGGCAGAGTGTCAAGGGAGATAAAGGTTGGTGATTATCCCGAAGGACTTCTCCCAAAGGACTTTTTGCAACTAATTGGGACTCAGCTGTGAATGAACGTAATTCACAGCTGTTGCAATAAAAGATGTTTTTGGGACTACTTGTGTGTTTTAATGACTCAGGAAGCCTAGGTCACAACATAGGGAGATTCTCAGTCATCCAGGTCATGGTTGTCCAAAAGGTGCTTTTTTCAAGAGGCAACTGGACTTTCTGGGTTTTCTTTGAAGACAGTTCGCTTCTCAGAGCTGAAGAAGCTTCTCGGATGACAAGCGAAACATCTTCAAAGGAAACCCAGAAAGTCCAGTTGCCTCTTAAAAAACTACCTTTTGGACTCTTCCATAGGGGACTAGAGGGTAAAACAGGTTGCAGGAACTGGGTCTGTTTAGTTTATTGAAAAGAAGGACTTAGGGGAGAGATGATAGCAGTGTTCCAATATCTCAGGGGCTGCCACAAAGAAGAGGGAGTCAAGCTATGCTCCAAAGCACCTGAGGGCACGACAAGAAGCAATGGGTGGAAACCAATCAAGGAGAGAAGCAACTTAGAACAAGGAGAGAAATTTCCTGACAGTGAGAACAATTAATCAGTGGAACAACTTGCCTCCAGAAGTTATCAATTCTCCAACACTGGAAATTTTTACAATGTTGGATAACCATTTGTCTGAAGTGGTGTAGGGTTTCCTGCTTGACCAGAGGTTTGGACTAGAAGACTTCCAACTCTGTTATTCTATTCTATTCTATTCTATTCTATTCTATTCTATTCTATTCTATTTTATTCTATTCTATTCTATTCTATTCTATTCTATTCTATTCTATTCTATTCTACTCTACTCTACTCTACTCTACTCTACTCTACTCCACTCCACTCCACTCCACTCCACTCCATTCATTCCATTCCATTCCACTCCACTCCACTCCACTCCACTCTATTCTATTTTCCAACTTCTTTTATTTTGATTGATTGAGTCATCAGAGGTAGATCTGGACTTGAGGAGTCTTTATTATATTGCTTTCAGAAGGAACTTAGTGGCACAGTTGAGATGATCAGTAAAACGTTGTGGGTAAACTTAGCCTTCCACCTCATTCATTCCTCTTTCGAACCTTTCTAGCTTGGTTGATCCACCATGCTACTTTGGAACCAGAAGGTAGATCTTGCTCAGATCTACCCAACTGACCAGTTTCAGTTGAGCTTTTCAGCCATTAGAGACTTGTGGGTGAAAAAGGGGAGCTGAATCTCCCAACTCTAGTTTCACTTGCATAGAGGAAGGTGGGTTAATCCAGAGGTTGAGGCTGTCATCTATTTTTTCTTCTTCGTAAACTGACAGCTGGGTCTTTCGAACAATTACTCAGTGTTACCGAAAGAGGGGCTACTTCTGCGTTGCTTCCTGTATGGTGAAAAACACCAGCCGTTTCTTCTATTCTAAGCACGAAACAATGTGCCACCCACCTCTAACACAACCATGATTTAATGAATTGCCTACATTTGCCAAAACATGGACCTGGAACGAGTTTGCAACCCAACTGACCCACAAATGAATCCATTGTTCATTCAAACTCACTTGATTGCTCAATTCGTAAATTTAAAAATCATTTTTTTTCTGTGTCTTATGTGATTTCTAAACCTACAAAAATAAATCCTTTAATCATTTTTTTTTATTAAGGAGAAGGTACTCCATTTTTGTGCAAATACAATTCTAGCCGCTATTATTATATGAATGATCGAATTTGTATCTTCTTTACTGTAATTCTCTGGTAAAATTCCCAGTAAGAATATCTCCGGCTTTAACTCTATATGTTGCTGCAACATTCCCTCTAACCATGTTTGTATTTTCATCCAATAATGTTTTGCTTCTTTACACAACCACCACATATGATAGTATGTTCCCGGCAACTGGTGACATTTCCAACACTTAGCTGATTTATCTTTAAACATCTTAGCTAATCTGTGCCAGCTAATATATGCCATCTATAAAACATCTTATACAAATTTTCTTTTTTTATTTTTAATTGAAGAAGTTTTACAAATACACATTTCCCATTCCCCCCCTTTCCCTCCCTAACCCTCCCTAACCCTCCCCTCCTCCCACCTTTCCCCAAGGTGAAATCCAAATCCAAACATATTATATCATTACCACCCTTCTATTCTCCCCCCTGTGTACTATACATTTCTACATGACATTCAACTAAAAGCTATCTGGTACTTCCTAGTTTGGTATTTATTCTGCACATGCTCTATCCATTTCTTCCACTCCCTTACATAAGTCTCTTGAGTCTGATCTTTTAAGTATGCTGATATCTTCGCCATTTCTGCAAAACTGGCCACCTTCAAAGTCCATTCTTCAATAGTAGGCAAAATATCCCTTTTCCAACGTTGACCAATCAGTAACCTAGCTGCTGTCACCATATACAATATCAATTTTGTTTCACCCATTGAAAAACCCTTAATTATGCCCAGTAAAAACAATTGAGGAGAAAATTGGAGTTTTGTCTTCAAAACATTTTGCATAACCCACCAAATTTTTATCCAGAAAGCCTTAACTTTCTTGCAGGTCCACCATATATGAAAATATGTAGAATCCAAACAATCACATCTCCAACATTTTGGTTGAACATTAGGATACATGTATGACAATTTTTTAGGATCTAAATGCCACCTATAAAACATTTTATAAAAATTTTCCCTCAAATTCTGTGACTGCATAAATTTAACATTCTGAACCCATATTTTTCCCCACGTTTCCATCATGACTGATTCTGCAAAATTTTGCGCCCATTTTATCATACAATCTTTAACCAATTCATTTTCTGAATCTCTTTCTAACAAAACATTATAAACCCTCTTGATATGCATTGGGCCTTTCTCTTTTATCTGTCTAACCAATTCTTCTTCATTAAACCAATTTTTTGATCTTCTCTCCATCTCAGTTGAAGTTGATTTTCTTTATAAGCTGTTGCCATTGTTAATTTATAGTTTCTTTCCCAAAGTTGTTGCCATTTTTCCAATTCTATGGTGTATCCAAAATTCTTTGCCCATGCTATCATTGTTTCTTTTACTTCTTCATCTTCTAGTCTAATCCACAATAGATAATTATATAATTTCATAATCATTTTCTCATCTGTTCCTGTCAATATTCCATCCAGTTCTGATTTCCCCAAGTTAAAGCCATATTGTCTACGATCTGCTTCATATCTTGATTGTATTTGCAGTCTTGTATACCAATCTATCTCAATCCCTTGACTCTCTAGTTCTTGTTTTTGTTTCAGTTCTCCCCGATCTATCAAGATGTCTTTATATCTAACAATATTCCCCATATTTACAATATTTGGATATGTCACCACTTCTATTGCAGAAAGCCACATTGGTATATTCAGATAATGTTTTTCTTTCACTCTCTCCCATACTGATAACAACCAGATAACAGCTACCATTTTAGTTCAGAATAACAGAATTGGAAGGGACCTTGGAGGTTTTCTAGTCCAACCCCCTACTCGAGCAGGAAACCCAAGACCAATTCAGACAAACGGTCATCCAATCTCCAAGGAGAAATTTCCTGAGAGTTAAAACAGTTAATCGGTGGAACAACTTGCCTCAAGAAGTTGTGGATGCTCTAACACCGGAGGTTTAACCAATGTTACAGCATCCATAACTTCTGGTGGCACTTCTCTGAGGTGGTTGAAAATAGATTCTTGCCCTAAGCAGAGATTGCACTCAATAGCTTTCCAGTTCTGACTGTATTGATAGAAGACAATATTTCTAGCTCAGGGGTTGAACTGTGGCCTCCTTGGTGCTCTCTGAGCTTGGTGATATATGCTTGACAAATAAACTTATGATTATGATTATTAAAAAAAAAAAAAACTTCTGCAAGAAGACAACCCAGCTCAGAGGACACCAAGGACCCCATAATTCTAACTGTTTTATCAAAGTTCTAAATCAACCATGTATCTAGTGTGCATGTATATGAGGCATTTTTAAGCTACTGTGTACGATTTATCTTGAACTCAACGTGATTTCAACCTTAGTTGGTTTCAGTTCTCTCCTGGAGTTCTGAAGAAACATTTCTTTCCATGCCCCGCTAAATGATTTTGTGACCGCAATGGAGAAGAAGCTAAAATATAGTCCCTCTGAAGTATTCTGGGTGCCTTTTCTGATTGTTCAGACCTTGATTTGATTTTATGTGGGCCTCAAGCTTGTTTCCCCTGTGGAAAAAATATGTCAATTTGAAGACTCCACCCCAACTTCCACTGGCAGATTCTGAAGCTTTGATGCTCAGAGTTTATCCGCTTAATTTTTAGCTTCCTCTCAACAGGATTGGTAGCTTTAGGTGGGTCGAAGCAGGTGGGTTTTGAGAAATCTGGGTGTTGGGAAGTCAGAAAATAGTTTCCCTTCAGGAGAACTGAAGGAGCTTCTTGGATGAGAAGCAGAACATCTTCAAGGAAAAACAAGAAAGTCCAGTTGCTTTTTGGAAAAACAACCTTTTGGGATAACCACGACTTGAATGATTGAGAATCTCAGAAGGACTATCAAGGTTTCCGAAGATTGTTCCACAGTGACAGCAAAGATTTTCTCCAGTGGAGGTCACAACTGATAAGTGGGACAAGACAGTTTATGGATCTTCTCCTTAGAATTCTAAGGCATACAAAAGTCAAACAACCATGTTCTCTCTCAAGGAGCAAAGGTCATCTGACAGCTGAAGAAGCTTCTTGGATGAGAAGAGAAACGTCTTCAGAGAAAAACCAGAAAGTCCAGTTGCCTTTTGAAAAAGCACCTTTGGGTCATCTAACGAGAGTCTAGCTCTAATTAAATACATTTCATTAGAATGAAATGTATTTAATTCTAATAAGTCTAATACATTTATGAAAAAGGGCTTTGAACTTTGCTGTCCCTTGTTCTCAAGACAGAATATCGGGCACCATATAAATCGTGAGGGGAATTCCAGCTTTTAAAAGTGATGTGTAGGTTAGCACATATGAAAGGGAGAACACCTGGGAGTTTTTTTTCTTCTTCATCTCTAGGTGTGTTGGGTACTTTTAGGTTCTTGTTCTTTGATGGACAGGTAATTGCTAACTTAGAGAGGAAAAAGCTTAGTAATTCGCAAAAACAGAGTTGACAACTAAAGATGTAGTTCTGAAGATAAGGAGAATAACCTTATTATTCAGAGCAGTTCAGAGTTCATTCCCTTCCCTTCCCTTCCCTTCCCTTCCCTTCCCTTCCCTTCCATTCCCTTCCATTCCATTCTATTCTATTCTATATCTTTTTTTTAATACTATGGTAACAAAACTGGATGCAATATTCCAAGTGTGATCATCCTTGAATGGTGTCTTCTGATCCCCATTCAGCCATCTTTTTTTCCCCAAGCTAAAACTGGTTTCTCCTTCAGTCTAAGCTTCTACACCCCTAATTAACTTGGTTTTACTCCTTTGAACTGTTTTGGAGTTTCTGTGAATTGTGTTGAAATCTTTTCAGGGGCTGCCACAAAGAAGAGGGAGTCAAGCTCTTCTCCAAAGCACCTGAGGGTAGGACAAGAAGCAACGGGTGGAAACTAATCAAGGGATTAGTTTCCACCCTAGAACTAGGGAGTTAGTTTCCCTAGAACTAGGGAGAAATTTTTTGACAGTTAGAACAATTAATCAGTGGGACAACCTGTCTCCAGAAGTTGTGAATGCTCCAACACTGGAAGTTTTTAAGAAGTTGTTGGATAACCATTTGTCTGAAGTGGTTTAGGGTTTCCTGCCTCAGCAGGGAGTTGGACTAGAAGACCTCCAAGGTCCCTTCCAACTCTGTTATTCTATTCTATTCTATTCTATTCTATTCTATTCTATTCTATTCTATTCTATTCTATTCTAACTCTACTCTACTCTTCTACTCTACTCTACTCTACTCTACTCTACTCTACTCTACTCTACTCTACTCTACTCTACTCTACTCCATTCCATTCCATTCCATTCTACAGTATTCTATTCCATTCCATTCCATTCTTCTGAATGGGACATAACACTCAGTAATTACCACGTATTACTCACCAGCTTACATTCAACCAATACAATGGTCAATGTCTATGGAGATTCTCAGCCATCCAGGTCATGGTTGTCCCAAAGGTGCTTTTCTCAAAAAGGCAACTGGACTTTCTCGGTTTTTCCTTGATGATCTTTCTCTTCTCAATCAAGAATCTTCTTTAGTTCTTCAACAGCCAGAACTAAAGAAGCTTCCTAGATTGAAGAGAAACATCTTCAAGGAAAAACCAAGAATATTTTCACTATTGTGGTCCTGTAAATTTTTGGCAGTGACAGATTTTATATTCCTGGGCTCCAAGATCACCACAGATGGGGACTACAGCCAAGAAATTAAAAGATGCTTGCTCCTGGGGAGGAAAGCCATGGCAAATCTAGACAGCATACTAAAAAGCAGAGACATCACCCTGCCAATCAAAGTGCGTATAGTCAAGGCTATGGTTTTCCCAGTTGCAATGTAGGGCTGTGAAAGTTGGACCATAAGAAAGGCTGAGCGCCAAAGAATTGAGGCCTTTGAACTCTGATGCTGGAGAAGACTTCTGTGAGTCCCTTGGACTGCAAGGTGATCAAACCGGTCAGTCCTAGAGGAGATCAACCCTGACTGCTCTTTAGAAGGCCAGATCATGAAGAGGAAACTCAAATACTTTGGCCATCTAATGGGAAGGAAGGGCTCACAGGAGAAGAGCCTAATGCTGCGAAAGATTGAGGGCATTGAAGTCCATTGAGGACCTATATACTGCATGAGTCAAAAAGAGGGCTGTGAAAATATTTACAGACCCTTCGGATCCTGGACATAAATTGTTTCAACATCTACCCTCAAAATGACGATGCTATAGGGCACTGAACACCAGAACAACTAGACACAAGAACAGTTTTTTCCCGAATGCCATCACTCTGCTAAACAAATAATTCCCTCAACACTGTCAAACTATTTACTAAGTCTGCACTACTATTAATCTTCTCATCGTTCCCACCACCCATCTCCTCCCACTTATGACTGTATGACTGTAATTTTGTTGCTCGTATCATTTGTACCCTATGACTATCATTAAGTGTTGTACCTTATGATTCTCGATGAACGTATCTTTTCTTTTATGTACTCTGAGAGCATATGCACCAAGAAAAATTCCTTGTGCGTCCAATCACACTTGGCCAATAAAAAATTCTATTCTATTCTAAAAGAAAGATGGGATGACTGAGAATAAGGTGGTTGGATGGAGTCACCGAAGCAGCAGGCATGAGCTTCAATGGACTCCAGAGGATGGTAGAGGACAGGAAGGCCTGGAGGAACATTGTCCATGGGATCACGATGGACACGACTTCGCAACGAACAACAGCAATTTTTGGTGGTTCCCGCCATGTACAATTCAAAGATGAGTATGGCAGTTACAAACTAATAATAGTGTCCTAGGGCTTGAAACCATCTGTACAAAAGCCTGCTAAGCTTTCATTTCCTTTCTGTGATTTCAGGAGTGGTATCAGAAACATTGAGAAAAAGGTGCAAATGGTCTAAAAATAATGAATACATTCGTTTGCGGGGACAGGTTTCAATCAAATGTGTGTGGGGGTTTCCCCACTCCCTCTTTTAGGATCTTTTTGGGGAGGGGGAGAAGATAGGCCCTAGGCTAAGAATGGTGGGGCTTCTTTTAATGACCTGGGCCTCTTGACAATCTGGAAGCCACTTGACCTTGACAGAAAGGACGTTTCTTCATGCCATCTTCTCAACTTCTCCCTATATATAAAACATTTTTTTGGGGGGTGATATCTTCTGCTTGCTTTGCCCAGGATAGCTTCCTATTCCTTGATAATTACAATTTAAGAGACTAACAGAGTTGGAAGGGACCTTGGAGGTCTTCTAATCCAAGGGTCTCCAACCTTGGCAACTTTAAGCCTGGAGGACTTCAAGTCCCAGAATTCCCCAGACAGTTTTGTTGGCTGGGGAATTCTGGGAGTTGAAGTTCGTCCAGGCTTAAAGTTGCCAAGGTTGGAGATCCCTGTTCTTGTCCAATCCCCAGGAAAGCTTCCATGCTGCCACCATTTCAGACAAATGGCTGTCCAATCTCTTCTTAAAAACCTCCACTGTTAGAGAACCTATAACTTCTGGAGGCTGATTAATTGTTTTGTCAAGAAGTTTCTCCTTAGTTCTAGGTTGCTTCTCTCCTTGATTAGTTTCCACCCATTGCTTCTTGTCCTGCCTTCAGGTGCTTTGGAGAATACCCTTCTTCTTTGTAGCAGCCACTCTGCTGAGGATCATTAATGGACTAAAAACTTAATTTTATGAAGAAAGATTAAAGGAGACATCATGTTTAGCCTTTAGACAAGAAGACTATAGAGCAGTGATGGCTAACCTTTTTGCCATCGCGTGCCAGGAGAGGGGGGGGCGGGGGAGGGTCGTGCGCGCAGGTGCCCACGTGCATGCGTGTGCAACCCCCCCTCCCCCCCGCCCCTGGCACATGATGGCCTGGTAGGCCCGTTTTTCTTTCTTACCTGGTTCCAGATCCTCTCTGTGTATCTGGGAAGGGCGAAAACAGCCTTTCCCACTCCCTTGGAGGCCCTACGGAGGCTGAAAGGGCCCATTTCCCAACTCTCGGTGGGACAGGAAGTGACATTTTTTGCTGTCCCCAGCCTCCAGAACCTCTCTAGGAGTCTCTAGGAGCCTCTCTAGGAGTCTCTAGGAGTCTCTAGGAGCCTCTCTAGGAGTCTCTTGAGGCTGGGGACAGGAAAAAACGTCACTTCCTGTCCCACCAGGAGTCGGAAAATGGGCCCTTTCAGCCTCCGCAGGGCCTCCAAGGGAATGGGAAAGGCTGTTTTTGCCCTTCCTAGATACACAGAGAGGATCTGGAGCCAGGTAAGAAAGAAAAATGGGCCTTCCCCACCCAGCCCCCAGGCCCTCCAGAGGCAGGAAACAGCCTATTTCCCTACTTCTGGTGGGCCCAGAAGGCCCGAAAATCAGCTGGCTGGCATGCTCATGCGCCCCAGAGCTGAGCTGATGTGCCCACTAATATGGCTCCACATGCCACCTGTGGCACGCGTGCCATAGGTTCGCCATCACGGCTATAGAGGGCAAACTTCTTCAAATAACTGAATCCCACAGAGGCCATGAAGACGGGTTCACTCTCATTTTGGATGCTACTGTGTGTGTGGCTTGGTGGGCGTGGCATGGTGGGCGTGGAAGGATACTGTAAAATCTCCATTCCCTCCCCACTCCAGGGGAAGGTTGCTGCAAAATCCCCATTTTCTCCCGATCAGCTGGGACTTGGGAGGCAGAGAATAGATGGGGGCGGGGCCAGTCAGAATTTTTACTACCGGTTCTTCAAACTACTCAAAATTTCCTCTACCGGTTCTCCAGAACTGGTCAGAACCTGCTGCAACTCACCTCTGATTTGAAGGCAGATTCCAATTCAATGTTTGGAAAAACATTCCTAACAAAGTAGTTAGACATGAGTGCCCATGATCCAGACCTACAACCATGAAGCACCTACAACTTCTGAAAGCAAGGCAGCCCACTGGTTAATTGTTCTCACTTTCTTAGTTCTAGGTTGCTTCTCTCCTTGATTAGTTTCCATCCATTGCTTCTTGTCCTGCCCTCAGGTGCTTTGGGGAATAGCTTGACTCCCTCTTCTTTGTGGCAGCCCCTGAGATATTGGAACACTGCCATCATGTTACCCCTTGTCCTTCTTTTCACTGGATTAGACACACCCAATTCCCGCAACTGTTCCTCATATGTTTTATAATCTGAGGGCCTTTAATCATCTTAGTTGCTCTTCTCTGCACTTTTTCCAAAGTTTTCAACATCTTTTTTATAACGTGGTGACCAAAACTGGATGCAGTATTCCAGGTGCGGTCTTACTAAGGTTTTTACAAAGCGGTACTAACACTTTGTGTGATTTTGATTCTATGCAGGGATGGGCTGTCGGGGGTTCGCAGGGGTTCGGGAGAACCTCTAGCTAAGATTCTGTGCAGTTTGGAGAACCCCCAAATCCCACTCCTGGCTGGTCCACTCACCGCACCCCACCCCTCCCAGGAGTCCCCCACGTGGATGCAGATAAGTGCAGGGCACGCGTGGAGGCTCGGGGAAGGTGAAATATGGGCCTACCAGAAGTTCGGGAAGGCCGGAAATGGGCCCGTTTCTGGCCTCCAGAGGGCCTCCAGAGCCTGGGGAGACTGTTTTTGCCCTCCTGGAGGCTTGAGGAAGGCCTCTGGAGCCTGAGGAGGGCAAAAATACCCCCCCATGATGCAGGAGGTTGACTAGGCCATGCCCACCATGGCCACACCCACCCAGCAACCAGGCAGGAAACCCCCTGCTAAAATTTTTGATTGAAGCCCACCCTTGATTCTTTTTTTTAAATCAAGTTTTATTGATTTTTTCTTTCACACACACTCACATATTTTATGAACAGAGTATTGACTGTATCATATCTTATACAACTTGTCATATCCAAATACATTTTACATAGTTACAATTTCTGCCAAAAGGTTCATTTTCCCTACTTCTTTATTTTATCTTAATATTTCTATACTTATTATATAAACAGCATCACCATCTACCCTCAAATCCTACTTTCTTAACATCATTTCAGTTAGTTATCTTGTCTTATCCATTGTTAATCATATATATTCTTTTTTAACTTTCATGTTAATTTGTTCTTCATCCTAATAAATTTAAGCATGCTCGAGGTTGCCCTTCTACCACTTCATCTCCCTTGTTCTACAACGATCCTTCTTCTCCTTCTCCTCTCTTCTTCTATCCTCTTCTACTTTCTTCTTTCCTCCTCTCCTATTCCTTCTCTACTTTCCCTTCCCACCCCTGATTCTATGCCTCTGTTTATACAACCAAGGATTGTATTATTTTTTTTGGCTGTTAATGCACACTGCTGGCTCATATTTAAGTGATTGTCCACTAGGACTCCAAGATCTCTCTCACAGCTACTGCTGTTGGGGCAGGTGAGACTGGGAAAGGAATTAAGGGTAATAACGGTGAGAAACGAGTTACTTTCCTGAAACTAAATTATGTTACTTTGATATCTTAACACTGTTATTCTATAACCCCATCTTTTTTTCTCCAGGAATCTGATTTCCTGTGCCGTCTCATTTTTGACCTCCCATGTATCAATAGGTGGCTTCCCCACTGAGATAAAATAATTTGATTGAATGGAATCCAGTGGATCATTTGGATTACAGATCTGAAAAGCATTTTCTCTTGTGGCCCGTCAGCGGCCTGTGCAAATTGTAGCTGATTCTGACAGCGAAGAGGCTGGTGTGGTGCTGCACCAGCAACCTGTGCAGCTGTCACTCGAGTCAGACAATGAGGAGGCTGGAGAAGATGTGGTGCCAGAGGCAGGGATTCAGCCAGGGCCTTCAGAACCTCCAGAAGCTCCTTTAAGTGAAGAGGATGAAGAGGAGGAGCCTCTTCTCGATGCACGGGTGCGCAGAGCTGCCAAAAGGCAGGAGTGGCTCCTCAGGAGGAGGTCTCCTTGAGAGTAAGGTTTGGGGCTAATTGGCCACTCCCTTAGCCTATTTAAGGAGGAACGCCGACTGAAGCAATTTGTAGGGAACAACTTTAGTTCACTCTCCTTCGCGTCTGGATTCTCTGCAAATTACTTCTGGGCTTTCTGCCAACCTTAGTAAGATTGTGATTACTTTATCTTTGGTTTCTTGTAGGCTGTTAAGAAAGTTTATTAACAGCCTTTGTTTTGAAAAAGACTGAGTTATTTTAGTAAATTAAGTTTTGTACAAACTTTGTGTGTGCTGTGTTCTTTGAGGTCCGTAGCTGGGGCAAAACAGCTGGGAAATTCTGGGAGATGAAGTCCAGTCATTGTCAAGTTGCCAAGCTTGAGCGATACTGCTCTATTTTATTGTTTTGTTGTTTTTTGTGTTATATATTTATAACGCAATATAATTTTATTGCTGTGTTGTAAACTGCCAAGTAGTTTAGCCAGCCATGGTAGCTACCACTGCATATAGACGTGATTAAAATCAGTGGTTTAAAGCACCCTGTTATTAACACAGCTGCCTGCAATTACTGCAGGTTCGAATCTCACCAGGCTCAAGGTTGACTCAGCCTTCCATCCTTCTAAGGTAGGTGAAATGAGGACCCAGTTTGTCGGGGCAATAAGCTGACTTTTGTATAAATATACAAAAGTATGAAGGCTATTGCTTAACGCACTGTAAGCCGCCCTGAGTCTCCGGAGAAGGGCGGCATATAAATCAAAAAAAAAAAAAAAAAAGCAATTGTAAGGACGTTCAAAGGATTATTATTTATTACTTCCAAGAATCTGCCATTCAGCTCTGGTTGGCTGAAAGGGTTAGGATGGGGGGGAGGGACAAAGAGAGATGAAAGAGAAACTTAATGGGAAAATTAAAGAATTGTAATTGAATGAATTGGATTCCTTTTCTTTTTAAAAAAAATTTGATTTATATGCCGCCCTTCTCCGAAGACTCAGGGCGGCTTACAATGTGCTCAGCAATAGCCTTCATCCTTTTGTATAATTATACAAAGTCAGCTTATTGCCCCCACAAACTGGGTCCTCATTTCACCTACCTTAGAAAGGATGGAAGGCTGAGTCAACCTTGAGCCTTGGCGAGATTCGAACCCTGCAGTAATTGCAGGCAGCTGGTCTTAATAACCAGCTTAATAACAGGGTGCCTTAAACCCCTGTACTACCAAGGCTCTTCTTGAAGTTGAAGTCCAGTCATTGTCAAGTTGCCAAGCTTGAGCGATACTGCTCTATTTTATTGTTTTGTTGTTTTTTGTGTTATATATTTATAACGCAATATAATTTTATTGCTGTGTTGTAAACTGCCAAGTAGTTTAGCCAGCCAATGTAGCTACCACTGCATATAGATGTGATTCAAATCAATTGCAAGGACGTTCAAAGGATTATTTATTACTTCCAAGAACCTCCCATTCAGCTCTGGTTGGCTGAAAGGGTTGGGATGGGGGGGGGGGGGAGAGGACAAAGAGAGATGAAAGAGAAACTTAATGGGAAAATTAAAGAATTGTAATTGAATGAATTGGATTCCTTTGTCAGAAGACCACCGCCAACGCATAAGGGAAAGTGCATACTTTCCATACTTCTTATTGCACATACAAATTGAAAGAAGTGAGGAGCATGGAGGAGATTGATGGGTTCAAATATCTGGACGAGTAAGAATTTAGGCTACTTGGTCTGGATCAGGGATGTCAAATTCCGGCCTGCGGGGTGCTTAGATCTCGCCCACGGGACCAGCCTGGAAATAGGAAAGGACCAGCCTGTGGTGCCTCTGCTAGCCAAAACGGGGTGCGGGGGGGGGGGCGTATGCAGACTCACTCATGCCCCATTTTGTCTGGCCGAGGACTATCAAAACGAACTAAAGACAAAACAAAAGGAGAAACGTTTCCCCTTTTGCATTTGAGCATGCAAGAAGGGATAGGAAAGGAGAAACAATATTGGAAAGAGAAAACCCAGAAGAGCTTATAACTAGGAAAATACTGGCGTGCGCAGAGATGACCAAATTAACCCATGAAATAAACGATGATGAGAATGCAGAATACTATACCGTGTGGGGAAGGTGGTATGAGTGGATGAACGATAAAATGAAAGGAAGAGAAAAAGGTGTGTTAAATAAAAGTAAAAAGTAACCTAAATGACACCAGAAATATATTTTGTATATAGTTAAAAACACTGCACGTCCGATATTAATGGAAATGTAAATATATATATATATGTTTATAAATTCAATAAAATTTCTTTTAAAAAAAAAGGAAAGGAGAAAGGAAAGAGGAAAAACTGAGGAAAAGAAAAAAAATATAGGAAGGGAACAAGGAAGTAAATAAAGAAAATAAGGGGAAGGAAGAAGACATTAGAAGGAAGAAGGAAGGAAAAAGAAGGAAGGAAGGAAGGAAGGAAGGAAGGAAGGAAGGAAGGAAGGAAGGAAGGAAGGTTATAATGAGAGTGAGGAAGGGTCTTGGGGAAGTCTGCCTTAGCACATGGCTACCACAGGTGCCTCCTCTGACACAAGACCCATGTCATGCCCATGGCCACACCCACCCTGACCACACCCACCTTGGCCATGCCCCCTGGCCATGCACTTCCTGGTTGCGGCCAGGGAATCAAACACAACCCTGATGGGGCCTTCAATGAAATTGAGTTTGATTCCCCTGGTCTGGTTGGATTCCTTGCTGGAAGTGCTGTGAGAAGGATGGTTGCTCTTATATGGACCGAGGACTTTGGAGCTGAAATTGATCCTGATAAGGGAGGAGTGAAACCCCTTTTTCTCCCGGCATCAACCTTGAGCCTTCGTTCTACTCTCCAGAGAAATTCCTCTTCATTCCAGAATTCCTCCCTCAACCTGGCCTAGTCCCCCATTTGGTTGAAGAAAAGAGCACAACCTAAGAGAGCTCTGAGGAGTTTGCTTTTATTCAGCCAGCAGCAAAACATATTAGCATGTAAACCATTTACAAAGATATGAGAGACCAATCCAGGAGGACAATGCACATTGAGGGCAGTCTTCAACGTTTACGGGAGGTTTTCTTTATGGTCTTCTGGGTGACCTTCGTTTCAAGGGCCTCATGGACAATCTTGCAGCTAAATGAGCTACCGTCATTCCAACCTGAATCTGAGATTGTCAATTTGCTATACAGGAAGTAGGAATCGCCACTCTTTTCCTTCACAGCTGGGGTGTTGACGTAGTCGTTTTCTGGAATGGCATTTCCATTTTTTTCCCAGAAGACATCATTTTCACTTGGGTAAAAGTTACGAATGAGGCAAGTGATGGCAAGTGAATTGCCGGGGATGGGAGGATAGACGTGAATGTTGGGTGCCTTGCTCTTTTCTTTGTGAACATGGAAAGAAAAAGAAAATCCCATAAAATTGAGCTCAGGATAAACTAATGGTAGCAGCAAATGCGTTCCCATGTATTAAGTCATGATTCATTCTAGATCAGTGGTCACCAACCGGTGGTCTGCGGACCACTGGTGGTCTGCGAGAAAATCTTGGTGGTCCACGGTGCCCCCAGGGGGAGGAGCTGCTCCAGGATGAGCTATGGCCAGAGCTCTGGAATATGGGACTGGCCAGCCAGCTCATGGTGGGTCTGTAAATCTCCACTGTAGAGGGAGGTTGGTGCAACTTGCAAGTTTGCAGCACAGCCCTTGCCGGCCGGAATGAGGTAATGGTGCAAGGGGAGGGGGATGGCAGTGCAGGCAGGCCAAAGCAATGGGTGGCGGCAACCCCAGGCTGTTTCTCCCCCCTGCTGTAGCTTCCTGTTGGCTGAACCCACCAGTGGCTGTCCCCGCCCCTTGCCCTCCCTTCCCAGTCACTCCTTGCCTGGCAAGGGAAGGGCAGTGAATGGAGATTTGCAGAGTAGGAGCGAAGCTGTATCACATGGCTGTTTCTTCCTGCCCTTGGTCTCTCAGGGAGATGCTTGACTTCCTCTCAGCCCCAAGACACTGGCTGACCCATGAGATGGGAGAGAGAGAGAGGGGGGAAGAGAGAATGAAAGAGAGGGAATGAGAGAGAGAGAGAGAGAGAGAGAGAGAGAGAGAGAGAGAGAGAGAGAGAGAGAATTAGAAAGAGTTGGAGAGAGAGATGTGGGGAGAGAGAAAGAGAGCGAGAAAGAGAGAGAGAAAGAGACAGAATGAAAGAAAGAGAAAATGAGAGAGAGAGAGAAAGAGACAGAGAATGAGAAAGAGAATTAAAGAGAATGAGAGAGAGAATGAGAGAGAGAGAAAGAATGAGAGAGAGAGAGAGAGAGAGAGAGAAAGGGAAAGAATAAAAGAGAGAATGATAGAGAGAGAATGAAAGAGAGAGAAAGAAAGAGACAGAATGGGAGAGAGAGAATGAATGAGAGAGAGAAAGAGAAAGGGACATAATGAAAGAGAGAATGAGAGAGAGAGAGAATGAAAGAGAGAGAAAGAAAGAGACAGAATGAGAGAGAGAGAAAGAAAAAGAAAGAAAGAAAGAAAGAGAAAGAGACAGAATGAAAGAGAGAAAAAGAAAGAAAGAGAAAGAGACAGAATGAAAGAGAGAGAGAGAAAGAGACAGAGAGAGAATGAGAGAGAGAGAATGAAAGAGAAAGTAAGAAAGAGAAAGAGACAGAATGAAAGAGAGAGAGAATGAGAGAGAGAGAGAAAGAAAGAGACAGAGAGAGAATGAGAGAGAATGAGGGACAGAGAATGAAAGAGAGAGAAAGAGACAGAATAAAAGAGAGAGAGAGAAAGAGAAAGAATGAAAAAGAGAGAGAGAGAGAGGAGGGAGAGTGCCTGAAGTACCCCATCCTATCATTGGGAGTCCAGGCGCTTCAGCAAGCAGCGCAAAGGATTCATATTCATGGTCCGCAGGATTTAAAATTATGAACTTGGTGGTCCCTGAGGTCTAAAAGGTTGGGGACCCCTGTTCTAGATAGCCAACCACTGGGGACTGGTTCACTTGGGAAATAAACCAATCAGTTACAATATTAATGACAAAAAATTGAGGGAATCAGATAGCCTTGTAAGCCAAATTAGAACTTAACGTTCAGCCAATGTGGACAGTGAGTCATCTGACAGCAGGACATGCAACTCCTCTGAAGTTGCATGTCCGCTTAACTCCAAAGGCCGCCTGCCAACATTACTCTACATTGTATGTATGTCTGCAGGGCAGTGATGTGCTGGTTATACCAACAGTGCATTTCCTTGGAAGATTATTCAGTCTATCTAAAGCTGTATAAGGATTTCCCTCAGGCTTTTAATCTGATCCTCCAGAACAACAAGAGGAAACCAATGTCTACATTGGAGAGATTTCATAAACGAGGATGGGATGATAGGGAATCCCATAGAGAAGGACCAGGGGAGACAGGATAGCAGCCTTCCAATATTTGAGGGGCTGCCACAGAGAGCAGGGGGTCAAATTATTTTCCAAAACACCTGAAGGCCAGACAAAGAACAATGGATGGAAGCTGAACAAGGAGAGATTCAAGCTGGAAATAAGGAGAAATTTTCTGACAGTGAGAACCATCAACTGATAGAACAGAATTTGCCTTCAGAAGTTGTGGGAGCTTCATCACTGGAGGCTTTCAAGAAGAGATTGGAATGCCATCTGTCAGAAATGCTGGACGGGGTGTTGGACTAGATGACCTACAAGGCAGGGGTGGGTTCTAAATTTTTTTACTACCGGTTCTGTGGGCGTGGCTTTTTTTGTGGGCGTAGTTTGATGGTCATGTGACAATTCTTTAGGATTTAGCAGAGGTACTGGTCTACCAGGCTGTTAACTATTTGTAGAGCTGTACCGGTCTATCCATTTGTTCTTGGAGCATCCTGGTCTACCCATTTGTTTTTCGAGCACACTGGTCTACCACCACCTTTTAACACTGATCAGCTGTAGGGCGTCCCTTTGAAGTCCCACAGCAAGAGTTTAAACAGTTTTTTTCCTTCCAGCCGATCAGCTGGGACTCGGGAGGCAGCGAAAAATTGGGGGCGGGGGGGCGGGAGGAAACTGGTTCGGTGATGTCATATCGTCACCGCTACCGGCTCAGCCGAACCGGGCTGAACCGGGAGGAACCCACCACTGCTACAAGGTCCCTTCCAACTCTGTTAATCTGTATCTGAATCTAATCCATATCTCATTTTGTTTAAGCTCCTTGATTGGAGACCAGAAGAGGAAGCAAAAGAAAGATCCATGACTGGAGACCATTGATGACAAGGGAACATTCTGCTTTACATCTCCAGCCTGGAGGTGCACACCGTGTATTGCACATGTTTTCTTTTTTGCCCCCCCAAATATAGAGAAATTAAATTCATTGGTTCGCAAGGTGGAGAGAGCCACTCTGCTTTCCCCTTACCTCTGCTCTTGGAAATTGTCTTCTCGATGGGACCAGGCAAACCTAGATATTCTACCGAACAGGTGAAATTTTCTCCAGATTCCCAATCTTGGGCAGAGACAGGGAGGCGGCTGACAGCAGTGAAGGTCCCATTGGTTTCTTCGGTCACCGCCACTAATTCTGGATGCGTGGCGACTCGCTTCTGGCGTGTCCAACTTATTTTCAACCCCTCTTCCCGTTCCAGATTGACCACCACACAAGCGATCTTGGCATTTCTGTGTATGTACAGGTGTTTTGGCCGTGGGGGCAGAAGGTAGGTATTAATCCTAGTCGATAAATCCCTGCTGGTTTCTATGGATACAAAATTCATGTCAGTCCTTACATCCCTCCTCTCCTTTCCCTTCAACCCTTCATCTAATTTCTCATTTCATTCTAGGTTAGCTTTTGAGTTTATCCAGATAAAATCCTGCTTGTTTTACGTGTGAAGTTTCCGAAAGATGCCCTAATTAATTCATGAGCCATGAGCCAAACTTCAAAAGAAATACAGTCATTTATTAGGAGCACCATTTCGGCAATATTCGGATGCAGTTAGAACTAATCCCACGTAGATTTACGTTCCCCTATGACCCTGTCTCTCCCCTCCTCCCTGGCCATGTCATAAATCACATTCTCCAATTAACCACTTTGGCTGGCTGTGAAATCCAAAACCCTTCTACTGAATGCGGTAAGAAAGTATCTATGGAATGTAGCTTCAGTTAGGGAAATCAATCAGCTCTTTCAGTTCTCCCTGCCTCCTGCTCATGGCAACTTGAAAGCTTTGCAAGTTGACAATACGTGTGAACTGTCCAGTGTATGTCTTATTAAACCCAAAAGAAATCTGATCTTCTTCTGAATACTGAATCTTTTCACCACCCCTCCAATGTTGTACTCAGTGGTTGAATTTTCTTTGGTCAAATCAACTGCCCTTTGAAAAGAAAAAGGAGAAGTGCAATTTTTGCTGGACTCACGGCCAACGTATTTGTTGATTCTGGAGTTGGTAGCTTCATGTACTACGTTGCAATAGAATGAGTCGGATTCCCACTGTCTTGTGGGGATGGTGAGCAGGCTGGTGTGAGTATACTGGCCGGATACATGCCGAACTGGAGGGAAGTGGTGGATCCCATTGGTGATGATGCCTGAATTCCATTGCACTGTAGCTGGTCCAGGAAAGTAGTCTTTGATGAGACAACCGATGGTAACTTCGGAGTCAGAGGAAGTTGCCCTGGTCACCCGGGCTGGGCCACTAGGAATCAATGGGAACACATTGGGAGCTTTGGGAGGATCTGCAAAGGGGAAGATAAAGACAGGAAGACGAAGTTGGTGCAGAGATATCCTCTAGTGGACTTGTGTGTTCTCAGCAAAATAGACCAGCTTGTTTTTCCAGCTTGGTAATTTTAAAATTTTATGGATTTCAATTCAGTTCCTACCCAGTCGCCAGGAGAACTGACATGAATAATGGGAAGAATTCTGGGAATTGATGTCCACCGCATCTTAAAGTTGCCAAATTGGAAAAAATACTGCTCCATACTATACCTGTGAAATTGTGAAGAGAGAATTTGCAAGAAGCTGTCTGTGAAGTTTCCAAAAGATGCCCTAATTAATTCATGAGCCATGAGCCGAACTTCAAAAGAAATACAGTCATTTATTGGGAGCACCATTTTGGCAATATTCGGATGCAGTTAACTAATCCCACGTAGATTTACGTTCCCCTATGACCCTGTCTCTTCCCTCCTCTCTGGCCATGTCATAAATCACATTCTCCAATTAACCACTTTGGCTGACTGTGAAATCCAACACCCTCCTTCTGATTGAGGTCAGGAAGAATGTATGGAATGCACTTCAGTTAGGGAAATCAATCAGCTCTATCAGTTCTTCCTCCCTCCTGCTCATGGCAACTTGAAAGCTTTGCAAGTTGACACTGTCCCCATTCTGATTTCTTTCTCTCTTTTTTGACTCAAATAGAATTAATGAAAGAAATAAATATGGAATACCTACATTGTACCATTAGTGCAATCCATCATCTGGAAACACCTGAAATATCAAATTTAATTAGCGCACAGGGCAGGAGACAAAAGCTCAAGGTCAAGAATTTTTGTTTTCAAGAAAACCAATTTAAGGTTCTTGAAACTGTAAAATCTTCACGCCCTTCTTTCTGCTTAAGCCCTAGATTTCAGATCATGTTCTACAAATAGTCTGCCAATAAGGGAAGTATAGCTTTTTGATTTCAAACTAATATTATTTTGTTACCCAAATAAAGTTTAGAGTCATCATGTGAGGAATGCAAGGTGTTGGAGCAAAAGAGAAAATTTGGGATGAGTCGACAGAAGGTAGATTTTTTAATCACCCAGATGTGGGACAGAAGACAGAAGGATATTTTAGATGGGACATTTTAGGACATTTTAGCAATACAGGATCCAACTTGTATGGGATTTAATTTGAACAGTAAACAACACAGTGCTTTCAGCAATTCCAAGAAGGTTCCACACCCGTTTGCACTATTCAGGGAACCCCGAGGGCAGAGATAAATCTCCAAGTGGCCTCAACAACTCACAGAAAAAGTGCTAACAACCAAATGTCTACAAGGTATATAAATCCTCACATAAGCCTGATGATGGCAGATGAGATAGGGATATATCCACAATTACACGGGAAGAAATAGAGAACAGAACAGAATAACAGAGTCGGAAGGGACCTTGGAGGTCATCTAGTCCAACCCTCTGCTCAGACAGAAAACCCTACACCATTTCAGATAAATGTTGTCCAATTTCTTCTTTCAAACTTTCCCTGTCCTACAAACAGCACAGTCCCTGGAGAAACCAGATTGTTACAGCCTTTGGCCCTAGGAACCACTTTTAAACTCTGATTCTCAAGAAAGTAACCAGGAACCTTGAATTAATGCAGCCCCTCACTCCTTTGGAAGCCTGCCAATCCTCTGTCTGCAAATATCAGATTGAGAGCAGATTGAAAGTATTTCTGATTGTTAGATTTTGGGCAATAGATGAACCATACCAATCATTCAATCAATTTCTGGAAGATCAGAAATCTCTTGATTTTACTACCTGGATCCTTGGGCGTTTCATCATTCAGAAGTTTGTCTATCTAATAACCATCTAAAGCATCTCAAAATACGTTCCCATCTTTGAAACTCAGTTGTTACTTCCTCTTATTCAGCCCCATTTTGGATTGTAAAGAAACAAGTCAGTTGCAATGGGGGAAAAAAAAAACCTAGATTGGTTTTTGATCTAGATTGCATTAATAGAGGAATAAAATTAAGATTGCCTCAAGTGTTAATATCCCTTGTGTCAGCATTCTGATGCTGCCATAAAAAGACGAGGCTTGACTTTTCACCTACTTATTTTCTCTGTAGATAATATCCCCTAGGAGATGGGATGGGAGGGGGGAACATTCCTGTGGGGGTGAGGTCAGAAGCTGGGGAGACTGACTTGGAAGATGGCCAATGAGAAGATGAGAATTGGGGAACAGAAAGGGAAGGGTTTGGGGGTCAGAGGGTTAGTATCGGCTACGACGAAGTCGGGGCCAGATCTGTCGTACTCAATAAATGGAATATTTCAGCAAAGATGAATTGTTTGGGAGTGCAATTTATTTGAGATGACATTGAAACCTGACACCTTGATAATGCCTTGGTAAGACCACCCTTGGAATATTGCATCTCGTTTTCTTTGCCACAATATACAAAGTAGTTGAGACTCTAGAAAGAGTGCCGAGAAGAGCAACCAAGATGATTAGGGGACTGGAAGCTAAAATATATGAAGGATGGTTACAAGAACTAGGTATGTTTAGTCTGATGAAGAGTAGGATTGGGGTGATAGGAGAACAGTCTTGCAATATCTGAGGGGCTCCCACAAAGAAGAGGGGCATCAACCCAACTTCTCTAAAGCACCTGAACTCAGGACAAGATGCAATGGATGGAAACTAATGAAGGAGAGGACCAACCTAGAACAAGGGAGAAATTTCCTGACAGTGAGAACAATTAACTAGTGGAACAGCTTGCCTTCAGAAATGATGGCTGCTCCATCACTGGAGGTTTTTAAGAAGAGATTGGACAACCATTTGTCTGAAATGGGATAGAGTTTATTCGATGGATTTCTCCCACCTTCTATTAGAGTTTAAGACAGACCAGAGGAAAAAACAGGACTATGTTTACTACATAGTCCTCTTGTCTACCAAGGCCCTTCCTATATGTCAATCAGTACACCTTTCATAGAAGTATAATGATGTTGATCTGGGAATTCCAGAGTTTCTCAAGATGGCCCTATGGAGAGTGGAGGACAAAGTGTTTGGAGCTTCTCTCCACCTTCCCGAACCCAGTTCATCATCTGAAGGATTAGAGAGCCTTGGTAGTACAGGGGTTTAAGGCACCCTGTTATTAAGCTTATTAAGACCAGCTGCCTGCAATTACTGCAGGGTTCGAATCTCGCCAAGGCTCAAGGTTGACTCAGCCTTCCATCCTTTCTAAGGTAGGTGAAATGAGGACCCAGTTTGTGGGGGCAATAAGCTGACTTTGTATAAATATACAAAAGGATGAAGGCTATTGCTGAGCACATTGTAAGCCGCCCTGAGTCTTCGGAGAAGGGCGGCATATAAATCAAATTAAAATAAAATAAATAAAATAAAAATAAAGGGATTTTAGCCTTGGCAGAGGGGCTCCAGTAGGGTGATGGATTCTCTCATACCTGCTTTGAAGCTGACACTCAAGGTATGGTGCACAATCTTTCCTCCTCAAGCATCATCCTGGAAACAAATCTCCTGGCAGCCTAATTCCAATTCAGCAGCTTGGCAATTTTCTAGCTAATATCTAACGGAAGTCACATTGTCTCTTTCCCCCTTCCACTTGCCAAGATGCAAGTTGCCTGTTTTTGCTGCCCAATAGCTTCACTGTAAACTAACATTGATCTGGGAGGAGAGAAACCTTTAGTAGCAGTCCAGAACTTCCTCCAGCTCATCTGGGCAGGACCGTCTTTGAGGAAGCAGCAAAGCACATCTGGGAATTAAAACTTTTCTGGTAGATGCTTTTCTCATCTCAAATGAGTCCTAAAGCTAGCAAAAGATGGGGTAGGTTTTTTTGACCTTTCTTTTAGGTTCTCCAAAATAAAAGCTGGCATTGAGCCTTCATCTACGTTGCCGCTTTGTTCTTCACTAGCTATTGGAACCTAAAATTGCCATAGATTGCCCCAAAAATGAGAGACGGCTCCAGTAGGGTGATGGATTCTCTCATACCTGCTTTGAAGCTGACACTCAGGGTATGGTGCACAATCTTTCCCCCTCAAGCATCATCCTGGAAACAAATCTCCTGGCAGCCTAATTCCACCAAGCAGGTACCCAGTTAGTTTATTTCTACCTTCCAGCTGATCTGAACTCTGGACTCAGCTAGCTAGCTTACATATCACACAGCTGAACATACAATTTGTAGGAGACAACTTTGTAGGCAACCATTTCTACTCAGTTCAGAAGTGGAGAAATTCTTGGGTGGGTTTTATGCTCAGCCAAGAGCCCCCTTCTTTCCAATCCCTGAACCTTCATATGCATCTCCTCCTAACTGAAATAGCAAGCTTGACACCCAGTAATATCTTACTGCCTGCCATTTTCTCTAAACCCTAACTAGTTCCTCAAAAAGCTCATAGCTGGGCTTCTGACAGGATGTAGAAACCCGTACTGTCCTTTAGCTTGACTAGACTTGACTAAACTTGAAGGATAAGAAATGGCACAGTGAGAGATCCAGCATGGAACAGGTGTCCTTTCTTCTAACACATTTCAACTCAAAAATAACTCATCTCCGAGATGAGCCATCCCAAGGCATCTCCATATCCTGGAATTTAAGTGTCAGATCAAAAACGATCCGTTGAGGATCAAGCTTGGAGCAGATGCTGAGGTATCTCATACTACTTCTCAGCTCAAGCTTCAGAAATCTCCCGGCTGAATATGATCTTTGATTTTTCACTAGCAGAGCCTGAGTTAATTGCTAAGGCCTAAACTTTCCCATTAGGTATCCAGCTTGAGCGAGTAGCTAATTAATCCTACCTGATCATTAATCCTACTGTCCCCTTGTCTCCTGCTTCACGGAGAGTGGAAACACAGATTTCAGTCCCAGTGTCTTCCTCATTAACTATATCTTTGAATAACTTACAGATGAATCTCCTGCCTTGAGATAGATTCTCAATTTCTTAACTTGATGCACTTCAGATTCTTTAATCTAACGCTGAAAAAGATCACGAGGGACAAAATGGCAGGTAGATCAGATGTCAACTTCTAAGCTTCCTGGTTGTTTGTGGAACTTGGAAGATGTTAAGAAAGAGAGATAAACTTTTCCTCATCCCCAGTGATGAAACTTCTACCTCAGCTTCACAGCTGTCCATGGCTAGTATGCATGCATGAGTTGCTACCTGCCAAACCCTACTGAAGTTGGACCGTAATCTGGAATATGAAGATTAGGTAACTTCTTTTAGCACTACAAGTTGCCCAGTTTCCAGTTGGGAAGCTCAGCTGAGATTTAAGGATGACGGAAGGCAATTACCTTACAAGATGTTCCAAGCCTCATACCAAAAATTTCATTATTGAGATAAATGGAAGATGTTGATGACCAAGATTGACTATTCAACATCTGAAGGAAACCTGAACCTTGCTTACCTCAACTTTTTACATTTCGATCTTCCCAAGTCCCAAATTTAGATGAATTGTGTACTCACCAAGCCAAGGGTCCATGTCGTCGCCAATCTATAGTCTGTCTCTAAATTTTCCCCTTACCTGAGTCTTAAATAATGTCCGCAAAAAGAATTTTTTCCCAGCTGGTCACGTTCTTTGAGCTGGCGTGAAGGTGTGAAAAAAAAAACAAGACCCCGGAGGCCTGAGAGATATATTTGGGATCGAAAAGGTGCCATCTTAAGAAGAACAAAAAAGCATCAACCACAGAGAACTTACCCATTTCCCCCCTCCCTTAATTTTTTTTTCAAAGTCCAAAAGATTCATCGCTCACAAGGCAAAGCTGTCAAACGGAACCTGATGATTTAACCAACCAACAAAAATATTCAGATAATTGTCTTTATTGTGATAGTTTTTTTGTAGAATATTTCACTAATCAAGGAATACACTTGTGGTTTTGTCTGAAGAAGACGTAAAGGTATTCTGGGGTATAAAACTAGAGAGAATTTGTCTTATTAACTGGGTAGAAATTTTGATGTGATTATTTAATTTGCCAGAGATTTCTTTACTCATTCGGTTTTTCGTTTGGGGCCCTTGGGGTGCTCCGAGCTTGGCTGTTTTTCTTGCACATGATTAATTACCAATCATTTTACTTGTTTGGTACTGAAACATCTGCAAGAATGCAAGAAAACCACCAGCTCAGGGAGCACCAAGGACCCCACAGTTCAACCCTGACCTACAAATACTCTCTTCCATCAGCACGTAGCTTTTTTTAACAGCCCAAATGCAATGGTGCTATACATTTAAGTGCTGCTGTTTGCACAACTCACGTTCTTCTTCTTCTTCTTCTTCTTCTTCTTCTTCTTCTTCTTCTTCTTTCTTCTTCTTCTTCTTCTTCTTCTTCTTCTTCTTCTTCTTCTTCTTTCTTCTTCTTCTTCTTCTTCTTCTTCTTCTTCTTCTTCTTCTTCTTATTATTATTATTATTATTATTATTATTATTATTATTATTATTAATTCAATTTATATGCCACTTTTCTCAGGAGACTCAGGGCGGCTTACAATGCATTTAAAAAAAAACAAACCATTATAAAAACATTTAAAAATTAAAACAAACAAGTTTCTCCCTGACAATCTAAACTATGGGGTAGAAAGCAAAGGACTTTCTTTATGTAATAATTAGAATAAATATTTTTCTCATGTAATTTTATAACAATGCATTTTAGAAATGTATACCTTATAGGAAATCTTTTATCAAAACTCTAAACTCAACTATGACTACCAGATGTCTAAACTGCATTATCCATGTATTACATTTTATATATAATTTATAATTAGGGTTCATAATTTCTTCCATATTTATTTTCTCCAAGAAAAAACAACAACAACTGGCAATTGCAATTGCTCCCTTAAAAATCCATAGGATGTATTTATTTGGGAATAATTTATTACCCATCTCATCAAAATTTCCCGTGGTTTTACATAGGTTCTGGTATGCCTTTCATTTTGGTAGCAATGTGGGGGTTGGTAATTGTTATTATTATTTATTAAATTTTTATACTGCCCTTCTCCCGAAGGACTCAGGGTGAACAGCCAAGATTAAAATACATACAATATGAAAATTAAAATAATTTAAAACATAATTAAATCAATTTGGCTTCCCCAATTTAAAACCCCTTACCCATAAAATTAACCAGTTAAAAATTTTAAGCCAGCCTGGCTTGCTGAAATAGAAAAGTCTTCAGGGCCCGGTGGAAAGTACAGAGGTCCGGGATCAGTCGTATCCCTGGGGGTAGCTTGTTCCAGAGGGCGGGTGCCCCCACAGAGAAGGCTCTTCCCCTGGAGGCCTCCAATCAACATTGTTTGACTGACGGCACCCTGAGGAGACCCTCTCTGTGGGAGCGTATTGGCCAGTGGGAGGTTATTGGTGGCAGAAGGTGGTCTCATAGATACCCTAAACCATGTAATCTTTCATAGATGGTATCTAGCCCCAGCTAGACTAGCAAAAATATTTCCCAGTGCCTCAGCAATATGTTGGAAATGTGGAAAGGAGGTTGGCACCTTCTTTCATATGTGGTGGTCCTGCCCAGAGACAAAAAAGTTTTGGACAAAAATACGAATCTGGCTACGAGAAATAGTGGAAGAAGATATAAAACTTTCCCCCGAAATCTTCTTATTAGGAATGATGGGAGATGGACTCTCTAAGGACAAGATACAATTAATTATTCATGTTATAACAGCGGCCAGATTAACCTTTGCAAAATACTGGAATGACAAACAAACCCCTCCAGAGATGACAATAATAAATAAAATCCTAGAATGCGCAAAAATGGCAAAATTAACAAGTGCTCTTAAAGACGATGAGAATTCAAAATTTAAGGCAGTATGGGAAAGGTGGTATAAATGGTGGAATAATAGAACGAGACTATAAGGATATGTCTATTTCTAATAATGGTAGATTTGAAGATACTTGATATGTACATAATGTAAATATGTAACCGCACGACACCTCAGATGTTAATGGAGATTTGATGTTTTTCTTTTTAATTTTTTTTTAAAAATCAATAAAGTATTATTAAAAAAAAAAAAATTAAGCCAGCCCGGCTTGCTGAAATAGAAAAGTCTTCAGGGCCCGGTGGAAAGTACGGAGGTCCGAGATCACTCGTATCCCTGGGGGTAGCTTGTTCCAGAGGGCGGGTGCCCCCACAGAGAAGGCTCTTCCCCTGGGGGCCGCCAGTCAACATTGTTTGACTGACGGCACCCTGAGGAGACCCTCTCTGTGGAAGCGTATTGGCCAGTGGGAGGTTATTGGTGGCAGAAGGTGGTCTCATAGATACCCTAAACCATGTAATCTTGTTTCTTATTACATAAGTTGAAATATATAAGTGGGTAGGAATCTGTGGCCCTTTAGATGTTTTCAGACTCCAATTTCAATCCACCAGCATAGCTAATTGTCAGATATGATGTAGTCCAACAACATCTATGGAGTCACAGGTTCCCAACTTTGGTATGTACCATACGGCTACTGTCCTTTGGTTCTCATAAGAAACATACACATATATATATTTAATAACAAATACAATAACCATAAAGAGATGAGCACAAATTATAAGCATTCCCATATCTTCTTCTTCATCCATTTTATGCATCTTTTCCATTCTTCTGCATTTTTTTAAACTTCGTCTCGATCTTTGGGTTCGTGTGCAGGGTGAGAACAAGTGATTCCCTGATACGGATTATAAATGTGTGGATCTAGTAACGCGACTTGCAAAATTTGTACCAGGGGTTTCCAAAACCACCTTAGACTAGGTTTTAAAAAAGGCCTTGAGTAGCAC
This sequence comes from Pantherophis guttatus, assembly GCF_029531705.1. The sequence continues at coordinate 148,552 of NW_026844118.1, forward strand.
TTTCACTGCTAATAAAAGAAGATACGCAATTCGGAGCAGCAGGTGGCCTCTTGGCCTATAGCCAGGGGTGTGCTGCTGGGGTTTCGCAGGGGTTCGGGAGAACACCTATCAAACATTCTGTGTAGTTTGGAGAACCCCCAAATCCCACTCCTGGCTGGCCCCTCCCAGGAGTCCCCACGCGGCCTGTTTTGGATGCAGGTAATTTCAGGGTGCACACATAGGCTTGGAGAGGGAAAAAAAGGGTCTAACAGGCCCGTTTCTGGCCTCCAGAGGGCCTCCGGAGCCTGGGGAGGTTGTTTTTGCCCTCCCAGAGGCTCAAGGAAAGCCTCTGGAGCCTGGGGAGGGCAAAAATGCCCCCCCCCACCGTGGTGCAGGAGGCCGACTAGGCCACGCCCGCCATGGCCATGCCCACCCAGCAACTGGGCAGAGAACCCCTTGCTAAAATTTTTGAAGCCCACTCCTGCTTATAGCCAGATGCTGCTTATTGATGAAGCACCCCTTGTTACAGGGGTACGATAGCTCAGTGGTTGAAGATGCTGATAGTCTGGGTTCAAGACCCGAGTGCCATGTGGTGGGGTGAGCTCCTACTAATTGTACTGGTCTTTGATCATAATGAATTAATTGAAAATTGAACATTGAACCTGGTGCAATGTAAAAGGCAAGGAGATATGAGAACTCCCAAGATAACTCTTCTTGAACTCCTTCGAACTATAACTCCCAAGATAAGGACTGAGATCTTATTCCCAAGATCCACATGATCTCAGACAGTGGAATGTTTGAAACGGGGCCTTCCTGGTTCATTTTATGAATTCTAGGATCAAATGGTTCTCCTTAGTTTGTGCCTTTAGTTGTGCTCTGACCTCCAAAGATCATTTCCGATATATTTCTAAGCCACTGATAGGGTGCCTTAGCCAGAAACCTTACAGAAAAAATCAGATTTGAAAAAGCCCTTGAAGGTCCTTCCATCTCTAGAAAAATAAAGAGGGGACCAGGGGAGGGAAGTAAATTCATCTTGGATAATTAGTTGCAAACTGAAGGTTGTCAAAAAGAGATCCAATCAAGAAGTAAGGAGAAATTTCCTGACAGTAAGAACAATTAGTGGAATAGCTTGCCTCCCACAATTGTGGCTGCTCCATCATGGAAGGTTTTCAAAAAATTGGACTGGACAATCATTTGAGTGGGATGGCATAAGGTCTCCTGCCTTGAGCAGCGAGGTGGAGTAGAAAACCTCCAAGGTCCTTCCAGCCCTACCATTCTGTGTTTTATGCATTGTTTACAAATTTATTTATTTTTACAAATTTCACAAATGGAGGTAAACACAAAAATGAAAGTGGAGAAGTTGGGAATCCTGCCAGAAAGAAGAAGAGGTCAACCCATTCTCCAAAGCACCTAAAGTCAGGACAAAAAGCAAAGGATGGAAACTAATCAAGCAGAGAACCAATCGCTGCTGGGTTTCAAAATTTTTTACTACCGGTTCTGTGGGTGTGGATTGGTGGACGTGACATGGCTTGGTGGGTGTGGCAGGGGAAGGATACTGTAAAATCTCCATTCCCTCCCCAATCCAAGGGAAGGTTATTGCAAAATCCCCATTCCCTCCCAATCAGCTGGGACTCAGGAGGCAGAGAATAGATGGGGGCAAGTGTCAGGTTTTCAGGCTGTCTTCAAATAAATTGTGTCTCAAACAAAGTCTTTTTTGAAACAAACTTCCATTTTATTTGGCACGGCAACTTTTACACTGACTCCATGCAGCCAGCACTGATGTGCTGACCCAAAATCCCTCCTCTTCCTTTCCCCACTCCTCTGCATTCATTGGCCATCTTCCCAATCATTCACCCCTAATCTACTGCTCCAATTCAAAGAATTTCCCCCCTCCCATCCATCTCCTAGGGGACATTATCTCCAGCTAAAATAAGTAGGTGAAAGGCAACTGTCCCGTTGCAGACACTTGCATTCTCCTTCTCATGTCAACACTAGGATAAATGCATCTTGATGTGCTGACATCAGGGCCAGTCAGAGGTGGTATTTACTGGTTCTCCGAACTACTCAAAATTTCCACTACCGGTTCTCCAGAACTGGTCAGAACCTGCTGAAACCCACCTCTCGAACCAACCTAGAAATAAGGAGAAATTTCCTGATGGTTAGAACAATGAATCAGTGGAACGACTTGCCTCCAGAAGTTGTGAAGGCTCCAACACTGGAAGTTTTTAAGAAGATGTTGGATAACCATTTGTCTGAAGTGGTGTAGGGTTTCCTGCCTAAGCAGGGGGTTGGACTAGAAGACCTCCAAGGTCCCTTCCATCTCTTTTATTCAGCTGTTCTGTTTTCTCTCACAGGTGGATAGAATGCCATCCCCAGCTTGAACATCTGGCTGACTGTGTGATGAACCATAATAATCAAACAGAGAAAGTAATAGAAAATGAGACCAGAAGAGATTAATAACACAACTACAGGATGAAGAGGGGAACATCCAACACCAGTTAGAGGAAAAAAAGAGAGTAGCCCATAATTATTTTGAAACACTCTATAGCCAGGAGAAGGTAGAGGAAGAGGATATAAAGAAATATTTGAAAGATAGAGATCTTCCGATGGTACTAGAGGAAATGAAGGAAATGTTAAATAATAGAATTACTATGTTCAAAGTGAAGGAGGCTATTATTATTTATTTATTTATTTATTTTATTTAAATTTCTATACCGCCCTACTCACGAAGGACTCAGGGCGGTGAACAGCCACAGGATAAAACACATAAATACAAAAATTTAAAATAGAATAAAAACAAATTAAATAATTTGGCTGAACAAATTTAAAATACCCCATAATTTAAAAACAGATTAAAATTTGCATTTAAAAAGGGGAGAAGATTTAGGCCAGGGCAGCTTGATGAAATAAAAAAGTCTTAAGCGCGCGACGGAAGGTGCGCAGATCCGGGATCCTCCGTATCTCCGGGGGGAGCTCGTTCCAGATCGTAGGTGCCCCCACAGAGAAGGCTCTCCCCCTAGGGGCCACCAGTTGACATTGTTTAGCCGACGGCACCCGGAGGAGCCCCTCTCTATGGGAGCATACTGGCCGGTGGGAGGCTATTGGTGGTAGCAGGTGGTCCCATAGATAACCAGGTCCTAAGCCATGGAGCGCTTTAAAGGTGATAACCAGAACCTTGAAGCGCACTCAGAAGACCACCAGGAGCCAGTGCAGCTTGTGCAGGAGAGGTGTTACATGGGAACTCCACGTCGCTCCCCTAACCACCTGCGTGGCCGCACTCTGCGCCAGTTGGAGCCTCCGAGTGCACCTCAAGGGGAGCCCCATGTAGAGAGCATTACAATAATCCAGAGGAGAGGTGACGAGGGCATGAATGACTGTGTGTAGAGAGTCCCGATCTAGAAAGGGACGCAACTGGCGGATCAGGCGAACCTGATGAAAAATCCTCCGGTCATGGCCGTCAAGTGCTCTTCTAAAGACAGCCGTGAATCCAGGAGGATGCCCAAGTTGCGAGTTATTCAAAAACAAAAAAAATAATAAAACACCGGGACCTGATGGCATCCTCTCCAAGTTCTATAAGGAAATACAGGGCCCACTGGAAGTATTACTGTTGAATTTATATAACGAAGCACTGGAATAATCTAAACTATCACAGACATGGAGGGAGGCACTAATATCACTTATCCCAAAGGATGGCACAGACACACAACAAATCAAGAACTACCAGCCAATCTCGCTACTTAATGTGGATTATAAAATTTTTGTAACAATAATATCTGAAAGGGCCAACATTTTTTTAAAAGGAAATTATTAATCTGGATCAGAATGGATTTTTGCCAAACAGATATATAAGAAATAATATAAGGATGATCATGGATACATTAGAATATTATGAGGCCCATCCAGATAAGCAGCTGGCATTAATGCTTGTAGATGCTCAGAAGGCGTTTTACAATCTGAACTGGAACTTTCTTATTAACCAATTGGAAATTATGAAATTTGGGGAGAAATTTACAGATTTAATTAGAACAATTTATTCTAAACAATTGGCCAGAATAATAACTGCTAGGTTCAGCTTGTAGCTTACTCCTAACTTGTTGGTCAGGCAATATATCTGTTTCTTTAAGAAACAACTGAGCCACGTAATCAGGGTTTGCTGAACCCTGTAATTAGGCTACAGTGCATAAATAAGCAGCGCAGAGAAGCGTTCTTTGTTCCTGATTGATCCTGTTCCTGTTGCTTCCTGCGTCTTTCTGCTGATTGGTGTTAGACTGAATTGTTATATGGTACTGTATACCGAGAGTTACTAAAGTCTGTTTGCTTTGGTAAGGGAAGATACTTACTGGACTGATATTACTGTTTATGACCTTGGACTGTTTTACTTACACCGAGACTGCTTATTATCTTGTATATAAAGTATTTTTCTCACACGAGCTGCACGTTTATCTCCTTCCCTGTGTGTTTCTGCTCTGCTCGTTGCACAAGCAACAAATACTTTTTACACACACCCTAACAATAACAAATGGAGAAATGACAGAGAATATTAATATAACTAAAGGGGTAAGACAGGGATGTCCCTGTCACCTCTATTATTTATATTATCTTTGGAAATATTGTTAATACAAATTAGGAAAAATCAAACAATAAAGGGTTTGAAAGTCAAACAGGAGGAAAACAAGGTCCAAGCATTCGCAGATGATCTTGTTTTTATTATGGAAGATCCTTTGGAGACGGGAACCATCTTGATAAATGAAGTTGAAGAATTTGGTAGAGTAGCCGGGCTTAAAATAAATAAGGAAAAAACTAAAATGTTAATGAATTGTACAAAAAGACAACAGGAAGAATTGGAAAGGAAATTGGGGATTCAAACTGCTAAAAAGGTGAAGTATTTAGGAATTTCGTTTACGGCGAAATGTTCTACAATAAAAGAAGACAATTATGATAAATTAATACAACAAGTTCAAAAAGACTTAAATATTTGGGCCAAATTACAGTTCTCCTTAATAGGTAGAATAGCCATGATAAAGATGAATGTATTACCTAAATTATTATATCTTTTTCAATCGATACCAATTAGACTAGGGCATAGGTGGGCAAATGTGGCCCTTTTACAACCTGTGGACTTCAACTCCCAGAATTCCTGAGGCAGGGAAACCGTTTTTTGAATATTTAAATAGAATGATAGGTAAATTCATTTGGCTGGGGGAAAAAGCCCGAATAAAACGTAAACTTCTGCAGGACTCCAGAACCAAAGGAGAATTCGGCCTATCCGACTGGGAATTATATTATCAGGCAGCTGCAATTACTTGGTTAAAAGATTGGATTCAATTAAGAAATAAGAGAATATTAATATTGGAAGGCCATGACCTCCAATTGGGATGGCATGTGTTCCTTTGGGAAGGGAAAATTAAGACACATACATACTTCCAGAGACATCTAGTGCGAAATGCTTTGATCAATATTTGGAATATTATAAAGAAAAATCATTATATGAAAGTTCCAGTTTGGATATCAATGATGGAGGCCATAATCTATCCCAATGTATTAGATTTAAGTAAAATACTAAGATATTCGGACCTATTAGATGAAATTGGAAATTTAAAGTCAGAACAGGATCTAATAAAACAAGGAATAAAAATTGATTGGTGGCCATACTTACAGATCAAAACAAAATATTAAAAAGATCAGGAACAATTTGGCATATACAGGGAGCAATTGGAACTTGATAAGATATTATTAGGATCTGGAGAAAAAATTATCACAAAAATATATATTTTTTTGTTGAAATTTAAAACGGAAGAGGAAACCGTGAAAGAAACAATGATTAGTTGGGCAAAATTTTTTGGATATAATATTCATTTGGATCAATGGGATAGATTATGAGAGTGAAATTACAAACTAACTATGTCAGCTGCTTATAAAGAAAGTCTTTACAAAATGTTGTACGGATGGCATTTGCCACCAGCGAGATTGGCCAGGATGTTCTCGAATAGGTCTCTGAATTGTTGGAGGTGTGGACACAAACAAGGGACATTCTACCACATGTGGTGGACCTGTCCTAAGATTAGGAAATTTTGGACAAGATTAAAAAATGGCTGGATGAAATAACAGGTCAGAAGATAGAAAGAAAGCTGGAATTGTTTCTCCTGGGTATTCTGGAAGGGAAAATGCAGAAAAGTATACAATATATATCATTGGCCCCCATGGAAAGGGCTCGCAACTTGGGTGTCCTCCTGGATTCACGGCTGTCTTTAGAAGAGCACTTGACGGCCGTGACCAGGAGGATTTTTCATCAGGTTCACCTGATCCGCCAGTTGCGTCCCTTTCTAGATCAGGACTCCCTACACACAGTCACTCATGCCCTCGTCACCTCTCGTCTGGACTATTGTAACGCTCTCTACATGGGGCTCCCCTTGAGGTGCACTCAGAGGCTCCAACTGGCGCAGAGTGCGGCCGCGCAGGTGGTTATGGGAGCAACGTGGAGCTCCCATGTAACACCTCTCCTGCGCGAGCTGCACTGGCTCCCGGTGGTCTTCCGGGTGCGCTTCAAGGTTTTGGTTATCACCTTTAAAGCGCTCCATGGCTTAGGACCTGGTTATCTACTGGACCGCCTGCTACCACCAATAGCCTCCCACAGGCCAGTACGCTCCCATAGAGAGGGGCTCCTCCGGGTGCCATTGGCCAAACAATGTCGACTGGCGGCCCCCAGGGGGAGGGCCTTCTCTGTGGGGGCACCTACTATCTGGAACGAGCTCCCCCCGGATATATGGAGGATTCCGGATCTTCGCATCTTCCGTCGCGCGCTTAAAACATTTTTATTTCATCAAGTGGGCCTGGCCTAAATCTTCTCCTTTTTTAAATTTAAATTTTAGACACAAATTTTAATCTGTTTAAATTATGGGGTATTTTAAAATTCAGCCTAAATTATTTAATTTGTTTTAATCTATTTTAAATTTCGTATCTCCGTGTTTTATCCTCTGGCTGTTCACCGCCCTGAGTCCTTCGGGAGAAGGGCGGTATAGAAATTTAATAAAATAAATAAATAAATAAATAAATATATCATACTAACTAAATAAATATATCATACTATAAATATATCATACTAACAGCAAATAGAATTGTGATAGCACAAAATTGGAAACAATCAGATACTCCTCCAGATCAAATCATAATAAAAAAAAAATATACGAATGTGCAGAGATGGACAGATTATCCATGGAAATGAAGGAGAGGGAGGACACCGAGTACTATTTAATATGGAATAAGTGGTATTCCTGGTTGGAGAGTAAACATAAAACTTAAGGGATGTTTTCATTACGAGATCAAATTGTAAATAGAAGTCAAGATTATTTAAATAAAGATGTAAGTTTAAGATACAGATATTTAGAAGTAGAATTTGTGTAAAGAGGTTAAATAGGCTAGAGATACCGATGCAGAAAAGCTGTTATTAATATTGAAATTTTGATATGTTTGTTTTTGGTTGTTCATATTTTTTGAGTTTGTGTGTGTGTGTGTGTGTGTGTGTTCCTTGCTTTTTTGTGTATTATGTTTCTTTTTATACTGTGTATTTTAATCTTTGGAAATTTAATAAATATTATTTTTTTAAAAAGAAAAGAAAATGGGACAAGAAGAAGGGGCAAGCAAAGAACGTGCTGGCTTGATAACATCAAAGCTGATACAAAGACATCTTAGAATAATAAAGTTGGAAGGGACCTTGTAGGCAGCGGTGGGTTTCACAAATTCTTACCACCAGTTCGCTGCATGTGCGCCTTCCGCACATGTGGCCAGCATTCCACGCATGCGCTTTGCTTCTGTGCACGCTGTCTGCATGTGCGCCTGGCCTCGAAAATGTGGCAAAACAGGACTAATCAAGCAGAGAATCAACCTGGGGCGGACGGGGGGGGCGGACGGGGGGGGCCCGGCCCCACCCGCAGTCGCCGCTACCAATTCGCCTGAACTGGTACAAACCGGCTAAACATCACCTCTGCTTGTAGGTCATCTAGTCCAGTGGTCACCAACCAGTGGTTGATGGACCACTGGTGGTCTGCGAGAAAATGTTGATGGTCCACAGAAAAAATATTTACATTTTCGATATTGCACTAAATACTATTTCTTTTTTAAAAAAATTATATTAGTGGTCCGCGGGATTTAAAATTATGAATTTAGTGGTCCCTGAGGTCCAAAAGGTTGGTGACCCCTAAATCTAGTCCAACCCACCACCCAAGCAGGGGACACTACACCATTTCTGACAAATGGCAGTCCAATCTCTTCTTGAAAGTCTCCAGTGATGACTCTCCCACAACTTCCGAAGACAATTTCTGTTCCATTGGTTGATTGCTCTCACTGTCAGAAAACGTCTCCTAATTTCTAGGTTGAATCTCTCCTTTTTTTTTTTTAATTTGATATATATGCCGCCCTTCTCCGAAGACTCAGGGCGGCTTACAATGTGCTCAGCAATGGCCTTCATCCTTTTGTATATTTATACAAAGTCAGCTTATTGCCCCCACAACTGGGTCCTCAATTTACCTACCTTAGAAAGGATGGAAGGCTGAGTCAACCTTGAGCCTTGTTGAGATTCGAACCCTGCAGTAATTGCAGGCAGCTGGTCTTAATAACCAGCTTAATAACAGGGTGCCTTAAACCCCTGTACTACCATCCATTATTCCTTATCTGACCTTCAGTTGCCTTGGAAAATAGCTTCTCTTTGTGGCAGCCCCTCAAATATTGGAAGACTGCTATCATGTCTCCCCAGGTCCTTCTCTTCCCTAGACGAGCCATGCATAGTTCTTGCAACCGTTCATCATATGTTTTAGTCTCCAGTCCCCTCATCATCCTGGTTGCTCTTCTCTGCACTCTTTCTAGAGTCTCAACATCTTTTTTATAATGTGGTGACCAAAACTGGATGCAGTACTCTAGGTGTGGCCTTACTAAGGCTTTATAGAGTGGTATTAGTACCTCACTTGTTTTTGATTGTATTCTTCTGTTAATGCAGTTTAGGATTGCATTGGCTTTTTTGGCTGCCGTCACACACTTTTGGCTCATATTTAGCTGGTTGTCCACTAAGGCTCCAAGATCCCTCTCGCAGTTATTGCTATTAAGCCTGGTTTCAACCAGTCTATGGTTTTTCTTGCCTAAGTGTCTCAGGAGGCAGTTTAGCAAAGCAACCCACCCAGTGGTGCAGGGGTGGGTTCTAAATTTTTTTACTACCAGTTTTGTGGGTGTGGCTTATTTTGTGGCCGTGGTTTGATGGTCATGTGACAATTCTTTAGGATTTAGCAGAGGTACTGGTCTACCAGGCTTTTAACTGCTTGCAGAGCTGTACCGGTCTACCCATTTGTTCTTGGAGCGTTCCGGTCTACCCATTTGTTTTTGGATGCACCGGTCTACCCATTTGTTTTTCGAGCGCACTGGTCTACCACCACACTGCCTTTTAACACTGATCAGCTGTAGGGTGGTCCTTTGAAGCCCCGTGGCAAGAGTTTAAACAGTTTTTTCCTTCTAGCCGATCAGCTGGGACTCGGGAAGCAGTGAATAGATCGGGGGCAGGGCCAAATAAAAGGTAAGAATAATGCGGGGGGTGGCGGGAGGGCCCAGCTCCCTAACAAAGAGAACCGGTTTGGTGACGTCATATCGTCACCGCTACCGGCTTGGCTGAACTGGGCTGAACTGGGAGGAACCCACCACTGCAGTGGTGGTATTTAGCCGGTTCTATCCGGTTCAGGCAAACAGGTAGCAGTGGCTGCGGTGGCTCTGCCCAACCGCCTGGACATAATCATGTCCCATTTATCTGTTTTTCACTCTCTGCACATGTGCGAAAGGCCCTGCACACGCGCTCACATTTGCGAACTGGTGGCAAAGATAAGTGAATACCACTCTTGAAATACCACCAGTGGTGAAATCCAATTTTTTTTTACTACCAGTTCTGTGGGAGTGGCTTGGTGGGCATGGCAGGGGAAGGATACTGCAAAATCTCCATTCCCTCCCCACTCTTGGGGGAAGGATATTAAGGCATTAAGAGTTGATAACCTAATCTTGCGTAGCTTCTTCTCTGGTAATGTTGTACTACTAACTAGAGCATACAAAACATTTGCTAGACCAATTCTTGAATACAGCTCATCTGTCTGGAACCCGCACTGCCTATCGGACATAAATACAATCAAGAGAGTCCAGAGATATTTTATGAGAAGAGTCCTCCATTCCTCTAACTGCAATAAAAATCCCTTATGCCATCAGACTTCAACTTTGGGGCTTAAAATTATCTGCCATCACAACAATACACAAGCAAATAATAGACACAAACTCAAGGTAAACCGTTCAAAACTCGATTGCAGAAAATATGACTTCAGTAACAGAGTGGTCAATGCCTGGGATGCACTACCTGACTCTGTAGTTTCTTCCCCAAACCCCCAAAACTTTAACCTTAAACTGTCTACTGTTGACCTCACCCCATTCCTAAGAGGTCTGTAAGGGGTGTGCATAAGTGCACCAGCGTGCCTACCATCCCTGTCCTAATATTCCTTTTTACTTACTCTTTTCATGTATTCAAATTATGTTTATACTTTTACCTGTTATCTTAAAAATAAATAAAATAAACTTATGACTTATTTTTTTCTAAAAAAATTTCCATTCCCACCCCAGAGAATACCAGAGGTGGTATTTGCCAGTTCTCCGAACTATGCAAAGTTTCCACTGCCAGTTCTCCAGAACCTGTCAGAACCTGCTGGATTTCACCCCTGCCCTGAACCCACCACTCCGAAGTTTGAACAGGATTAATGTTTGCCGACATCTGAAAGAGAAGGATGACCCCACTCATAAAAAGTATACATTTGTTTTTATTTGTGCATTTATTTTCTAGCAGAGTAACAAGAACAACGAAGGAAGCCATCTACATATATTACAGCAGCACAATTTTTCTCAATATCATTCTCGTCTTAAAAAAAATGTGAGGACAAATGCGAGGGAGATGAGAGGGGTATCACTCACAAAACATATTGCATAGTTAAAGCTTTACGCAAGGAGCCATGAGGTTTATATGTTTCCACATTTATATCTCTGAAATAGATTCTACAGAACTGATGACTCTGCTACTTTCAATTAGGGGTAATTGTTCAGATATTTTAGAACAATAGGGGTGATATTTGTTTTGTGTGTGCGAGTGTGTACCTTCAAATAACTCTTGAGTCCTGGCAACTGCAGGGACAAATCCCTGGCAACATTTTCAGAAGTGCTTTGCCATTGCCTGCTTCCTAGGGCCGGAAGAAAGTGGCCAAACTCACCCACCTGGCTTCTTTCCTAAAGTAGAACTTGAACTAATGGTCTCCTGGTTTCTAATTGGATGCTTTAACACTACACCAGGAACACGGTGGCTCGAGTGGTTGGAACACTGGACAGGAGGTTAGCAACCTGATGTTTGAGACCTGAGAGCTGCCATTGGATGGGATTGAACTCTCAACCTTCACTCCAGCTCCTGCTGGGAACATTAAAGGAGCTAGGAGCTAGGTAAGGAGGTTAGTAAGTCTCTGTCTTGTGGCTCACCAGTGGCCAGCAGAGCTGGTGGCAGACTCAGACAGTGAGGAGGTTAGGGAGGAACATGGGCCAGTCCTGGAGTCTGGGGAAGGCTCTAATGAGTGCTCTGTGTTGGAGGCAGAGATGGGGCCAGGGCCATCCAAAAGTTATCAGCTGCCTTCGGAGTTGGTTATCAGTGGGGCAGAAGAACAGCTGGAGCCTGTTCCCGATGTGCACATGCGCAGAACTGCCAGGAGAAGAGAACAGGTAAGGAACAAGGGCCGACTCAGGAGTAAAGGCACAGGTGGACAGTGAATGGCCCTGCCCACAGGGAATAAAAGAGGAGCGAAAGGGGAGGGGAGTTTGCAGGAGACGATTAGTTCAATTCATTAGGGTGAAGATCTGTTCCTGACTCCTTGCCAAGTAATTGCTTGGCTGCTACAGAGTGGCATTTGGAAGATATCGGCCTTGCAACTCTCCAAGCCTGATAAAGGTCTGTAGTTGTGAAATCTCATGAAAGACTGTTTGCCGGGACTTTGCTGGAGAGGAATTTCCCTTTAACCTAAATAAAAGAGGTTTTATCGGGATGAGGAGTCTGCTTCATGCTCTTGGGAAGCATAGGTCAGAACACTGTGTTCGAGACCTAACAATGGTTCTGGAGAATGGTTGAGCTCCTGTCCTCACTCCAGCTCCTGTGGAGGACATGAAAATTACTCCAACTGGAAATCCCCAGGGCAACCTGGAATTGCCTCAGTGCTTCTAACTTGAGTGTACAAAAACAAAAACAAAAAACCCAGTACAGCAAACTGGCTCAATAATGCTTGAAGGAGAACAAATGTGGATCAGAATGTCCGAAACGGCAGGGTGAAAAACAAAGATATTCGAACGGAACTCTTCACATGCTAAACTAGGTTGGCTTTTGGTAGGCCTCCATTTTATATCATGCCTATCTGGACCTGAGACCTGTCTGCTCTTTAGGAAAAAACTTAATACAGGTCCATAAGTTTAGTTTGGTGGAATTGATTTTATGACACATGGTCTACAACAGGGGTGGGTTCTAAAATTTTTTACTACCGGTTCCGTGGGCTTATTTTGTGGGCATGTTTTGATGGTCATGTGACAATTCTTTAGGATTTAGAAGATGTACTGGTCTACCAGGCTTTTAACTGCTTGCAGATCTGTTCCGGTCTACCCATTTGTTCTTGGAGCATTCCGGTCTACCCACTTGTTTTTGGAGGCACCGGTGTACCCATTTGCTTTTGGAGGCACCGGTCTACCTATTTGTTTTTCGAGCACACTGATCTACCACCACACTGCCTTTTAACACTGATCAGCTGTAGGGCAGCCCTTTGAAGCTCTGCAGCAAGAGTTTAAACAGTTTTTTTCCTTCTAGCCAATCAGCTGGGACTCGGGAGGCAGTGAATAGGTTGGGGGCGGGGCCAAATAAAAGGTAAGAATAACACGGGGTGGGGGGCGGGAGGGCCCAGCTCCCGAACAAAGAGAATCGGTTCGGTGACATCATATCATCACTGCTACCGGCTCGGCCGAACCGGGCTGAACTGGGAGGAACCCACCACTGGTCTACAACAGTGGTGGGATTCAAATAATTTAACAACCAGTTCTCTGCCCTAATGACTGGCTGGGTGGGTGTGGTCATGGTGGGCATGGCCAAGGGGTGTGACAGGCAGCACTTGGCCTCCTGCACCCCCCTGGGAGCAAAAACAGGCTGTGGGGGGGTCCGCGCCACACCCGGCACCCCATTTTGGGCATTGTAGGCCTCCCTGCAGCCTCCTGGGAGTAAAAACAGGCCACAGGGGGCCCGTGCCTCATACATACCCCCATGCCCCATTTTGGGTATAGTAGGCCTCTCTGCAGCCTCCTGGGAGCAAAAAAGGGCCACGGGGAGACTTCTGGAAGGGGCAGGGTGCGACGGGGGCCAGCCAGTAATTTAACAACCAGTTCAGTTGAAGTGGTGTGAACTGGTTGAATCGTACCACTGGTCTACAAGAATGTATTTTTCTTCCAGATTCCTGCAAAATTCTCCATCTGCATGGATCCACAAATTGATCTCGGATAGTTCAGGACAGAGAGTGGCTCCAGGTCTGTACTTTGAAGATGGAGTTGTAGACCCAAGCAAATCTTTCTACTGGATCATGTTCTTGTAATTAGGGGACGTTGGATTCCTCTTCAGTTGCGTCATTGTAGAAAAAAACCATTTTACCTATTGGGAAATAATGAGAAGAAAAAAAATTATGGCTTCAAAGTTGGTAGAGAAGAATAGGTGGCAGGTTCTTTCCTGAAGAATTGGCTCTGTTTGTTACTCATACTTCTCTCCTTTCCCCCCTTGCTTGCAATGAATAGGAGAAAAGGTTAAATTATTTCATTTCCCCCCCTCTCAACCTCCATTCTCCAAAGTTTTTCATTTTTTTTCTACTTGACTTGACCAATTGTTTCCTTTTATTCATCTCATTTTAAAAAAAATTTAACAGAATATTAGTGGTGGTATTCAACCGGTTCTATCCGGTTCGAGTAAACCGGTAGTGGTGGCGGCTGGAGGCTCTGCCCACCCGCTCCGACATCATCACATCCCATTTTTGATGCTCTGCACATGCTCACATTTGCAAACCAGTAGTGAAGGTGTTGTGGCTCCGTTATCTGAGCCTGTGTTATCGGAGGGAGAAGGCTCCAAACATGAAGGAGAGGAGTTGGACAGGCCTCCATCTCCAGGACCCTCCTTGCTGGCAATGCCTCAGGTGTCTCCTGAAGGAGAAGAGATTGGCCAGGAGCCAGGTATCTCCTCGCAGTTGGACAGTGACGGAGATAAGTCTTGGCTGGATCCACGCCAGCATCGGAGAGACAGGCGCATGCAGCAGAAGAGGAGGTGTGCCAGAGATTAGGCTGAGTCACTGGACCACACCCCACAGGGGATAAAAGGGGGTGAGGTGGCCATTCAGACTCTGTGACGGACAAAACAAACTACTAGCGAGTCACATTGTATCTTTGAAACAACGTTATCTGCCTTGGATTTAATACGGACTGGACTTGACAATTCTTGAACTGTGTGTATCTTGTTTGGGTTTATCTGTCAGAGGAACAACCCCTCCCTCTATGACTAAAGTTCTTGGCAAGCAGCTACTGGGTTGCTGCCAAGCCTCTTATCGAAAGAATTTGTTGTCTGTCAGTTTTATTTAACCCCTGACTATCTGCTTGTGTGCGTGTGTGAGACGGGGATAGAACAGAAGGTAGGTGAATATCACGCCTGCAGAATATGCGAGGCAGGAGAAAGAATACAGCTCTATGCATTTTGGATGCTGCTTTCAAAACATTTCTAAAGTTCTCTAATGCCTTCAAGATAAAAGAGAACATTCTTAAATACATGGGGAATAAACTTATTAATTATATTGCAATGAAATTAATGCAAGCTTCCTTTTCATCCTAGCTCTGCCCCTTTTCTTTCTTTAATATCCAAATTCTCACACACTTACTGATATAATGGAATATTTGTAAATCAGAGTTAAACTTAGAGTTCTCTAAGATTGAATGTATTCTTGCAGACATTTAATTACTAACCTAGGTAACATCATCATCCTAGACCAAGCCAAGTCCAAAAATACTAGAGAATTTTTAGAGGTCTGGCTCTCAGAAAAATCAGCCATCAACAGGCATGTAGAGGTATACAACATCTACATGTTATTCAAAAGAGACAACCGAAAAGCCAAAAAGGAAACAAACAAACAAACAAACAAACAAAAAAACCAAAATACCTCGTGACCAGCAATCAACACTCAAATAAACAGAGATTTACACCAAGGTTAATACTAGACCAATAGTCAAGAAGTAATTAATGCCCCAATCAAAGAGCTACCAATCCAGACAAAAAGCTAACCGTAAAAACAGCTGAGTCAAGGAACATTCAAGACCACTTCCATCAATACTGGCCAGGCAAGTCACTATTAGTGTGTTTCCCTGAAAATAAGACCTTGTCTTATATTTTTTTGAACCCTGAAATAAGCGCTTGGCCTTATTGCCATGCACTCAACAGCCTGATTGGGCTTATTATCAGGGGATGTCTTATTTTGGGGGAAACAGGGTAGATAAAAAGAGAGCAAACCCCACTGCCTTCTAGCACTGATGATGTTACCTAGTTGGGTAATGAAAAGTCAACAAGGAAACTACCAAACTCAGAGAGCCCCAAGGACCCCACAACTTCAGAAAATGTGGGTCCTAGCATATTAGTTGAAGGATAAATGCAGCCCTCTTGCTGAAAAACATCGCTGCCTTCTGTTTTAATGGAATAATTGTCAGGATGCCATTTTTACAAGCAGGGATAGATGCAGGGGTGGGCTTCAAAAATTTTAGCAAGGGGTTCTCTGCCCGGTTGGTGGGTGGGTGTGGCCATGGTGGGCATGGCATGGTGAGTTTCCTGCACTATGGCGGGGGGGGGGGCTTTTTGCCCTCCCTAAGCTCCAGAGGTTTTTGTTGAGCCTCTGGGAGGGCGAAAATGCCCTCCCCAGGCTCCGGAGGCCCTCTGGAGGCCTGTTTCCAGCCTTCCTGAACTTCTAGTAGGCCCGTTTTTTGCCCTCCCCAAACCTCCGTGCGTGCCCTGCACTTACTTGCATCCAAAACGGGCCATGTGGGGACTCCTGGGAGGGGCAGGGTGAGGCCAGCCAAGAGTGGGATTTGGGGGTTCTCGGAACTGCACAGAATCTTAACTAGAGGTTCTCCCTGCGACCCCCCAGCAGCCCACCCCTGGATAGATGCATGAAAACCAACCTCCACCCTCACTGTATTGTAATAAACAACACCAAAAAAATGTAAGGGCCATACAGATTAATCAGACTAATGGCCTCTCTAGTGTAGTATTCTGTTTTGATGGTGGGGCTTCTTCAATGACATTGAGAAGGCCACAAAAAGAGCTTGAATTTCATAGTACGTGTTCACCTTAAATATTGGCTAGAAACCAATATTGTCCTCTTGATCACAGGAGACTGGTCCTCCCATTTTGCCTCGGTCTGTTTCTGAAAGATCTACATTGACCCCTTTCTTCCTGCTACTCATTGAGAAAGTCCTCTTCCCATCCCCCACTTACTTTGAACAGTGTTACTGTGGCACTATAACACACACTGAAGAGGAAGAGGATGAAGAAAATAAAAAGGATGGTCCACAAATGCTCCAGTTCTTCCTCTTTCTCCAAACTGTAATTGTTCTCGAAAGTCACAACTATCACTGTGAAAGGAAAAATACAAAAGATATCATTCTCCATATAGTTTGTCAATGTAAAATGTCTGCAAAGTGTTGGAAATGCAATCAGATATCAGGTTCATACTGTCACATGTGGTGGACATGCCCAAAGGCAAATAAATAAATAAATTAAAAAAAAAATAAATGGACAAAAATGCACATACATGGTTGGAAAAAATAATAAAGCAACGCACAGATCTAAAGCCAGAAATATTTTTGTTGGGTACTAGAAAAATATAATAAAGGGAATACATATTTAATTTTACATTTGTTAACTGCAGCTAGAATTGTGTTTGCACAACAATGGGAAAATGAAGAGATTCCTACAGATGAAAATGTTATTAAAAAATATTAGAATGTGCAGAAATGGATAGATTAACATTTAAAATTAAAGAGAAGGAGGGAACTGAATACTTTTTGACATGGGATTTGTTTTATCAATGGTTATACCTAGCAGAAACAGAAGTTAGAAACCTAAAAGTATAAGAAAATGATTAATAACATTGAAGATTTACTAAAATGGATAAGTAAATATTATTATGTGATTATTATTAATGTTATGAATATTATTGTCATCTTTATTATCACCACTTCTTAAAAACAACTGTACTCAGATAACGGACTGTTTATATAAATATCGAATTTTTATGTTTAATGTTGTTGTTAGTCGCAAAGTTGTATCCAACCCATCGTGACCCTTTGGACAATGTTCCTTCAGGCCTTCCTGTCCTCTACCATCCCCCGGAATTCATTTAAGCTTTTTGTAATGATTAACAGACAATGCAGGTAAGGGAGTCACATGGTGGTTAAGCATGGTGGTTAAGCAAATGCAGCCTCCCCCACTGACTTTGCTGGTCAGAAGCTGGGAAGATCGCGAAAGTTGATCATATGACCCTGGGATGCTGCAACCATCATAAATACATGCCTGTTGTCAAGCAACCAAATTTTGATCATGTCGCTGCGACAGTCGAAGTGCGAGGACCGTTCATAAGCCACTTTTTCCAGCACTGTGGTAACTTTGAGCAGTTGCTAAATAAATTGTTGTAAGTTGGGGTCTATCTGCATAACATCTTGAGAACCCTAGCTAACTCCAAAGGTGCTATAATTCATCATTGAAAAGATGACGCATATTACAAATATCATTGACTGGCGCTAATGGTTGATACGGATTGCTGCCAGCATCCTAGGTATCGACCAAGTATCTTCTCAAAATATATTTATTTTTATTTATTTATTTTATATTGGATTTCTATACCGCCCTTCTCCCTAAGGACTCAGGGCGGTGTACAGCCAGATTAAAAAACATGCAGAACAAATATTAAAAACAATTAAAAGATATATAAATTTGGCCCAATTAAAACTCATTTACCAATTAAAAACGTTTAAAACATTTAAAAACAGTTAAAAATTTCATCTTAAGCCAGCCCGGCTTGTTTAAATAAATGGGTTTTAAGGGCGCGACGGAAGGCACTGAGGTCTTGGATTCTCCTTATCTCTGGGGGGAGCTGATTCCAGAGGGTAGGTGCCCCCACAGAGAAGGCCCTCCCCCTGGGGGTCACCAGCCTGCATTGTTTGGCTGATGGCACCCCGAGGAGGCCCTCTCTGTGGGAGCGCACGGGTCGCTGGGAGGTCGTCGGTAGCAGCAGGCGGTCTCGCAGATAGCTAGGCCCTATGCCATGGAGCGCTTTAAAGGTGATAACCAACACCTTGAAGCGCACCCGGAAGACAACTGGGAGCCAGTGCAGCTCGCGCAGGAGCGGTGTTACATGGGAGCGCCATGCTGCTCCCGTCACTACCCGCGCTGCTGCGTTCTGGACCAGCTGGAGCCTCCGGGTGCTCCTCAAGGGGAGCCCCATGTAGAGAGCGTTGCAGTAGTCAAGGCGAGAGGTGACGAGGGCATGAGTGACTGTGCACAGGGAATCCCGATCAAGAAAGGGCCGCAACTGGCGAATCAGGCGAACCTGACAAAAGGTCCCCCTGGTTACAGCCGTCAGATGTTCCTCCAAGGACAGCTGCATATCCAGGAGGACTCCCAGATTGCGAGCCCTCTCTGTGGGGGCCAATGACTCGCCCCCAATAGTCAGTGATGGAGTCAACTGACTATATCGGGATGCCGGGAGCCACAGCCACTCAGTCTTGGAAGGGTTGAGCTTGAGCCTGTTCCTCCCCATCCAGACCCGTACAGCCTCCAGGCACTGGGACATCACTTCAAGGGCATCGTTGGGGTGGCCTTATTATTATTATTATTATTATTATTATTATTATTATTATTATTATATTTTTATTCATTAAACATGAGACTCAGTCAAGTGAATATTTAAAAATGTATCACAAATATTATTGACTAGCACTGATAGTTGATATGGGTATTATTATTATTATTACCCACTTTTATTCATTAAACATGAAACTCAGTCAACTGAACATTTAAAAATGTGTCACAAATATGATTGACTGGTGCTAATGGTTGATACGGGTTGCTGCCAGCATCCTAGATAATCAACCAAGTATCATCATCATCATTATCATCATCATCATCATCATCATCATCATCATCACAACAATGAGAAATCACACCTTCCATTCTCTAGATGATATTGGCCTTTCCTTCGCCTAGAGTTTTCTTTTTCTATTTTATTTATTATTCTAATTTATGTACTAATTTATTTACCATGAGCAAATTGTAATTATTTTATTTTGTATTATAATTTTATAATTGAGTGATATTATCATTGCATTTCAAAACTATTAACTTATCTAGTTCTCATTTTCTTCTTTCTGGAGGAGGAAAAAAAACTGTCGTTGCATATTTATATGTTTTTTCAGCTGTTCGTGTGGAACGGTATTGTCAGAGAAACCGGAAGCATTGCGGCGAGACTGGCTGGAAAATAGTGGGTTCCAATGAGCCTCGCGAAAATCCAACCAGACAAACTGCTGTAGGTGGGTCTTTGGATTGGAACTGTCCTGTAGGGATGGTGAAGAAGGAGAGGTGCCTCGGATGACCAAGAGGAACAGGAAAGTTCGTTGAAAGGTTGGAGGCAGCTCTTCAAACCAGCAGCGGGTGTGGCGGCCATTAAAAATGACCACTTTGAAGCTGGGGCAGCCGAAATAAGATTTTGTGCAGGAGCAGTGTTTGAATGGAGTACTGGTACCTGATGAGTGATTCACAGATAAATAAGGAAATTTCTTAAAAAACAAAAACTTTAAATGGTGTCCCAGTGAGGAAATGAGCAGCTAATTGGCACTTGGGAATTTTAATGGAGGGAGAAGAACAAAGAGGAAGTTAAAGTACTAAAGCCCAGAAAAGAAAACTTTATTATTTGGATTTAAAATTGGATTTGGAAAAATTAAAACTAATACGAGAAAAAGAAACCCGAGGAAAAGTGCTTTTTAGTGAGGGTTGGACATAATTTTGACACATTAGAAATTTGAAGGAAGAACAAAGAACAAAGAGGAGGTTTAAATATTAAAGCCCAAGAAAGGAAATTTTACAACTCGATTTAAAACTGAATTTGGAGAAATTAAAAACAATAAAAGGAAAAGAAATTTTAGGGAATGGTATTGTCGATTTCTCTCTTCTTTCTTTCTATTGTTTTTACCAAATAATCATTTGGGATATTTTTAAAATAATTTTTATATAGCTGGACCTGCTTCATTGAAGTGAGACTTCTCCAATTCTTAGCTTAGCATCAGTTGTCAACTTCCATGATCAAAATGTTATGCCTGCATTCTTCACCAGATGAAGATGGCCAGATTTCTATAAAAGTGTGTCTATAAAGTTTCTTTTCTTTTTTCTTTTTGGTGATTTATAGTGTCATGGTTTTTTTAGTGTCTGTTATTATACATTAGTTTTCTCAGTGAACAAGTTTATATTTCTTTGAACTCCTTGCCAGAAATTTTGATGAATCAGAGTGTGAAATTTCAAAAAAGAAAAAAAAATAATCTCAGAAAAATATTAGATGTGTCCTGATGTTGATCAATATGATAAAATGTGATTATTAATATTTCAATTTGCAAATAGATGCCCAAACTGAGAGCTCTTACTATTTAATTCCTACAGTTGTATTGTTCTTGGGTTCTGGATAATCTCTCTTTCTCATCTCTGCATTGATTAGGGGTCTGGAGTCTAAAACATGAAGAACGGTTGCAGGAACTGGGTATGTCTAGTCTACTGAAAAAAAAAAGGACTAGGGGTGACATGGTAACAGTGTTCCAATATTTGAGGGGCTGCCACAAAGAATAGAGGGACGATCTATTTTCCAAAGCACCAGAAAGCAAAATAAGAAGCAATGGTTGAAACTAGAGATGATGTCCGGTTGATGCCATGGTGGATCAGACACGGAAGTGCACTTCTGTGCTCCCGTGCCAAATTCTCCCCATTGGTGGGCTCCAAAAGGAGCCAATGCCACCCTGTAGGGGTGGCAAAGCAAAGAGGGGTGCTCTGAGAGGTTGAGGAGAGCCATATCTTTCCTGCCTGACCCAGGGGCTTTTTTCCCTCTCAGCCATGACAAGGAGAAGAGGCAGCCTTAAGATGGTTGCCACAAAGCTGGGACAGCCGGCAAACATCTAAGCACTGTGCAGGGCCAGACTTTGGTGAATAGTGTGTGAACTGGGTGAGAGAATAAAATTTTGATCCCAAGGAAATCTAGGGGGAATATATTTAGAACTATTTCTTAAATCAGCGAACAAGCTACAGTTCTATTGTTCTTGAGTGCTGGATAATATCTCTTTCTTGTCTCTGAATTGATTAGGGGACTGGAGACTAAAACATGGTTGCAGGAACTGGGTATGTCTAGTCTAGTGAAAAGAAGGACTAGAGGTGACATGGTAACAGTGTCCCAATATTTGAGGGGCTGCCACAAAGAAGAGGGGGACAATCTATTTTCCAAAGCACCAGAAGGCAAAACATGAAGCAATGGTTGAAAATAAAAAGAGAGAGAAGAAACCTAGAACTAAGGAGAAATTTCTTGACAGTGAGAACAATTAATCAGTGGAATGGTTTGCCTGTAGAGATTGTGGGTGCTCCATCACTGCAGGCTTTTGAAAAGAGATTGGATGACCAATTGTCTGAAATGGCATAGAGTCTCCTGCTTGGGCAGGTGGTTGAGCTAGAAGACCTCCAAGGTCCCTTCCAACTCTGTTATTCTGTCTTGAAATGACATCTGAAATGTCAAAGTTTTGAGGCAAGGTCTCTTTTTTGTGTTAATACAGATTGTATCCTCTCCTATGGAATTTTGAATAACCCATCAGTGAATTTTGATAGAATGTTTTAAGGACAAATGGGATTGCTTTTTGTTATTTTAATTTGTCCTGATCATCAGGTAAGTTTTGGAAGTATTTCTGGAGAACAATTGTTTCTCTACCATATAGCTTTGCATTTCTGAATGTGGATATCTTGAGAGTTGAATGCCCATTGTGATCTATTTTCCCTTATTACTCAACCTCTTTGTTTAGTAACTTGAATTAAACATTTTTTCCCTCCCTCTCTCCCTTGATTTTATATTTACTACTTGGTGTTGTATCAATTATTTGGCAAATTCAGAGCATTCCCTGATATAGTTGAGCCTTTAGAACTCTCCCTTATTGGAACTTATTGGAGTGTGATGTTTCTATTTATTTATTTTTTTTAGAATGGATCATAGCATCTGTATATTATAATAGCCTATTGAGATTCTGTCTGGAGCATTCTCTGGGTTTGGTTTTTTTTTTGGTATTAGATATGAATCCTCCAGGAAGGCCTGGAGGAACGTTATCCATGGGGTCATGATGGGTCGGACACGACCTTGCAATTAACAACAACAACAAAATGAATCCTTGATATTGAAATTAAGTGTAGATTATAGACCTGCAGAGAACAGTGTCACTTTGCCCCAACTGATTGGTCCATGGAGAAACTGTGGCTAAGAGGAACTTGGCCAAGGGACGTAGCTGGATTTGCAATGATGGAACATTTTTCAGTACGTAATTACAATTATATGTATTTTGGCTACTTGAACTCTTTGCTGTTGGGCTAAATGAACAACCTACAGAGAAGGGCATTTAAGATACGGAGCAGACAGTAAAGGATCATTGTCCTTGAACGTGGTGGGTTCAGTGTAGCTCACCAGGTTGGAGGAGATACCTCTATTCCATTCTTTTCTCATAGCACAGAGTTGCAGTGAGGCTAATTTGGGGTATCTTCCCCTAACCCAGCTAAATCCATGCAGTGGTGGGTTCTAACCAGTTTTACCACCGGTTTGCATCGCACACGCACTTTGTGTGCGATTGCCAAACTTGTGCTTTGCACAAGTGCATTGAGCAAAAAAACAGCTGAGGCATGGCAATCCACTCTGCCATGCCTTACAGATGAGCTAAAAACAAAGGAATAAAGGTAGGTATAGCGTACGGATGGGCAGGAGAGCCCAGCTGACGTTTGGAGCGAACTGTTTTTTTCTCCTATCAAGATTTCCGCTACCAGCTCTCCTGAACCGGGGAGAACCGGTAGCAACCCACCACTGAATCCATGGGATTCATACAGAAACATGATGGATGTCATTTTGTTGGATTATCAAAACAGTGACTCGGCCAGATTCATTTGCTGAGATGGGCAGCTGTAGAAATCACATCAACCAACCAACCAACCAACCAACCAACCAACCAACCAACCAACCAACTGACCAATACAATAAACC
Source organism: Pantherophis guttatus (assembly GCF_029531705.1). Next base: position 171,945 of record NW_026844118.1, read on the forward strand.
AGCCTTAAACCTTGACTCTTTTTTTTTCAGACAGATTGTCCCCTTTCCCCCTTCTAGATCTCACCCCTAAGGAGAAAAGAACAGAATCTGAGGTATTTCTGAGATGGGTTGCTTTTTATTCATCCAGATGTGAAATGGGTGAGCTGGGAAATCATGAACAGTTTGGTCTGACAGTGCTAGAGGCAAATCTAGGATGGATTGAAACGGAGCAGCTGGTTCATTTTTTACCCTGGGTTTTTGAGATGTTCCTCTGGGTGAACTTCATGGGGAGGGCTTCATGGACCACCACACAACTGAACAGATCGCCTTTTGCTTCCCAGTCAGCCCTGGGGACATTAAGTTGGCTGTAGCGAAAGAAGGTATTATCATGTTTATTCTTCACAGCTGGAGTGCTGGCATAGTTGTCTTCTGGCAGGGGATTGTGATTACGTAGCCACTGGACATCAGCTTCAGCTGGGTCAAAACCATTTATCATGCAGGTAAGAGACACCGTTGTGCCTGGGTTGAGCTCATCTCGGTGAGGAGGGAAGACGAAGACCTTGGGTGCACTGCTCTTGCCTTGGTAAAGTTTGAGGAAAGAAACAAAACAGTGTTAGAAAATAGGACAAATTAGTGGCAGCAATAAATGGTTGACCTCTCTTGTTAAACTATGATTCTTTTAGCCATTGTTCACTTATATCACAAAACCATGGTTTGCGGGGCCATTCTATGACTAGAGGCCCACACTGATGCAAAGCCAAGTGTGAAGTTTGTTATCCTGGTGTACTAATCCACCCACCAAGAGGCCTTGGTGGAGCAGCAGACTAAAGTGCTGTTAAAGTAGCACTTAGCTGCCAGCTGCCTGCAATTACTGCGAGTTCAAATCTCACCAGGCTCAAGGTTGACTCAGCCTTCCATCCTTCCGAGGTAGGTAAAACGAGGAGCTGGATTGTGGGGGCAATAAGCTGACTTTGTATAAAAAAGAACACCACTTGGGGGGGGCAAAAGCCCTACTAAGCAGGTATATACAAAAGTATGAAGGCTATTGCTTAACGCATTGTAAGCTGCCCTGAGTCTCCGGAGAAGGGCGGCATATAAATTGAACTAATAAATAAATAAATAAATAAATAAATAAATAAATAAATAAATAAATAAATAAATATTCTGGATTGTTGCTGCCATGTTCTGACCTAGGCTTTCCCGGCAGCACGAAGCCAAGGACTCGTCCCGATAAACCCCTCTTATTTTTTCATTTACAGTGAATTCCTCTCCAGCAAAGTCTTTCTTCTCCCACAGTCTTTCAATACAGTTCACAATTACTGACCTTTATCAGGCTTGGAGAGTGGCCAGGCCAATACCTTTCAGACGCCGCAACACTTGGCAAGAATGCAGGAATGAACTAATTGTCTCCTGCAAACTCCACTCCCCTTTCGCTCATCTTTTATTCCCTCTGGGAGGGGCCCTTCATCGTTCACCTGTGGCCTTACTCCCAAGTCGACCCTTGTTCCTTAGCTGTTCCCTTCTCCTGGCAACTCTGCTCATGAGCACACTGGGAACAGGCTCCAGCTGTTTGTCTGCATCACTGATGTCTGACTCCGAAGGCAGCTGATAACTGGTATACAGCCCTGGCCCCCTCTTTGCCTTTGATGCAGAGCCCTCATCAGAGCCTTCCCCAGACTCCAGGACTGGCCAATGTTCCTCCCCAACCTCCTCACCCTCCAAATCTGCTGCCAGATCTGTTGGCCGGCCACAACATGCCAGCCCTTTTCATGTCTCCAAGCTTGCATCACACACCATATGTTACAGAGATTGTCCTACAACGTCTTCGCACAAATGAAAACATGTCCATTAGTCCCCCTGAGGGAGAACAATGTAATTTCCTCCTTACCTCTGATCTTGGAAATTGTCTTTGTGACAGGGGTAACAAAGGATGGATGTTCCACCACACAGGTGAAAACCTCTCCCGATTCCCAATCTTGAGAGTAGACGCCGAGTTTACTCTCAGCAGTGTAGGTACCATTTGGTTCTTCTCTCGTTTCAATTGGATCAGGATTCAGGTGTCCATTCTTCTCCCGAGACCAGGTAATTTTCAACCCCTGTTCATTTTGCAGATTGTTCACAACACAGCTGATCTTGCTATTTCTATCAATGTACAAGGCTCTTGGTGTTGGGGGCAGAATATATACATTAATATCTCCAGAGGGACAATCGCTTCCACCTAAGGATAAAAAAATTAATGTCAGTTCCTTAGTCAACTCTCATTTCTTCCCCACCCAACAGGCTCTTGATCTGATCTATACTGGAGCTGCTTTTGAGTTTAGTAAATCACATGAAGTGTTAATACTATTTTATAAGGCCTTGGTAAGGCCACATTTGGAATATGGCATGCAGTTTTGGTCACAACGATGTAAAAAAGATGTGGAGACTCTAGAAAGAGTGCAGAGAAGAGTGACAAAGATGATGAGGGGACTGGAGGCTAAAACATAGGAAGAACGGTTGCAGGAACTGGGTATGTCTAGTTTAATGAAAAGAAGGACTGGGGAGACATGATAGCAGTGTTCCAACATCTCAGGGGTTGCCACAAAGAAGAGGGAGTCAAGCTATTCTCCAAAGCACCTGAGGGTAGGACAAGATGAAAAGGGTGGAAACTAATCAAGGAGAGAAGCAGCTTAGAACTAAGGAGAAATTTCCTGACAGTTAGAACAATTAAATCAGTGGAACAACTTGCCTCCAGAAGTTGTGACTGGAGGTTTTAAAGAAGATGTTAGATAACCTTTTGTCTGAAGTGGTGTAGGGTTTCCTGCCTAAACAGGGGGTTGGACTAGAAGACTTCCAAGGTCCCTTCCAACTGTGTTATTCTATTCTAAATATAAGTCAATCGCCATAGCACTTAAACTTATATACCATTTCATAGTGCTTTAACGGTCCTCTCGAAGCAATTTACAGAGTCAGGATATTGCCCTCAACCATTTGGGTTCTCATTTTATTGGGCTCCGAGGGATGGAAGGCTGAGTTAAACTGGAGCTAGTCAGGAGATCAAACTCCTGGCAGACAGCAGTGAGCAAACCTGCAATACTGCATTTTAACCACTGTGCCACCATCGGCTCCAATTGAGCCAGAAAGAAAAGTTTCCCCTCCCGGTCTAGGGAGATAAGGAACAAGGGTCTACTCAGGAGTAAAGCCACAGGTGGATGGTGAATGACCCCTCCCATAGGGAATAAAGTGGAACCAAGGGGAGGGGAGTTTGCAGGAGACAATTAGTTCATTTGAGTGAAGATCTGTTCCTGCATTCTTGCCAAGTATTGTCAGTGACATGTGGAGTCTGAAAGATATCGACCTGGCCACTCTCCAAGCCTGATAAAGGTCGGCCATTGTGAACCATCTTGAAAGACTGTGGGAGAGGAAAGACTTTACTGGAGCGGCATTCACTGTAAATGAAATATGTGGGGTTTATCGGGACGAGGACTCAGCTTTGTGCTGCTAGGGAAGCCTAGGTCAGAACAGAAGAAGCTTCTTGGATGAGAAGCAAAACCCCTTCAAAAAAAAAAATCTCAGAAAGTCCAGTTGCCTCTTGAAAAAAAAAAAGCACCTTTGGGTTTCCTCTCCCCTAACTATGTGAAGAAGCCCTAAATTAATGAAGATTTATTGAAAATATTCTGGATTTCTACAGAGATCTTATGAAAAGGTGAGTTCGCCTCCTCCTTGATTTTCTTTTGTCATTCCACGCTCACTTATACAACCCAGAATTTGCATCATGTCATGGTTACCTTCACATTTCTTGGCTTTGCTTTTTGTCTTGGTTTGCGATGCGGCGTGGGTGACTTCGCAGTAATAAACATTTCCTTCCAGCCAGTCTTGTTGGGTGATGTTGACTACGCTGGCGGTACTGAAAGTATATGTGCCAGGATTCTGCCAAGGAGGATAATTGTATGGACGCAGCAATCCAGAGCGGCTGCCCACCTTCCATTGAATTTCCAATGGTTTGGGGTAGAAGCCTGAAATCTGGCACCACAGCTGTATGGACCCATCTTTGGAACCGCATGAAGAATGGAATACGTGGACCTCGGGGCCCGCAGGACTACGGGCTTCAGAGCCTAAACAGGAGGAATTAGATGACACACTTCACTATGATTTAGTACAACAGGGGGGAGAAACAGAAAGGAGGGTCAACTACAGGGGACATGTTAGGGGAGACATGATAGCAGTCTTCCAATATCTGAGGGGTTGCCACAAAGAAGAGGGAGTCAAATTATTCTCCAAAGCACCTGAGGGCAGGACAAGAAGCAATGGTTGGAAACTAATCAAGGAGAGAAGCAGCTTAGAACTAAGGAGAAATTTCCTGACAGTTAGAACAATTAATCAGTGGAACAACTTGCCTGAAGAAGTTGTGAATGCTCCAACACTGGAAATTTTTAAGAAGAGATTAGATAACCATTTGTCTGAAATAGTGTAGGGTTTCCTGCCTGGGCAGGGGGTTGGACTAGAAGACCTCCAAGGTCCCTTCCAACTCTGTTATTCTATTCTATTCTATTCTATTCTATTCTATTCTATTCTATTCTATTCTATTCTATTCTATTCTATTCTATTCTAATCCACCTTGGGTAGTAGCCTAATACAACCCCTATCCTTCATCAATAGGTCTTCTCAGCTCCCCCCCCCACCCCATGAATTTTCTTGAGGGACTTCTGATTGAAAGATTGCATGGCTTGGAAAATCCTTGACCTCTTACCCAAACATTACTTTGACTTCTAAATCCCCCTTCAAAACTTGTTTTCCTGGTCTATATCAACTTTTGCCTTAATTCCTTCCAACAGGTGATGGCCACTCCTGCCTTTCCTCCTGACTTTGGTTCATAAGTACCTTTTGAGGAGACTACAGGTAGTCCTCAACTTGTAGCAACAATTGAGCCCACAATTTATATGTAAACTTGCAAAGTATCCCTGGCTTGCTTCCGAGTTGCCATAGGCAAGGGGGATAGGAAAACAGGGAAGCAGCATGGCTGCCAAAAAACAAGGCTGTCTCCCAGAGTTACCCACAGCAGCTGGAAGGGAGTGATCTCTACAACCCACAAAATTGCTCCATTGGCAAATGTGACTGATAACACACCCTGGGGGGAGGGGGGAAACGGGGTCAAATTTGGGCCGCAAATTACGTGGGATCAGAGTTGGCTTCACTTGGAACATGCCGACATGAAGCTCCTAATAAATGACTGGATTTCTTTTGAAGCTTGGCTCGAGGCACATGATTTAATTAGGGCATCCGTCGGAACCCTGACATTATACTGCTAAGAAAGGCATTTGTTAGGTAAGTTTTGCCCCATTTTACAACCTTTCTTTCCACAGTTGTTAAGTGAATTACTACAGTTATTAAATTAGTAACATGGTTGTTAAGTAAATCTGGCTCCCCCATTGACTCTGCCTGTCGGAAGGTCACAAAATATGTGACATGACCCTGGGACACTGCAACCGTCACAAATATGAGCCTCAAATATGAATTTTGATCACGTGACCACGAGGACGTGGCAACAACCATAAGTGATGAAAAACGGGTCATTCATAAATCACTTTTTTTTCACTGCTGTTATAACTTTGAATGGTTGCTAAATGGCTGTAAGCCGAGGATTACTTGTACCTTCACAATTGTCATTGTTTCCACCCAAATCATCCAAATCACATTTGGATTTTCTCATCTTTGACGAATCAACTGCCCTTGAGTAGAGAAAAAGATAATAGCTTTACTGGACTCACGGTCAATTCTTTTGTTAATTCTGGTGCTGGTTGCTGCATGGTTGACGTTGCACTCAAATGTCTCGGATTGCCACTTGCTGACGGGGATGGTGAGCTGGCTGCTGTGAGTATAGTAGTTGGATCCGAGCATAACTGGAGGGAAGTTGTGGATTCCACTGGTGATAGCGCCTGAATTCCATTGCACTGTGGCTGGTTGAGGGAAGTAGCCTTTGACGAGACAACCGATGGAAACTTGGGAAACGGTGGCAATGTCTTGGTTACAAGGAGATAGTGGAAACACTGTTGGGGCTGTAGGGGAAGCTGTAGGGGAAGATAAAGATAACACAGCAAAGATAGTGAGTTTATATCCCATTAAAGATGGCAACCTTGGTGAAATGCTTTCTAAGTAATTATGTTTTCTATTATTTTTCGTTGACTCTCTCTGAATTTCACACTCAGGAGGTGAGAATTTAAATACTAAGACAGTGGACTTTAAATTACAAGCAGATGTCTGGAACTATTTATCCCTTCTTTTCAAAGGAGGAGGAAATTCTGACTGAGGGAACAGCGGTTATCTCTTTCAGCATGGTACTTTAAAGAGAAGCAAAAGAGAAACAAGAGAAGGAGGAGAAACAGGTAAGAATATCTCCCCTCCCCTCACTGTATTTAACCAACCTTCTCTCACTCATAAATAAAATAGATGAATGGCTCCTTTCAAATAGGAACAAATCAGGTTTTTCCAACTCAGCAACCCTCTGCTTCATTGAAACATGGCTGAATGATTCGATTAATGACAGCTGCCTGCCAATCTCAGGATTTCAGATTCAAAGGGCAGAAAGAATTGTAAAAACATCAGGTTAAAAAAATGGAGGAGGTATATGTTTTTATATTAACAATGATGATGTAAACATGTCACTATACTAGTACTCTACACTGAATAAATGAAATAAACTTTGAGACACCATTCATTATTTGCATACCCTATTATGCCCCTCAAGAGTTTTCTTCATTTATCATAGTTGGAGTCTGCATAGCACTCCAAGTTTGCTTAAACAAGTCATTGCAAACCTTAGATGACCAAATCCCATGAATGTCAGGGTACCAAGTAACACCCCCAACAAAAAAAACCTCTGAGGCTTGAGTTTCCTCAAAGTTACATTTTATTACATTTCATATTGGCACATCTGGGAAAACCCGAATCTGAAAGTTTCAAGGTTTTTCCCACCCAAGGAAAAATCCAAGTCCCTGCCCAGCACCTACAAGTCCATCACATGGTCCAATCAAAGCACTGTTCCAACTGGAGATGCCTCCCAGTTCCAGCCTCCAGGTGCAGGGCAAGATGACCTTGACTCTCTGAGAAAGGAATGTTATTATGACTATATATCACCCTGGCTCCATACAATCCCTGCTCCCTGTTTCCCACAGTAGTAAATGTGGCAGGTTTGAAGGCCTACTCCCTTGCTAAAGAGAATTGACAACTGGCAGATGACTTGAATGTGTGTTCTACTGAAGGTCTGAGAGGAGACCACTGTCAACTATCACTACCCTCTCCATCTCAGATACACCAACAGCCAAGTCTTCTACACCTGAGTCTATCCCTCTGCTCCTCCCACCTCTAGTGGTCCCCAAAAAAGATGTGTGAGATCTGTTTCACAGACAAAAGGCTGGGAAAACACCAGGCCCAAACAACGTAACCCCCTCTTGGTGTCTGTGCTGACCAACTGGCCCTCATCTTCATCTTTAATAAATTAATGAAGATGTCTTATGTCTAGGGGTGGAATTCAAAAATTTTAGCAACCAGTTCTCTGCTCAGTTGCTGGGTGAGCGTGGCCATGGTGGGCGTGGCCTACACGGCCTACTACACCATGGTGGGGGGGGGGCATTTTCACCCTCACCAAGCTCTGGAGGGTTTTTTCGAGCCTCCGGGAGGGTGAAAATGGCCTCCCCCAGGAGGCCAGAATGGGCCTGTTTCCAGACTTCCGGAACTACTGGGAAGCCTGTTTTTTGCCCTACCCAGACTCTGCGCAGCCACTGCGCTTATCTGGCATCCAAAACAGGCTGCGTGGAGACTCCTGGGAGGGGTGGGGCAGGGTGGGAGGGGCCAGCCAGTCCTTACAACTACAGGTTCGGCAAAGCAGATGTAAAATTAGCATCCGGTTTGCCCGAACTGATCTGAACTGGCTGAATCCCACTCCTGGTTATATCTCACTTCAAACCTCTCTACTATCATCCCAGTGCCCAAGAAACCCTCCATCAAGGAGTTGAACAACTACAGAAAGGTTGCTCTGACATCTGTAGTTGTGAAAACCTTCGAAAGGTTAGTGCTGGCCCACCTGAAAGTCATGACGGATCTACTGCTAGAGCCCTTGAGACTTGCCTACCATGCAAATAGATGGACAAAGGATGCAGTCCATATGGCACTGAGCTACAACATCTTGAATCCCCCAAAGACCTATGTAAAGGTCCTTTCTGTACACTTCAGCTCGGAACTCAATGCCATCCTTCCAGAAATGCCCCTCTCTAAACGGACTCAGCTAGCTGCGTCTGACCACACCTGTAGATGGATTATACGTTTTCTAACAAATAGGAAGCAGAAGGTGAAACTATGGAAAAATCACATCAAATAGTCATTCAATTAGCACAGGAGCCCTCCCCCACCCCCACCCCTGAGCTGTGTGCTCTCTCCATTATTCTTCTCTTTCTATAACCATGACTGCATCTTGGAGGATCCCTCTGTTAAAGCACTGAGGTTTCCAGATGATACAAAAATCATTGATCTCACTGGAGACAATGATGAGTCTGCACATAGACGAGAGGTAGAACAACTGGCCCTGGGGTGCAGCCAGAACAATCTGCAGCTGAACCCTCTTAAACTATAAAGATGCTAGTAGATTTTAGGAGAGGTTCTCCTGTTCTACCACCTCTTACAATATTAGATAACAGAGTATGAAGAGTAGAGAGACCTTCACATTTCTGGGTTCTATTGTCTGCCAGGACTTGAAATGGACGCCTAACATTAGAACCTTCATTAAAAAGGCACAACAAAGAATGTTCTTTCAGCATCGACTCCGAAAACTCAAATTGCCCAAGGATCTGCTGATACAATTCTACAGAGGAATTATCAAGTTGGTCATTTGTACGTCAATAATTAGTCCATTTCGGCACAGCAGCCAAACAGGACAGGTAGAGACTTCAACTGATAGTTAGAAAAAACAATTATATATATAAAGTTTATTGTCTTTGTACATATATACACAGTATACCCATACAACGAAATTCACATAACACCCAGAGACCAAGCCCAACACACATGACAATCCCCAGATACACCCACCAAAAATCCCCCACCCCGAAACCACCCAAGCATCCACACAGCAGACCAAGTGCAACCAGTCTGCCTTCCGTTGAAGACCTGTGGACTGCATGACCAGAAAGAGGGCTGAGAAAATATCTACGGGTTGCTGACCCCTATCCTAGCTAAGAATCAGGCTTGGAACTATTCCTCCATTACTTTTTCCTTCTCTGCTAGCTTACTGGAACCTTTGCGCTCTCTATAAGAAGGACCTCAACCTTCTATTGAAATGTCAGATTTGAAGAAGGAATCCTGGTTCCCTTGCTCCTCACTCTTTCAGGAACTCATCTCATCTCTTGGACAATGATCAAAGAGATCCCTAGGTGTAAGGGATGGAGCAGACACCCTATTAGCTATCTCCTTTCTTCCTTGATTAGCTTGGTAGAACCCTATGCGCTCAGCTAGGCTGTGAACATCCTCCCAGCATGAAGCATGGAATAAGCCCACTTGCTTCAAACCAGCCTCCCTACATTCTAGAGCTAGCCGATGATTAAAATATCTATCTCACATGCTGGACATAAATTGTTTCAACTTCTCCTCTCAGGACGCCACTAATAGGGCACTGCATGCCAAAATAACTAGGCACAAAGTTTTCCTCCATGCAATCACTCTGCTGACCATCTAATTCCCACAACACTGTCTTAAGTGAGTCATATTATAGAAGACATCCCTACATAGAGATCATTGATACTATCAATGGGAGCACTCTATCCCATAGAATAGAGTGCAGAAAAAGAAAGAGTGCAGAGAAGAGCAACAAAGATGATTAGGGGACTGGAGGCTAAAACATATGAAGAACGGTTGCAGGAACTGGGTGTTTCTAGTTTGATGAAAAGAAGGACCAGGGGAGACATGTTAGCAGTCTTCCAATATTTGAGGGGCTGCCCCAAAGAAGAGGGGGTGGGTGGGTCAACCTATTTTCCAAAGCACCTGAAGGCCAGACAAGGAATAATGGATGGAAACTAATCAAAGGGAGATTCAACCTAGAAATAAGGAGAAATTTTCTGACAGGGAGAACAATCCACCCATGGAACAGAAGTTGCCTTCAGAAGTTGTGGGAGCTTCATCAATGGAGGCTTTCAAGAAGAGACTGGACTGCCATCTGTCAGAAATGGCGTAGGATCTCCTTGGGCAGGGGGTTGGATTAAATGACCTACAAGATCCCTTCCAACTCTGTTATTCTGTTATGTCCAGTTCTGTATGAAGCTTGGAATAAACTTCACCCACTTGCTTCTCACTAGCTTCACTGAATCCTAGCAGAGAGAAGATAACAGAATAACAGAACAAAATAACAAGAATTGGGAGGGACATTGGAGGTCTTCCCTGCCTAAGCAGGGGGTTGGACTAGAAGACCACCAAGGTCCCTTCCAACTCTGTTATTTTATTCTATTCTTCTAGTCCAATCTCCTGCTCAGCCAAGAAACCCTATACCATTTCAAGACAAATAGAAACCCAGCAGCCTTCTGTTCGACCAGAAGCGTTGCGGAGAGACAGTCGGGGATTAGCGGGCTCTGATGAGCTTGGTGAAATCCCGGGCTGACGAACCGCTGCCTTCTCAGTCCCCACTACCTTAACCTGATACCTAGCACTTAGCTAGGAGACCATAAAGCTTAGTGCTGAGGATGGGACTTCTAGCTCTGGCCTAAGTTACCTGAAGCATATCAATAACAATAGCACTTAGACTTATATAGTGCTTTACAGCCCTCTCTAAGCGGTTTACAGAGTCAGCCTATCGCCCCCAACAATCTGGGTCCTCATTTTATCCATCTCGGAAGGATGGAAGGCTGAGTCAACCTTTAGCCTGGTGAGATTTGAACTGCCGAACTGCAGTTAGCAGTCAGCTGAAGTAGCCTGCAGTACTGCACTCTAACCACTACACCACCTCGGCTCTTCATATGAATGCTTGGAAACAACTTGGGGCTCGGAAGAGGCAGCCTTCTGGCTCCCCCCCCACCCCTCTATTTTAAATCCTAGGACTAAGATAGGGAATTCAAAAGCCTCCTGTTGCATGTGAGATCTGCAGGAAGTTCTCTTCTAACCAATTAACAATGAACACAAAGGATCCAGCTGCGGTGTCAGCTGTTCATCACACTCAGAATGGACCTCCTGATAACCCCTTGATACATGCTAGCTTCCTTGTTTTTTTCTTTTGAAGACGTTTCACTTCTTATCCAAGAAGCTTCTTCAACTCTGACAGGATAGTGGGAGAATGGAAGGATTGATATTACTTGCAGACAATGAAATCCTTCCATTCCCCGCTTACCCAGTCAGAGCTGAAGAAGCTTCTTGCATGAGAAGCGAAACGTCTTCAAAAGAAAAGAAAAAAACCCAAGAAAGTCCAGTTGCCTCCTGAAAAAGCACCTTTGGGACAAACATGACCTGGATGACTGAGAACCTCTACAGACTCATGCTATCTCCTGTGAACCCAAGCTCCCAGTTGAGTGAGCCAGACATTCTCAGCTGTACAGCAGAGTTGGAGATGTTCTTAACTAGGAGAGAAGCTCCAAAAAACCTGATGGCTGGACACCATCAAACCTGACACCAGCCAGAGCATAGAACAACTAAAAAAAAAAAAAGTATTGCAAGATCAGAAGATGTGGAGAGACCTGGCCCATACAATCACCAAGACTGAATGAATAATATCATCATCATCATCATCATCCCTTGCCCCCACTAGCTTTACTGATTCCTAGCATTCAGCTAAATGATTGAGGATATCTCAGTTCAGCCTGAGAGTTGGGGTGAGTAACCTCCTTGTTCTTCACTACTTTATTTGAAATCTAGACTTCGACATGGAGATCAAGGAGCTCCATAATACACATGAGACTTGTAGGAGCTTCCTGGCTGTTCTTAACCATATCATTCAGCTGCTAATAACAATATCCTAGCTCAGGGGTCGGCAAACTTAAACACTCAAAGAGCCACAAAGGTCCTAACCGGAAGCCCCCGTTCAATTCTGGAGCTGACCAGAAGTCCAGTTCCCCCATCATAGTCTCCTTCTAGTGCAGCATCCTTTTTCCTCTACCTGTCCTAACCGAAAGCCCTATCAATTGTGGAGCTGACCAGCAACAGGGAGCCGCAGCAGAGGGCTGAAAGAGCCGCATGCGGCTCCAGAGCCATGGGTTGCTGACTCCTGTCCTAGCTAAGAATCAGGCTTGGAACTATTACTCCATTACTTTTTCCTTCTCTGCTAGCTTACTGGAACCTTTGCGCTCTCTATAAGAAAGATCTCAACCTTCTATTGAAATGTCAGATTTGAAGAAGGAATCCTGGTTCCCTTGCTCCTCACCCTTTCAGGAACTCATCTCATCTCTTGGACAATGATCAAAGAGATCCCTAGGTGTAAGGGATGGAGCAGACACCCCATTAGCTAGCTCCTTTCTTCCTTGATTAGCTTGGTAGAACCCTATGCGCTCAGCTAGGCTGTGAACATCCTCCCAGCATGAAGCATGGAATAAGCCCACTTGCTTCAAACCAGCCTCCCTACATTCTAGAGCTAGCCGATGATTAAAAATGTGAAAGATCAGTATTAGGGTTGTAGCAGATACTTGGGCATCCCTGTTCCTTTCCACAAGCTTCTTATGAGCCCAGCTGCTCAAATCCTAGTCATCACAAAGCTTCTAGCTAAGCAGGAGATTTGGAAGCTTGGGCAAGCTTCAAATTTCCCCCTCTTCCCCCCCAGCTTAGCAGAATCATAGTAAGCTAGGAGATCAAAAAAAAAATCTCCTAGTTGGCCATGAAGCTTGGAATAAGTCTACTTTTTTCTGGATCAGCTACCCTGAATGGTAGCATTCAGTCAGATGGTTGAGGATGTCTTGGCCAAGCATCAAGCTTGGAGCAAGCAGCTTCCCTGTTCATTGTCAACTTGAGTTCTATGGTTGGAGATCAAGCAACTCCTTGTTAAGAATGCCACTTGTAGCATTCTAACTGACTGGCTTAGCTGAATGCCAAAGCCAGCTAGCAGTCTTCCAGTTAAGCATGGTTTGAAATAACCACCTTACCGCCGGCTCCTAGCTTTCCTAAATCCTAGCATTTAGCTGGGCATTAAAAATATAAATGCTCAGCCTCCATCTTGGAGTAATTCAGCCCATTAATTGACCTAAACACATAGAGTCCGTTCCTAGCAAATAGATGGGGAAGAAATGGAGGTAGTGACAGATTTTATTTTCCTGGGCTCCAAGATCACTGCAGATGGGGACTACAGCCAAGAAATTAAAAGACGCTCCTGGGGAGGAAAACTATGGCAAATCTAGACAGCATACTAAAAAGTGAGTATAGTCAAGGCTACGGTTTTCCCAGTTGCAATGTCTGGCTGTGAAAGTTGGACCATAAGAAGGAAGGACTCACTGGAGAAGAACCTAATGCTGGGAACGATGGAGGGCAAAAGAAGAAGGTGACGGCAGAGAATGAGGTGGCTGGATGGAGTCACTGAAGCAGTCGGTGTGAGCTTAAATGGACTCCAGAGGATGGTAAAGGGCAGGAAGGCTTGGAGGAACGTTGTCCATGGGGTCGCGATGGGTCGGACACGACTTCGCAACTAACAACATAGAGTCCGTGGATAGAAAGAAACTCCCTGTTTAACACAAGCCCCTTGCTCTTCAATAGCTTATCTAAAGCACAGAAAACGGCTGGTAAGAATGTCTTAGTTAAGCCTCAAGCTTGGAGTAGGGCTAGGAACCTTCCTGAATCCTCATTAGATACACTAGCTACAGATTGCAGATCAAGCTAAAGCTTGCCAGCTTTAAGGCGTGTGGACTTCTTGAGCTCCTAACATGGGAGCTGAAGTTCAGACATCTCAAAGTTGCCAAGCTGGAGAACCACTGAGCAAAACAAAATATGTGATTGACCTGCTTGAGCCCTAGCTGAATCACAATAGTGAGCTAGGAGGTAAAACAAAATCTCCCAGTTGAGCATGGAGCTTAGCTTAGAAAGCTTGCAGCTTCCAGCTTGCTTCTTTGAAATGCAACAGTCTGATGGACTAGGAAGTCTCAGCTGAGGATCGGGCTCAGATAAGACAACTTGATCCCCCCTAGAAACGATAGATGGCTACCATTTTGCCCCTAGTCCTTCTTTTCTCTAGATTAGCCAAACCCAAATCCTGCATCTGGTTCATGTGTTTTAGTCTCCAGGCCTTTAATCATCTTAGCTGCTCTTCTTTCCAAAGTCTCCACATCTTTTTTTTTTTTTGTAATGTGGTTCATTATGGAGCTCCAAGAGCTCCACTCTACATATGAGAACTTGTAGGAGCTTCCTGGCTGTTTGCTAGCTTACCAGAATCCTAGCATTTAGCTGGGAATGAAAAAAAAAAAATCCTAGCAGTTATTTGGGAGTTGAAAAAAGCTCAGGATCCAGTTTGTAGTAATTCAACCCCTTAGCTGACCTAAGCTCATAGAGCCCATGGACATAAAGAAGCTCTGTTGAACATGAGACTAATTGCTAGGCTTCAACCGCTTGCTCCTCAATAGCTTGTCTCGAGCACAGCAAATAGCTGGTAAGCAAGAATGTCTCTACTAAGCCTCAAGGTCGGAGAAGACTAGGTAGCTTCTTTAATCCTCACTAGATACATGACCCCCAGATTGCGGATCAAGGTCAACTTTGCCAGCTTTAAGGCGTGTGGACTTCTTGAGCTCCTAACATGGGAGTTGAAGTTCAGACATCTCAAAGTTGCCAAGCTAGAGAAACACCGAGCGTGGCTGACCTTCAGCCCTAGCTGAATTGAGGTAGGAAGTTAAAAAATATCCTCGGCAAGCATGACATTTAGCCTAAGCCTTGTAGCTCTCTACTTGCTGCCTTGAAATATAATAGCTAGCTGGACTAGGAAGTCTCAGCTGAGGATCGGGCTTAGATAAGGCAACCTGACCCCCACTAGCTTAGATGAACCCAAGCTCTGAGCTATGTGATAACAGTAGATGCCCCGTTAAGCTGCTTCCTCCAAGTTTAGTTAGGAGCTAAGCTACCAGGTGGAAAACCTTTCAATCTTGACCCTAAGGCTTGTGGCAAGCTCCTATGCTTCCTTACTAGCTCCTATGAAGCCTAAACCCTAGTTGGGTTTGAGGCTTGGGGTAAGCATTGCTGCTTCCTGCTAACTTTTGTTAACCCTAGTACTCAGCTCTCAGTGTCCCTGGTTCCCACTAGCTTATTTGAGAAGCATCACTCAGATAGATGCTCAAGAAATTTCCAGCAGATCTAAAGGCTAAGATGCTTATTCTAATGCTATCTAGCGAAGAGCTAATCCAGATGTTCCCAAACCTAACTTGGTCTTCCTTGGCTTTGAGCAGGTAGCCAGGTGGCCCCATTTTTCATGGCAACAGGTAGCTTATCTTATGGCTTATCATTCAGGAATCAGGAAAACTATCTTGCCTGAAGATCTAGAATGCATCTGGGCAAACATGAAGTTTTGGGTGAATTTTTAAGAAGCTGCTTTGAGTATCACTAGCTATTGTAATTTAGCTGTAATCTTGAGCTTTATCAATGAAGCATCAGCATAGGCAGACACCTGGCTAACCCCACTGCTAGATGCTCAGTTTGTCTGCTGCAGATCAAATAATTTGTCAAGTTTGGAATCAGTGAGGGTCGCAGTAGCTCCACCACTGTTTCATTTGTTAGAAACAAGAAGTCTTCCAGATGAATGCCAGGATCCCTTAACCCCATGTAGCTTAATCCCATGTATATTTTCTTAGCATTAGACTAAACAAGGAGATGAGGGACAAAGGTGGTAAGGTAGGCCAGATGGAACATGCAGATCCTTCTAGCTTTTTTTTGTGACCCTTTGAAGAAACGAGCAGAACATCTTCACCACTCATTTTAGGACTTTTCTCTAACTGAGTGGAGGGCAGTTTTCCAGCTCAGCAAGATCGTTGTATTGTACAACTCTTCCTTCCTGCTAACTCCTGATTAAAAATGTGATCACCTTCAAGGAGGCGAGGAGGAGCCCATTCTTAGCTTTAGGCAGAATTGCTCCATCAATGATGTTCTCAGCCAGGATGCCCAACTGAGATTTCAGGGAATGTAGTAGAATCAACTACACAGTCCTACCATACAAATTCAGTCCCTTTGGTAGATCTTTGAGCATATGTTGAAGAGCACAACAAGCCTTACTAGTCCTCAACGCTAGGAAAACTAAGTACAATGACAAGAAAACTAATAAAATGACAGATTCAAATTCTTGTTCCAAGACATCTTACCTTGCCCTCTTGTCCCACAGGTGGCATCTGATTCCAGAAAAGTCCTTGTTCTCCCAGTATTCTCATTTATTTCTAACTTCCCAGGAGGTAGAAAGTCGAATAAGGGTACCTCTTTTTTACTCACCAAACCAAATGCCAGGGACACCATTGGGCTTCTGTTGCTCGACTGGATCCTGTTCCTCCTTTGAGAATTATGTCCTTGATGAACAGGTCCTTCAAAGTTGTGCTCATGTTTTCAGGATGTGTCATGTAAAAACAAATAAAAAATTAGCAGTTAGTAATGTCCTTAGGGTTGGCGTGAAGGTGTGAATTGAAGGTGTGAAAACAACAACAACAACCCCATTGATGTGGTCTGAGTTCCCGAAATTGCCGTGTGAAATGCTCTCAACCATGGAGAACTTCCCTTCTTTCTCTTTTATTGTCTTTTAGAGGTCCAAACATTCTATCACTGAGAAAAAAACCACCCAGATTTTATTTAAACTGGTCAACAACACCTGTAAATATTTGTTGCTCTAAAAAAAAAACATGACCTACTCAATTTTGCAATGTTGTCCAAGAGGAAGAAAATAGAATAGAATAGAATAGAATAGAATAGAATTTATTTATTTATTTATTTATTTATTTATTTATTTATTTATTTATTTATTTATTTATTTATTTAATTGAATTTCTATACTGCCCTTCTCCCAAAGGACTCAGGGCCAGAAATAAAACCATAACAATATAAAAATTAAAAGCAATTAAAACAATTAAATAAATTGGCCAAAAACTCTAATAAAACAACCCATTAAAATAGTTAGGCCAGCCCTGCTTGTTGGAATAATAATGTTTTTAGGGTGCGACGAAAGGTACGAAGGTCGGGAATCCTACGAATCTCCGGGGACAGCTCATTCCAGAGGGTAGGGGCCCCCACAGAGAATGCTCTCCCCCTGGGGGTCGTCAGCCGACATTGCCTAGCCGACGGCACCCGGAGGAACCCCTCTCTGTGGGAGCGTACCGGTCGATGGGAGGCTATTGGAGGCAGAAGGCAGTCTTGTAAATACCCAGGTCCCAAGCCATGGAGCGCTTTAAAGGTAGCAACCAGCACCTTGAATTGTACCCGGAAGACCACCGGGAGCCAGTGCAGCTCGCGCAGAAGCGGTGTTACATGGGAGTGTTGAGAATAGAACAGAACAGAACAGAACAGAACAGAACAGAACAGAACAGGTCATGGTTGTCCCAAAGGTGCTTTTTCAAGAGGCAACTGGACTTTCTGGTTTTTCTTTGAAGATGTTTCTTGGAAGCTTTTTGGATGAGAAGCGAAACGTCTTCAAAGAAAAACCAAAAAGTCCAGTTGCCTCTTGAAAAAAACACCTTTGGGACAATAGAATAGAATAGAACAGAGTTTGAAGGGAACTTGGAGGTCATGTAGTCCAACTCCTACTTAAATCATCTAGTCAAAAATGCTCCCATCCAATTTAGACAGGTCGTAAGAAGTATGAGAATCAATGAGCTGACAAATGTATATCAGAATACAGAATAACTGAATTGGAATGGGCCTGGGAGGTCTTCTTGTCTAACTCCCTGCTCAAGCAGGAGACCCTTTACCAGGGGTTGGCAACCTTAAACACTCAAAGAGCCACAAAGGTCCTAACCAGAAGCCCTCATTCAATTCTGGAGGTGACCGGAAGTCCGGTTCCCCCATCATAGTCTGCTCCTAGTGTGGTGTCCTTTTTCCTCTGCCGACTGGAAGTCCTGTTCCCCCACCATAGAGTCTTCTCCTACCGCAGCATCCTTTTTCCTCTACCTGTCCTAACCGAAAGCCCTATCAATTGTGGAGCTGACCAGCAACAGGGAGCCACAGCAGAGGGCTGAAAGAGCCGCATGCGGCTCCAGAGCCATGGGTTGCTGACCCCTGTCCTATACTTAAGCCTCAGACTTAACCCAGACAAGACCGAACGGCTGTGGGTATTGCCTCCTAAAGACTATGTTGATTGTCCATCTTTGGTTCGGGGGGGGGGAGAAATTGTCCTCCTCAGAATGGGCTCGCAATTTGGGCGTCCTCCTAGACTCACAGCTAAGATTAGAGCAACATCTGACAGCTGTGGCTAGGGGGACCTTTGCACAAGTTCGCCTGGTGCACCAATTGCGACCCTATTTGGATCGGGAGGCTCTCCTCACAGTCACTCATGCCCTTGTCACCTCATGGTTAGATTATTGCAACGCGCTCTACATGGGGCTACCCTTGAAAAGTGTTCAGAGACTACAGTTGGTCCAGAATGCAGCCGCGCGAGCTGTCGTGGGTGCACCTAGATACACCCACATTACACCAATTCTCCGCGAGCTGCACTGGCTCCCTATTGGTCTCCGGGCACAATTCAAGGTATTGGTTATTACCTTTAAAGCCCTACGTAGCTCAGGGCCAGGTTATCTTCGAGACCTCCTTCTACCGCATAGCTCCCAGTGACTGGTAAGATCCCACAGAGTTGGTCTCCTCTGGGTCCTGTCAGCTAAACAATGCTGGCTGGTGGGCCCGCAGGGGAGGGCCTTCTCTGTGGCTGCCCCAGCTCTCTGGAACCAGTTACCTCCTGAGGTCCAGACCATCCCCACCCTATTGGCCTTCCGAAAAGCGGTAAAGACCTGGCTTTTCTGGCAGGCCTGGGGCCATTGATCTCGCTGTTGCGATCTTGTGAGATCCGGCCATGAATGTTGTGAATGGGTTTAATGTTTTAATTTTTAAATGTTTTTATAATGTTTTTTTTTTAAATGCATTGTAAGCCACCCTGAGTCTCCGGAGAAAGGCGGCATATAAATTGAACTAATAATAATAATACCATTTCAGACAAATGGCTGTCCAATCTCATCTTAAAAGTCTCCAGTGATGAGGCAATCATAACTTCTGAAGGCAAACCATCACACTGATTGATTGTTCTCACTGTTAAGAAATTTTTTTCCTTAGTTCTAGATTGCTTCTCTCCTTGATTAGTTTTCACCCATTGTTTCTTGTCCTGCCCTCTTGTATTTCAGAATATTTTTAAAAAATCAAAACAGTCTTCTTGTTTGTGTACAAAATCTTGGAAATTAAGTGATAACTTCCATGCATTATCCAAACAGTTAACTCAGGCCTGTAGTAGAGCTGGGGTTAATGCTTAGTTTCTCCTTCTTTTGTGTCTTTACAACATTAAACCTCTCACCATGGCTTGGAAAACTCATCTCCAAATCCATTCTAGTTGTTTGCTGACATTTTCCCAGACACAACAAATAGTTAATGATGTGTGAAAGCAGCCCAAAAAGTCAAAAGCAATCCCAGGCTGCATTAACAGAGGGATAGAGTCAAGCTGTCATGAAGTTCTAAAATCACTTTACAAAACCTTAGTAAGACCACACTTCTGGAATACTACATCCAGTTTTTGGTCACCACAATATAAAAAAGTTATTGAGACTCTACAAAGAGAGCAGAGAAGAGCAACAAGAATGATTCAGGGCATTGGGGGGGGGATGCAACCAGTTTAACAATCAGTTCAGTGACCGCATGCACACCTAACGCACTTGCGCGCAGCGTTCATAATACAACAATTTGAAGCTCAGCTGCTTACCTTAACGTGACCCCGGTAAGTAGAACTGCGGAGGCACAAAAATCAGCTGTGCCACACGAATCAGCTGAGCCAGAAAGAAGGAAATATAGGACAGGATAGGGCGGGGGAGAGTGGGCGGGGCCAGCTGATCGTCGGAACTACTGGTTCACCCGAACCGATCCGAACTGGCTGAATCCCACTCCTGAATAGAGGCTGGAGGCTAAAACATACGAAGAAGGGTTACAGGAATTGGGCATGTCTAGTCTAATGAAAAGAAGGACTAGGGATGACATGATAGCACTGTTCCAATATTTTTATTTTATTTTATTTTTTAAAATCAAGTTTTATTGGTTCCCCCCCACCCCACATTCACCCACATCTTTTTTGAACAGAGTATTGACCATATCTTATCTTATACAATTTAGCACTGTTCCAATATTTGAGGGGCTCCTACAAAGACAAGGGAATCAAACCTTTTCCAAAGCACCAAAAGGCAGGTCAAGAAACAATGGTTGGAAAACTAACCAAGGAGAAAAGCAACCTAGAACTAAGGAGACATTTCCTAATGGTGAGAACAATCAGCTAATGGAATAGCTTGCCTTCAGAAGGCATGGGTGCTTCATCACTGGAGGTTTTTAAGAAAAGACTGGACAACCATATTCTCTGGTAATGTTGTACTGCAAACTAGGGCATACAAAACCTTTGCTAGACCAATTCTGGAATACAGCTCATCTGTCAGGAACCCTCACTGCATATCGGACATTAATCAGTGGTGGGATTCAAGGAATTTAACAACTGGTTCTCTGTCCTAATAATTTCTTCCAACAACCAGTTTGCCAAACTGCTCAGAAAGGTAACAAGCGGTTCCGGGGTCTGGGGAGGGCAAAAACAGCCATCCCCACCCCTCTGGAGGCCCTCCAGAGGCTGAAAACAGCCCGTTTGGAAATCTCTGGTGGGACCGGAAGTTGGCAAACGGGCTGTTTCCAGCCTCCGGAGGGCCTCTGGGGGGGGAGGCCATTTTCACCCTCCCCAGACTCCTAGAAAGGCTCTGGAGGCTGGGGAGAGAGAAAAATGGGCCTTCCCCACCAGCCCCCGAGGCCCTCTGGAGGCAGGAAACAGCCTGTTTCCCTACTTCTGGTGGGCCCAGAAGGCCCGAAAATCAGCTGGCCGGCACTCACATGCGTGCCGGAGCTGAGCTCGTGTGCCCACCGATATGGTTACGAGTGCCACCTGTGGCAGGCATGCCATAGGTTCGCCATCATGGCCCTTTCCGACAAATGATTGTCCAATCTCTTCTTTAAAACCTTCAGTGTTGGAGTACCCACAATTTCTGGAGGCAAGTCATTCCACTGGTTACTTGTTTTGAATCTCAGGAATTTTCTCCTTAGTTCTAGGTTCTTCATGATTAATTTCCATCCATTTCTTCTTGTCCTGTTCTGTCCCCAACCCCATGCACACACACCAACAGATGTTCAGGAATTAAAGACCAAACCAGCCGGCAAAATCCTTTTCCTTAAGATAACGGAACTTGGCAACAACCTAGTGGCTGCCTGCCAAGAGTTTATTATTTACAAAGAGGAGAGATAACTTCTCCCCACTTCTGATATATCAAAGGAAAGCAGCTCAATAATTACAATCAAGTCCAGAGATAGTCCAGTAAAGTCTTAAAGCAAAAGTACGGCAATGCAGAATGGCGTGGAAGCTTTCAGCTTTGTTCGTCACAAGGTTTGACTGGCTACCACACTCCCTTTTATATCCTGTGGGGTGTGGTCCAGTGACTCAGCCTAATCTCGGGCACACCCTTTCTTCTGTTGCGCGCGCTTATCTCTGCGACGCTGACGTGGATCCAGCCAAGACTCATTGCCCTCATCACTGTCCATCTGTGGCTGCGTAGACATGCATGGCCCCGGCCCTATCTCTTGCTCTTCAGCGGACACCGAAGGCATTGCCAGAGAGGAGGGTCCCGGAGAGGGAGGCCTTGCCAACTCCTCTCCTTCACTCTCGGAGTCCTCTCCTGCCGATGACACAGGCTCAGGTAACAGAGCGACAACAGTCCTGCCTTCAGGTACTTTGGAGGATAGGTTGACCCCCTCTTCTGTGGCAGCCCCTTAAATATTGGCACACTGCTATCATGTCACCCGTGGTTCTTCTTTTCATTAAACTAGACATACCCAATTCCTGCAACTGTTCTTCATCTGTTTTTTTCCTCCAGACCCCTAATCATCTTTGTTGCTCCAGATTCTTTCTGGAGTCTCAATATACAGTATATTAATTTTTTATATCACAGTGACCAAAACTGGATGCAATATTCCAAGTGCAGTCTTACCAAGGACACGCTTGGAATCTCAGATACTGTAAAAAAAAAAAAAATTTCCTTGAAGGCAAATCTCACTTTATGATATTTAGGAGATTGAAACAATTGGTCAATCAACTAGGTCCATGATGGCGAACCTATGGCATGCGAAGCCATATTGTTGGGCACACGAGTGTTGGCCAAGCTCAGCTCCAGGATGCATGTGCGCGCTGGCCAGCTGATTTTTGGGCCTTCTGGGCCCACTGGAAGTTGGCAAACGGGCTGTTTCGGGACTCTGGAAGGCCTCCGGTGGGGTGGGGAAGGCTGTTTTCATCCTCCCCAGGCTCCTAGAAAGCCTCTGGAGCCTGGGGAGGGTAAAAACCGGGCCTACCATGCCCACCATGCTGTCACATGCCAAAAGTGGGGGGGGGGAGCATGGGATCGCGCATGCATGCATGGGGGGGCAGGGCACCTAGAATTATGGGTGTGGGCACACGTACACATGACTACCCCGCACTCCCCCAGCTTTTGGCACGCGATGGCAAAAAGGTTAGCCATCACTGTACTAGGTGAAGGAAAGAAATAACAATGAGGAAACCTTTGCAATCTATAGGCCCATGATGGCGAACCTATGGCAGGCATGCCACAGTTGGCATGCAGAGCCCTCTGTGCGGACACGCGAGCTGTCACCCAGCTCAGCTCCATTGCGCATGTGCGGGTATGCTTCCCACTAGCCAGCTGATTTTTGGGATGTGCGGGGGGCAAGGCGCATGCGGGAGACCCGTGTGCCTGTGGGAGACACACATGCATGTGGAGTGGGGTCATACGTGCAGGCGCAGGGGCGGGGATCACACACACATTCGCGGGGGATGGGGGAGCATGGATGGGTGCGGTGCACCCACACACCCCATTTTTGGGGACAGGAGGCTTTAGGGAGGCCTGGTAGGCCCAAAACAGGGCATGGAAGGGAGCAGCATCTCCCCCACAGCCCATTTTTGGGCCCAGGAGGCTGCAGGAAGACCTGGTAGGCCCAAAACAGGGCATGGAAGGGAGCAGCGTCCCCACCCACAGCCCGTTTTCGGGCCCAGGAGGCTGTAGGGAGGTCTGCTAGGCCCAAAACAGTGTGTGTGTGTGGGGGGGGGTGCAGTGCTAAACCCTCACAGCCCGCCTATGGTGGGGCCCGGGGGGCTAAGGGGAGCCCTGGGAGGCCCAAAACGGAGCGTGGGTGGGGGAGCAGCATGCCGCCACACAGCCCATTTTTGGGCCCAGGAGGCTTCAGGGAGGCCTGGGAGGCCCAAAATGGGGCATGGAAGGGAGCAATGTGCCCCCCCACAGCCTGTTTTTGGGTCCAGGAGGCTGCAGGGAAGCCTGGGAGGCCCACAATGGGGCATGGAAGGGAGCAGTGTCCACCCCACAGCCCGTTTTTGGGCCCAGGAGGCTGCAGGGAGGCCTGCTAGGCCCAAAACAGTGTGTGTGTGGGGGGGGGGGGTGCGGTGCTCCCCCTCACAGCCCATTTTTGGGCCCAGGTGGCTATAGGGAGGCCTGGGAGGCCCAAAACGGAGCGGGGGGGGGGGTGCAGTGCTCCCCCTCACAGCCCATTTTTGGGCCCAGGAGGCTGCAGGTAGGCCTGGTAGGCCCAAAATGGGGCATGGAAGGGAGCAGTGTGCCTCCCCCAGCCAGTTTTTGGGCCCAGGAGGCTGCAGGGAGGCCTAGGCCAAAAACAGGAGTGGGGGCGCTCATGTTCACATGTGCGGGGTGACTGGGGAGCACAGGGGTTGCACACACATGCGTGGGGGGTGGAGGTAGCATGGGCGGGGGTTGTGTGCACATGCGCAGGTGGGGGCTGCAATGCATTATGGGTGCCGGCTTGCATGCACGGAAGAGCATGCACGCTTTCAGCACATGATGTGAAAAAGGTTAGCCAGCACTGCTATAGGCCAATGTAAACCAGTACTTGAAGATTTATTGGACAATACTGTATTTCAGTTGGTGCTTGGAAGTTAGAACTTTCCTGAATTACAAAAGGCTGAACGTTTTCCTGCTCACAACAAGGACATCCTTGTTGATATAGCCAGTTGGTGCCATCACTGACTATTGGGGGCGAGTCGTTGGGCCCCACGGAGAGGGCTCGCAACTTGGGCGTCCTCCTGGATACACGGCTGTCCTTAGAAGAACATCTGACGGCTGTGGCCAGGGGGACTTTCTATCAGGTTTGCCTGATTCGCCAGTTGCGTCCCTTTCTGGATCGGGACTCCTTATGCACGGTCACTCACGCCCTCGTCACTTCCTGCCTAGACTACTGTAATGCTCCCCTTAAGGAGTACCCGGAGGCTCCAACTGATCCAGAACGCAGCTGTGCGGGTGGTTATGGGAGCGACATGGTGTTCCCACATAACACCTCTCCTGCACGAGCTGCACTGGCTCCTGGTGTCTTCCGGATGTGCTTCAAGGTATTGGTTACCACCTTTGAGTGCTCCATGGCTTAGGACCTGGGTATTTACGAGACCGCCTTCTGCCACTGATAGCCTCTCACCGGCCAGTACGCTCCCACAGAGAGGGGATCCTCAAGGTGCCGTCAGCCAAACAGTGTCAACTGGAGGCCCCCAGGGGGAGAGCCTTCTCTGTGGGGGCACCTGCCCTTTGGAACTAGCTCCCCCCGGAGATACGAAGGATCCCGGATTTACTCACTTTCCGCCGTGCCCTCAAGACTTTTTTATTCCAACAAGCGGGGCCGGCCTAACTCTTTTTAATTGTTTAATTTTAATTCAAATTTGTTTTTAAAAATAGGGGTGTTTTTAATTAGTATGGGCCAAATTTATTTAATATGTTTTTTAAATTGTTTTTTAAATTTTATATTGTATTTGTTTTATCTATGGCTGTTCACCGCCCTGAGTCCTTCGGGAGTAGGGTGGTATATAAATCTAAATAAACTCAAACTCAAACTCAAACATCCCAAATCCTACTTAAAACCAACTTATATAGAGATCTAGAATTAGAAACCACCTTTTGCCTTAAGTACCCTGGTTCTTTTTTTTTTTTTTTAAATTTGATTTATATGCTGCCCTTCTCCGGAGACTCAGGGCGGCTTACAGTGCGTTAAGCAATAGCCTTCATCCTTTTGTATATTTTATACAAAGTCAGCTTATTGCCCCCACAAACTGGGTCCTCATTTAACCTACCTTAGAAAGGATGGAAGGCTGAGTCAACCTTGAGCCTGGTAAGATTCGAACCTGCAGAAATTTCAGGCAGCTGTGTTAATAACAGGGTGCATTAAACCACTGTACTACCAAGGCTCCTTTTGACTCCTGTCGGGACTCTCTGATCACCAGAAACATGTTAACGGAGTCATCCCAAGTCAATGAAGATTTTGTGCAGATTGTCACAGTTTTATTCAACGAAGCATCCCGATATCCAGAGATGATATTCAGCCGGTTCGGGCCTGAACCAGTAGCGGAAATCACGGGTGGGCCCGCCCACCGGCCCTGGCTCTATGCCATCCTATTTAGGCACGTTTTTGAGGCTGGGCGCATGCGTGAAAGGCAATCACGCCAGCAAAACACATACGTGGAAGGCCGGGTGCATGCGTCGACGGGGCACATGTACTCAAATCAGCAAACCTGTAAGGAAAGTAAGTGACTACTACCCCTGCTGATATCCCATTCTAAAAAAACAGATAAAGAAATCAATTCATATAACTATCCAGCCTGGGATGGAAAACTTTTCATCACTGGAAATGACATTTGGTGTTTTGGTGGGAAGACATGGATTTTAATGACTTGGGATTGTGTAGCAAAAGTGTGTGGCTCCTGACATTCACACAAGTAGAACCAGGTTTTTCCATCCCAGCCCCAATTCTTTTGGGACAATGTGCATTATTGCATAATCTGAAAAGGAATAGCATTATACTACTCACAACACATACACACACACGTTTTGTGTGATTAATTCTCTCTCCCCCCCACCCCCCGTTTAACCGGATTAAGCTCGTGATTGTTTATGTTTTGATAAAACTAATGAATGCTTATTTATACACTCTGTTTTTGTGAAGATCTGTTTGTTTACTCTGAACATATATATTTATATACCTTGTTTGTGCCTCTTCTAATATTAAAATTAGCTGATGAAAAGAAATGTCAAGCTGGAAGGAAATTGCTTAAAGCAAGAGAAGAACGAAAGGTGAAGTTTGACTCTCTTCAGCCATACTTCCTGTTTTGAATGCACGTAGGGTAGACTCGTGAATACATGTGATAGCAAGCTTCATCAAGCATAGCTTTTAAAGGTTAACTTCTGCAGGCCTACAGAAATTGAGTTCAAAAACTGTCTGTCTGTCTGTCTGTCTGTCTGTCTGTCTGTCTGTCTGTCTGTCTGTCTGTCTGTCTGTCTATCTATCTATCTATCTATCTATCTATCTATCTATCTATCTATCTATCATTTTTCTCTCCATCCATCCTCTATCATCTACCATCCTATCTACCATCCTATCTACCTATCTACCTATATAGCTACCTATTTACCTCTCTCTCTCTCTATCAATCAATCTATCATCTATCTATCTATCTATCTATCTATCTATCTATCTATCTATCATCTACCTACCTACCTATCTCTCTATCATCTCTCATCTCTCTCTATCCATCCATCCATCCATCCATCCATCCATCCATCCATCCATCCATCATCAGCTATCATCCTATCATCTACCTACCTACCTACCTATATATCCATCTATCCATTTATCCATCTATTCATCTATCCATCTACCCATCTATCCATCTATCCATCTCTCTCTCTCTCCCCCTACCTACCTATCATCTATCTATCTGCCTACCTGCCTACCTTCCTACTTGCCTATCTGCCTGCCTGCCTGCCTGCCTATCTCTCTCTCTCTCTCTCTCTCTCTCTCTCTCTCTCTCTCTCTCTCTCTCTCTCTCTCTATCTATCTATCTATCTATCTATCTATCTATCTATCTATCTATCTATCTATCATTTCTCTCTCCATCCATCCTCTATCATCTACCATCCTATCTACCATCCTATCTACCTAGCTACCTATAAAGCTACCTATTTACCTCTCTCTCTCTATCAATCAATCTATAATCTATCTATCTATCTATCTATCTATCTATCTATCTATCTATCTATCTATCTATCATCTACCTACCTACCTATCTCTCTATCATCTCTCATCTCTCTCTATCCATCCATCCATCCATCCATCCATCCATCCATCCATCCATCCATCCATCATCAGCTATCATCCTATCATCTACCTACCTACCTACCTACCTACCTATATATCCATCTATCCATTTATCCATCTATTCATCTATCCATCTACCCATCTATCCATCTATCCATCTCTCTCTCTCTCCCCCTACCTACCTATCATCTATCTATCTGCCTACCTGCCTACCTTCCTACTTGCCTATCTGCCTGCCTGCCTGCCTGCCTGCCTGCCTGCCTGCCTGCCTGCCTGCCTATCTATCTATCTATCTATCTATCTATCTATCTATCTATCTATCTATCTATCTATCTATCTATCTATCTATCTCTCTCTCCATCCATCCTCTATCATCTACCATCCTAGCTACCATCCTAGCTACCTACCTACCTACTTAGCTACCTATTTACCTCTCTCTCTCTCTCTCTCATCTACCTACCTATCTCTCTCTCATCTCTCATCTCTCTCTATCCATCCATCCATCCATCATCATCTATCATCCTATCTATCATCTACCTATCTACCTACCTATATATCCATCTATCCATCTAACCATCTATCCATCTCTCTCTCTCCTCCTACCTACCTATCATCTATCTACCTGCCTACCTGCCTACCTGCCTACCTGCCTGCCTGCCTGCCTATCTATCTATCTATCTATCTATCTATCTATCTATCTATCTATCTATCTATCTATCTATCTATCTATCTATCTATCTATCTATCTATCTCATCCTCAGGATCTTCTCAAAGGTCTGAACAGACACAGGGACTTCCTAGAGGTAGAGGCTAGAAATTAAACAGTGATGAAAATTATGAAGGAGTGGGATGGATGGACACCAATGAGCTTAGCATTCTTTTGTATTATGTCTTCATTCTTCTATTCCAATTGCAATGACATGCTCACGCTCTTTGTCCTTGTTACATGCATTTACTCATTTATTCATTAAACTTTGCTGCCACAAGATGACATGTTTCTGGTGAAAGAGTCATTTTGAGACGATCACAATGTTACACTATTTTCAACATCCAAGAGCAAGACTACACTAAACTTGGGATTTGATTGACACCTCTGCAACTTCCATCCATAACTTTTTTTAAAAAAATCAACCATGCCTTCCTGGAAGTGTTGCCTTCTGAAACTGCCATTCTAATTCTGAAAGAAGATGTGGCTATTTTTAAGAGTTTCAGGCTCTTTTTTTTGGTGCTCTGAAACGCCATTTTGGAATTCAATCGAAAATGTTCTAAGACTGTTCAGCTCGAATTTCTCGTTTATTCCTTCCCGCTTCCTTAACCATACTGACGATGTAAGCATTCGTGCATTCGGTTTGGATACTTCTCTCAGTTACAACTTAACAACTCTTGGTTTCAAGGTAGGTTTAAGTGTTTAGCATCCCTTGCCAACCTCTCTTTTTGTCAATCTTGTCAAATCAGCGGTAGGAAGTTAGCACCTGCCCCTCTCCTAGAAAAATGAAATATTCGAGGAAATATTAAAAAGGCAGAATATTATATTTCCCTCGATGAGAAATGGAGAAACATGTTTTTAGGCAGGAAACAGACTCACTCTTAATAGCCCCCACTCTCCTCAATAGCCCACAGCAGATGTCAGCACTTAAGAGATAAAGAGATAGCTGCATCTTGTTGTTGTTAGTCGCAAAGTCGTGTCCGACCCATTGTGACCCCATGGACGATGTTCCTCCAGGCCTTCCTGTCCTCTACCATCTTCTGGAATCCATTTAAGCTCATGCCTACTGCTTCAGTGACTCCATCAAGTCACCTCATTCTCTGTCGTCCCTTTCTTCTTTTGCCCTCAATCGTTCCCAGCATTAGGCTCTTCTCCAGTGAGTCCTTCCTTCTCATTAGGTGGCCAAAGTGTTTGAGTTTCACCTTCAGGATCTGGCCTTCTAAAGAGCAGTCAAGGTACTAACCGGTTTGATCACCTTGCAGTCCAAGGGATTCGCCGGAGTCTTCTCCAGCACCAGAGTTCAAAGGCCTCAATTCTTTGGCGCTCAGCCCTTATCGTCCAACTTTCACAGCCATACATTGCAACTGGGAAAACCATAACCTTGACTATACGGTCTATTTATAGGAAAATGCCCTCACCCAAGATCCCAAAAAGGTAGGATTAGCCCCCTACCCATCTAGCAACAGAACTCACCACATGGCACCTGGCAAGATTACATCACCCAGCAAGGCTCAACCAAGCTTGGGACTCAGGACAGACTACAGCGTTGCCCCTGCATGGCCCCATGGGAGTCTGACAATCAATCAGAATAGAAGTTCAAATTAAAAGCTCAACAGAGGGTATAAAACCAAGGCACTCTCAACATCTCTGCCCTTTTCTGCTCAGGAACTCAAGCCATGTGATCCTGTTCATCAATAAACCTTCTTTCCGAGCAACTTCCATGAATCCAGTGTCTTTTCCCCCACTTGGATCTAAACCCAGAAGGATATTCCTTCCAACCTGGCCTTCCAGAGTTTTGTAGCAATGACTAAAAATTCCTTTAGCCCACTTAAGGAAGAGAAGTGTAACCGAATAGTAGTTCAGATATTGTGTGCTAGAATCCAGGAATCGAAATCCAACCCAACATGGAACATCAGTTTGGACAAGCTTTGCTAGAAGAGTGGCAATTACTGTAATGGAATGTAGTCTGGATGCTGAGGAGGGAGTGGGTGCACTCCAGAGAAGCTAGAGATAACTCAGTTCAGATAGTTTGGGGGTGTCAAACTCAAGGTGTTTAGATCTGGCCCAAGAGGCCGTCCTGAAAACAGCAAAGGACCAGCCCACAGTGCCATTGCCAGTGAAAATGGTATGTCAACTTGCAGAGCTTTTCAGATCAGTTTTCAAGTTGCCATAAGCAGGAGGGTGGGAGGGAGAGAACTGACGAAACTTCTCGGCTGCCCCAACGGAAAATACATTCCACACATGCCTTTTTCTAGATTGTATCCTAGGTTCTCGGAGTCAGCAGGAGGGGTGGGGTTTATACAGCCCGCCAACATGATCCATTAGAGAATGTGATTTATGACATGTCCAGGGAGGAAGGGGGAGGAAGGGTCCTGGGGGCCCATAAATCACATGGGGGTCAGAGCTGACTCCATTTGAGTAATTGCCAGAATGTTGCTCCTAATAAATGACTGGATTTCTTTTGAAACTTGGCTCGAGGCTCATATTTTGGAAACGTCACATGGAGCTCTGGAGGGCCCTCTGTTTTCGGCCATGACAGCCTCCTGCAGCCCTCTGACAGTGAAACAGAGCTTGGGCAGGCCATGCGCAGCCTGCCCAGGTTCCATTTTTGGCTGTAAAAAGCCTCCTGCAACCCTCTGCCAACGAAAACAGAGCTTGGGGAGGCTGCGCAAGCTGGCCACGCCCCCCTGGCCATGCTTCCCCCCCCCAGGTCAAACACCACCCTGATGCAGCCCTCAAGTTTAACACCCCTGAGATAGTTTGTGTGAGAAAAATAAGGTGAAGAGAGCACCTCCCTAATAGTTGCCAGAGTACATGCTTTATGGTGGGGGTAGCATGCTTTAGTTAGGCAAGGTTCCGTCTATAGGTAAGGAACAATAAAAATCTGCTTTGAAGAATCACAATGTGTCTTTTTTGGGGTTTTGGACTCTGACAATTGCTTCATTAAGATCACACTTGGAACACTGCATCTAGTTTTGATTGCCACAATGTAAAAAAAGGATGTTGAGACTCTAAAAAGAGTGCAGAGAAGAGCATCAAAGATGATTAGGGGACTGGAGGTTAAAATATATGAAGAATGGTCGCAGGAACTGAGCAGGTCTAGTTTAATGAAAAGAAGGACTAGGGGAGACATGATAGCAGTGTTCCAATATCTCAGGGGCTATCACAAAGAAGAGGGAGCCAAGCACCTGACGGTAGGACAAGAAGCAATGGATGGAAACTAATCAAGGAGAGAAGCAACCTAGAGCTATGGAGAATTTTCCTGACAGTGAGAACAATGAATCAGTGGAACAACTTGCCTCCTGAAGTTGTGAATGCTCCAACACTGAAAGTTTTTAAGATGTTGGATAACCATTTGTCTGAAGTGGTGTTGGGTTTCCTGCCTAAGCAAGGGGTTGGACTAGAAGACCTCCAAGGTCCCTTCTAACTTTGTTATTCTGTTTCCCCAATACCTTAACATGGGGTGCCATCAGTGATGAAATCCAATTTTTTTTACTACTTGTTCTGTGGGCGTGGCTTGGTGGGTGTTATGTGGCTTGGTGGGCATGGCAGGGGAAGAATAGTGCAAAATCCCCATTCCAGTGGTGGGTTTCAAAAATTTTTACTACTGGTTCTGTGGGTGTGGCTTGGTGGGTGTGGCATGGCTTGGTGGGCGTGGCAGGGGAAGGATACTATAAAATCTCCATTCCCATTCCACTCCAGGGGAAAGATACTGTAAAATCTCCATTGCCTCCCCAATCATCTGGGACTTGGGAGGCAGAGAATAGATGGGGGTGGAGCCAGTCAGAATTTTTACTACCGGTTCTCCAAAATACTCAAAATTTCCACTACTGGTTCTCCAGAACTGGTCAGAACCTGCTGAAACCCACCTCTGCCCTATTCCCTCCCCACTCCTGGTGGGAGGATATTGCAAAATCTCCATTCCCACCCCACTCTGGGGCCAGCCAGAGGTGATATTTGCCGGTTCTCCGGACTGCTCAAAATTTCTGCTACTGGTTCTCCAGAACCTGTCAGAACCTGCTGGATTTCACCCCTGGCTGCCATCATTATTCAACAGAAACATGGAAACCTTGTGATTGACATGTGGTTCAGGGCAAAAGGAGACCATGTACCGTTGTTAATTGCCATTAAAAATTCAATTGTATAGAACGTGAAGGATGTGTGTTTTTATATGTATAATGTACACTGAAGATGGCATTTAATTTTGTTGTAAGAGGTGCAGTGGCAATAAAGTAAAGCAAACTAACTAAAGACAATAAGTCTATCATTTCAGCATAGCACCCAGATCCCAGGCTGTGAGTTTGCAAAACACCAACAGTCCTATTTATTATCCAGCTGCTGAGGTGTAATGGTATGTAGGAATATCTTAGAAGGCAGAAGAAAGACCAGAAACCTAGAGAACAAAGGGACAGGGGTATAGAACATGGCTTGGAAGGAACCCTCCCTAGTTTTGGTAGAGTAAATGTAAGGAAGGGGAGAGGTGTCTTTCAGACTTACAAGCAGAGGTATTATTCAGGTGGTTCAGCCCGGTTCGGTCAAACCGGAAGCAGAAATCTCTACCTACCCTGGCTCTATGCCGTCCTATTTAGGTACATTTTTTAGGCTGGGCACATGCTCAGAAGGCGCTCGGATGAGTGAAGTGCATGCACAGAAGGCCAGGTGTATGTGCAGAAGGCAGGCAGGCGTGTGCACGAACCGGGTGCTTGTGTGTGCGGCGAACCGGTAGTAACAAAATATGAAATCCACATTTCACATAAGAATCTTGCTTACAAGATTCTGCCTCTGAAACTTTACAGTAGGGTTGGAACTTCTGATCTGGATTACACAGAATAGAAGACCCAAATTGGAAAGGACCTTGGTGGGCCTTCTAGTCCAACCTCCCTGCTCAAGGCGGAGATCCTACACCAGTGATGGCTAACCTTTTTGCCATCGCGTGCCAAAAGCAGGGGGAGCATGAAGGGGTCGTGTGTGCCTGTCCACACCCATAATTCTATGTGCCCCACCCCCACGCATGCATACGTGACCCCCTGTGTCCCCCCCGCTTTTGGCATGCGATGGTACAGTGGGCCCAGTAGCCCGTTTTTTGCTCTCCCAGCAAACAGCAAATGGGCTGTTTTGGGGAAGGTGCCCTTCCAAGGCTCCCAGAAAAGCTCTGGAGCCTGGGGAGAGCGAAAAATGGGCCTTCCCCACCCAGGCCTTCCGGAGGCAGGAAACAGCCTGTTTCTCTACTTCTGGTGGGCCCAGACGGCCTGAAAATCAGCTGGTGGAGCTGAGCTTGCATGCCCACCGATATGGCTCTGTGTGCCACCTGTGGCACGCGTGCCATAGGTTCGCCATCACAGTCCTACACCATTCCAGACAAATGGCTGTCCAATCTCTTCTTGAAAGTCTCCAGTGATGGAGCACTCGTGACTTCTGGAGGCAACCCTTTCCACAGTTGCTGTGATTGTTCTCACTGTCAGGAAATTTCTCCTTAGTTCTAGAGTTGGATCTCTCCTGGATAAATTGCTATCTGTTACTTCTCCTACTTGGGAGAATAGGTTGACAGTATTACTTGGTTTGTTGTGTGGATGTTTGGGTGATTTAGGGGTGGAGAATTAGGGGTGGATTAGGATTATTAGGATCTAGGATTCCTAGATCCCTCTCACAGTTGCTACTGAGTCTGGTATCATGAATGAAATTAAAGGGACAGAAAAGTAAAGTCATACACTTAGGTAAGAAAAAACAAAAGTACAAATATAAACTGGGTGAAATCAGGCTTAATAGCAGTAACTGTGAGAGGGATCTTGGAGTCTTAGCGGACAACCAGCTAAATATGAGCCAACAGTGTGCGGCAGCAGTCAAAAAAGCCAATGCAATCCTAAATTGCATTATCAGAGGGATACAATCAAGAACAAGTGAGGTACTAATACCAATCTATAAAGCCTTAGTAAGACCACAGTTAGAGTACTGCATCCAGTTTTGGTCACCACACTATAAAAAAGATGTGTAGAAAGAGTGCAGAGAAGAGCAACCAAGATGATTAGGGGACTGGAGGCTAAAACATACCATGAAAAGTTAGAGGAACTGGGCCTGGCTAGTCTAGTGAAGAGAAGGACCAGGGGAGACATGATAGCAGTCTTCCAATATTTGAGGAGCTGCCACAGAGAGGAAGGGGTCAAGCTATTTTCCAAAGCATCTGTAGGCCAAACAAGGAATAATGGATGGAAATTGAACAAGGAGAGATTCAACCTGGAAATAAGGAGAAATTTTCTGACAGTGAGAACAATCCACCAGTGGAACAGCTTGCCTTGTGAAGCTGTGGGAGCTTCATCACTGGAGGCTTTCAAGAAGAGATTGGACTGCCATTTGTCAGAAATGGTGTAGGGTCTCCTGCTTGGGTGGGGGGTTGGACTAGATGACCTACAAGGTCCCTTCCAACTCTGTAAATCTGTTAATCTGTATCACCTATTCTATACCTGTGCATTTATTTTTTTTCTTACCTTACTT
Source organism: Pantherophis guttatus (assembly GCF_029531705.1). The sequence goes on from NW_026844118.1 coordinate 206,428, forward strand.
TTCTCACATTTTATTAGATAGGGCCCAGTCCTGTTTTAAAACAAAGGCTTACTAGCTCTCTTTTTGCAATAGGTGGGAAAGTCGGTAGAAACAACCAGAGGTAGAAAAAAGCTAAATTTCTATATTATTATCCAATCCCACATAACAAGGATGTCCACATAGCTGTTCTAAATGTCAGAAATGAACAAACATAGGATTAATTCCACCACGATCATTGAATGATAGTAGAATTTTTTTTAAAAAAAAACAATTAGTGGGCTAAAATATTTTTTAAAAGTACCACCTGACTCATGGTGCTGTTAAATTTATGGTTGTTTAGTCTCCATCTTGCCACCCACCCACCCCCCAAAAAATTGAGGCAAGAAAAATGAGCCTTGTGGGACATTCCGTTGATGACAAATGATATATATATATTTTGGAAAGCAGAAGAAACATCTAACTGTTGAGAACCTCAATGCTAAAAACTTCTGGCACATTTCATCGATGACATGCTATTTTTTCCAGGAGATAATTTATTGTGGCCGCAGTGAAAAATCTTCTCGCTCCATTTCTTCCTGATGTTTGCTGTTTGTGACAAAATGGCCGACATCATCAGTTGATGGTCTCCTAACTCATTGTCACCCTGAGAACAGATGTATCCTGTTTACACCAAGAGCTGCAGCTGAAACTTCCAATTTGAGACCAAGGCTTACAAGTGATAGATTCATAACTTGAGAAGAAGAACTCAAGATATGCTTTGAATAGAAACTTAACTTCCGTTTGTGATTTGACTCAGCGAGAGGTGAAAACACCAGGTTTGGTGGGGGAAAACCAAACTAGAATGCATTAACTGTTTTAAAAAAAAATGTCATGGAGGACAGTGTTTCTCACACTTGATAGCTTTAAGATGTGTGGACTTCAACTCCCAGAATTTCCCAGCCAGCCTATGCTGGTTTAAAGCCACCATCTTAAAGCCACCAACACTGAGAAATGTTGATATTCCCTGCCTGACTCAACACTGAGAAATATTGATATTCCCTGCCTGACCCAAAAGGGTGGAAAGATTTATGTGATTAGAAAGGGGATATTTTTTAAACATAACAGTGGTATAGCTAAAAATTAAAAAGGGGATAAAGAATGGACGATTATACCCTGTTTCCCTGAAAATAAGACCAAACTGGAAAATAAGCCCTAGCATGACTTTTCAAGATGCTTATAATATAAACCGTATCCCAAAAATAAGCCCCAGTTAAGATCATCAGCCAGACAAACACAATTAGTACCATATTAGTACCACCTTCTCTGTGGGGACAGCTGCCATCTGGAACGATCTCCCCCCGGAGATACGGAGGATCCCGGATTTGCGCACTTTCCGCTGTGCCCTCAAAACATTCTTATTCCAGCAGGCTGGTCTGGCCTAACCTCCCTTTTAATTGCTTTTAAATTTGTTTTATAAATTGGGGTGTTTTAAATTTGTCTTGGGCCAAAGTATTTAATGTATTTTAATTGGTTTTTTAACGTTTGTACTATGTGAATTTTATCTTTTGGCTGTTCATCACCCTGAGTCCTTCGGGAGTAGGGCGGTATATAAATTAATTAATTAATTAAATAAATAAATAAATAAATAAATAAATAAATAAATAAATAAATAAATAAATAAATAAATATTTTCCCCCAAATAAGATCTAACCAGAAAATAAGCCCTAGTGCATATCTTGGAGCAAAAAACAGTATAAGTCTTATTTTCGGAGAAACATGGTAATTTAATATAAATCAGTGTATTACTATTAGAAGGGTCTAAGTTTGTTAAACACGACAAATATGACTATTAATTTTTTATTTGTAGTACCCTGTTTCCCCCAAAATAAGACATCCCCTGATAATAAACCCAGTCGGGCTTTTGAGCACATGGCAATAAGACCAAGCGCTTATTTCAGGGTTTATATATATAAGGCAGGGTCTTATTTTCAGGGAAACATGGTAAAAGAAGTGACATTTAGAATTTGTAGATTGGTATCAAAATAATAGGCTGAAATATCGAATAATCAAAGAATGAAAGATTATAATTCAACAAAATATGTGTACTCTTACTAAAATTTTATAAGATTGTCGACTGTATTAAATATGAAGCATATCGCACTATTTGTACTAAAATGTAAGACACTCTGGTACCACACTGTTCACACAATGATATGTTTGTAAAAAACAAAAAAATTAAAAAAAAACTTTTTGGAAAAAAAAGTGTGGAAAGATTTTTATGTAGCACTTTGTAGGGATCAACAGGATTTCCCATAGAAAAACCTCTAGGTCAAACATATCTGCTCCTTTTTCTCTCTGTTATTGAGATTGTAAATTAAGACCCTGTTTCCCCAAAATAAAAGTAAAAAAGATGTGGAGACTCTAGAAAGAGTGCAGAGAAGAGCAACAAAGATGATTAGAGGACTGGAGGCTAAAACATATGATGAACGGTTGCAGGAACTGGGTATGTCTAGTTTAATGAAAAGAAGGACTAGGGGAGACATGATAGCAGTGTTCCAATATCTCAGGGGCTGCCACAAAGAAGAGGGAGTCAAGCTACTCTCCAAAGCACCTGAGGGCAGGAGAAGAAGCAATGGGTGGAAACTAACCAAGGAGAGAAGCAACTTAGAACTAAAGAGAAATTTCCTGAATGTTAGAACAATTTATCAGTGGAACAACTTGCCTCCAGAAGTTGTGAATGCTCCAACATTGGAAGTTTTAAAGAAGATGTTGGATAATCATTTGTCTGAAGTGGTGTAGGGTTTCCTGCCTAAGCAGTGGGTTGGAGTAGAAGACCTCCAAGGTCCCTTCCAACTCTGTTATTCCGTTCCATTCCATTCCATTCCATTCCATTCCATTCCATTCCATTCCATTCCACTCTACTCTACTCTACTCTACTCTATTCTCTGTGGAGAACTTTGCAATTCTGAAACACAAGAGTTTTATGTATTCAGTGAAGCTTACTCTTGGGTAAATACCCCAACAGGATGATCTTAAAACTGAAAGAAACCCCAAATCGGTAACAAAACGTTATGGCTAAGTAATAAGGCCATGCAATGAGAAGGTTATCATTATGGGACAGAACGAATGTCTGCAGAGGTGTCCTATCTTATATATGAACGTTATTAAATATTTGGGTTACATTTTATTCATTGCACTGGATTTATGGCTGTAGCAGTTTTATTCGCTTTGCTTTCAGGATTGCAACGTGAGGCATATTTGTTGAGAAATCTCACCATTTCTCAGGCAAGATTATGGGTTATGGGTTTCCCTTAATCCTCTGGGGTGGTTTTATTTACTCATTTATTTGTCACAATAAAGCCTATTAAGGATATGTTGAACCAATGAGGCACAATTGAATAAACTATTTTCAGGTTGATAAAATGACCATCCAGATTATTGGGGGCAATATACTGATTCTGTAAACCGCTTAGAGAGAACTGTAAAGCACCATGAAGCAGTATATAAATTTAAGTAAGGACAGCATAATTCTGCTATTGCTATTTAGGACAGAACTATGCTGAAATTTACAACTTCTCTAATTTCCGAACAGTCTAGAGTCAAACTTGAAAACATCTGTACCCGGGAACATTTGTTATTGATTTCCATCCTGTTTTTAAGAGCTTATTTCTCCTTTTTCTTGTAAACATTTCCACCGCCGGTACTTAGGCCATACATTTGTGCCTTTTTATGTATAAGGTTCCCCTCTTCTATTTAGAATAGAATAGAATAACAGAGTTGGAAAGGACCTTGGAGGTCTTCTAGTCCAACTTCCTGCTTAGGCAGGAAACCCTACAGTACTTCAGACAAATGGTTATCCAACATCTTCTTAAAAACCTCCAGTGCTGGAGCATTCCCAACTTCTGGAGGCAAGTTGTTCCACTGATTAATGGTTCTAACTGTCAGTATGGTATTAACACTTTTAATGTGATCTTGATTCTATCCCTCTGTTTATGCAGCCTAGAACTGTGTTGGCTTTTTTGGCAGCTGCTGCACACAGCTGGCTCATATTTAAACGTTTGTCCACAAGGACTCCTAGATCCCTCTCACAGTTACTACTATTGAGAAAGGTACCACATATAGTGTACCTGTGCATTTGGTTTTTCTTGACTAAATGTAGAACCTTACATTTTAATCACGTCTGATTCTTGGAGACAAATCCCTGCAGTTTTATTGGCCAGGTTTTTCAGTAGTAGTTTGCCATTGCCTCCTTCCTAGGGATGAGGGAAAGTGACTGGCTCAAAATCATCCAGTTTGGTGCCCAAAGTGAGACTGGAACTCTCAGCCTTCCAGTTTCTTGTCTAATGCCTTAATTGCTACACCCAGCTGGCTCTTACTAACAAATGCCATCAATTTGATTGTGATGACTTGAGTCAACTCCCACTGGATGTAAAATCAGTGCTTACTGCTGTTCCTCCAACTCCCACCCCTTTTTAAAAAAAGATAGAGACAAAGAATAATACTGTATATAGGTAGAAAAAGAAACTTTATGTAGCAGCAAAATTTACAGAATGCTTCCACTTAATGAGAAAATTATATGATGGGGAACAAGAAAAATAATATAGTCAGATTCAGTGCAACTATAGAAGTTAAAAAAAAAAAATCCAGAAAAAATAAGCAACGATTTTACAAATAGTGCAGTACACAGCATAAAACGTAGCACAATATAATGAAATGCAGCAAAAAAATCTGTTTTAATTCAGTTTATATAGCAGAGGAGGGCAAAATTTAGTGCTAAGAGAATAAAATAAATGCAGTTGGCAAGGCAGTGTTATTCAGTTTCATAAACTGAAAAAAATAATAATGCTCATTTATGCTACATCATGATAATATCCATACATAACCTTAATCAAGGAACATACAATGCCCATTGGTAGATGCCTCTACTTTCAGCAAAACAGCCATTGATTTTGGACACTCTAGAAAATAGTTTGGTATTTTTACTTTGCACTAAGAAACTTTCTGGGCCTAAATGCCTAATTGGAAGTAAATGAAGTAGTTAATTAAATTGACTTTAAAGAAAATAGTTTACTAGCTGTTTAGCACTAGAGCAGGGGTGTCAAACTCGATTTCATTGAGGGTTGCATCAGGGTTGTTTTTGACATCTGGGGGGGGGGGCAAGGTGGCCATGGCCAGTTCAACGTCACTTGTGTTGGGGGCGCCTGTGGGGGCCCAAGCGCTCTGCCAGTGAAAACGGGCTCCCGAGCTCTGTTTTTGGCTGCAACGGCCTCCTACAACCCTCTGCTAGCAAAAATGGAGCTCGCGAGGGCTGTCCATGACCCTCCCGAGCTCTATTCTTGGCTGTGATGGCCTCCTACAACCCTCTGCTAGCAAAAATGGAGCTCACGAGGGCTGTCCACGACCCTCCCGAGCTCTGTTTTAGGCTGCAACGGCTTCCTACAACCCTCTGCTAGCAAAAACGGAGCTTGTGAGGGCTGTCCACGACCCTCCCGAGCTCTGTTTTCAGCTGCGACGGCTTCTTACAACCCTCTGCTAGGGAAAATGGAGCTCATGAGGGCTGCCTGCAGGCCAGTCCTTTACTGTTTCCAGGATAGCCCCACAGGCCAGATATGGCCCATGGGCAGCCCCCACGAGCTCCATTTTAACTGGCAGAAGGTTGCTGAAGGCCGTCGCAACTGAAAAAGGAGCTCGGAAGCCTGACTAGAGGGCAGATCAAGAGAAGAACAAAATTGATGTTGAAAAATAAGTTGGTAAGTTCAGTATTGGAGGTGAAGGGAACAGGTTTTCATTTGCCCTCTTTTCTTGAAAAATAAAAACAGGGTCACTCTTGAAAAGTGATTTTAGCTTCTGCCAACCTAGCAGTTCGAAAGCACGTGAAAAATGCAAGTAGAAAAATAGGGACCTCCTTTGGTGGGAAGGTAACAGCAATCCGTGTGCCTTTGGTGTTGAATCACGCTGGCTACATGACCACGGAGATGTCTTCGGACAGCGCCAGCTCTTCGGCTTTGAAACGGAGATGAGCACCGCCCCCTAGAGTCGGGAACGAGTAGTACATATGTGTGAGGGGAACCTTTACCTTATGCCAGTACATTAATCATGATCCAACAGTGGCTTGGTTCGGAAAGGGCATGGTATTTCTCTTTGCTCTTTTAGATATAAGGGGACAGGATAACAATTTCAGACATAAGGAGAGATAAGGATAACAATTTGGTATTTTTGCACCCTTCATGAGTTTCTTAGCATTTGTGAACATTTGGGTAAAGATATTAAACTTCTTTTCTTTCCTAGAGCCTTTTTCTTCCAGGTAGAAAACCAACTGGTTTCTTCCTGTTATTGTTAGGGCTGCTGAGCCAGAGACAGGTTCACGTGGAAGTGGATCCTTTTTGGGACATTTAATGCTCTGCTGTGACTTCCCACGAAACATGTGGCTCAAAACAGTGGTCAGGAAGGATGAGCGAGAGACATGGACGATGGAGGGGAAAAGGTGGGGGTCTCGTTGGATGTGTACTTCATTGATAGGAAAGAGGGTGATGGTTATTTCACCTGTGAAAAGAGCAAGGAAAAGAGAAAGAGGGAAGAGAGAGAGAGAGAAGAAAGATTAAATCAACTACTCAATATTAAATAATTGGCCTGATGTGTGTCTCTAGGACGGGGGTGTCAAACTCAAGGCCAGTGGCCCCAGTAGTGGGATTCATCCGGTTCGGGATGGTTCACGCGAACCAGTAGTTAAATTGGTGGTTGACCCCTCCCCCTCCCTGCCCCTTCCAGGAGTCCCTACCTGCCCCATTTTGGCTCCCAGGTAAGTGCAGGGAGGCCTACTAGGCCCAAGATGGGGTGCGGTTGCGTGTCCCCCTCAGCGGCCTGTTTTTGCTCCCAGGGAAGTGCAGAAGGCTGAGTGCTGCCTATCACACACCTATGGCCACTCCCACCATGGCCACGCTCACCATGGCCACGCCCACTCAGCCGGTCATTAGGGCAGAGAACTGGTTGTTAAATTATTTGAATCCCACCACTGAGTGGCCCACATCTGGCCTGTGGTCTGCTTAGGTCTGACCCACGGGGACATCTTTGGGACATCCATTGCTTCTTGTGTTGCCTTCCACTTCTGTTGGAAGTGCCTTCCAAAGCACTTTCTGGTGCTTTGGAAAATAAGCTGACCCCTTCTTTTTTTGTGGCAGCCCCTTAAATATGAGGTACTGATACCACTCTATAAAGTCTTAGTAAGACCACACCTAGAATCCTGCATCCAGTTTTGGTCACCACACTATAAAAAAGAGGTGGAGACTCTAGAAAAAGTGCAGAGAAGAGCAACCAGGATGATGAGGGGACTGGAGACTAAAACATTTGAAGAACGGTTACAGGAACTGGGCATGGCTCGTCTAGTGAAGAGAAGCTGTTCCAATATTTGAGGGGCTGCTACAGAGAGCAGGGGGGTCAAGCTATTTTCCAAGGCACCCGAAGGCCAGACAAAAGGAACAATGGAAGAAAATGATCAAGGACAGATTCAACCTAGAAATAAGGAGAAATTTTCTGACAGTGAGAACAATCAACCTATGGAATAGAAGTTCCCTTCAAAAGTTGTGGGAGCTTCATCACTGGAGGCTTTCAAGAAGAGACTGGACTGCCATCTGTCAGAAATGGCATAGGGTTTCCTTGGGCAGGGGGTTGGACTAAATCAGTGGTGGGTTGCCCCTGGTTCAGATTGGTTCGCAAGAACCGGTAGTAAAACCAGCAGGAGGCTCCACCTACCGACCCCAACGTCATCAGGAAGCATCTGTACATGCTTTCAAGAAGAGATTGGACTGCCATTTGTCAGAAATGATGTAAGGACTCTTGCTTGGGTGGGGGGGTTGGACTAGATGACCTACAAGGTCCCTTCCAACTCTGTTAATCTGTTAAAAATATATTAGGAATACTCAGTGGTGGTATTCACTTACCTTCGCTACCGGTTTCCAAATGGGAGTGCATGCACGCGCTCACTCGCTTTGCTTGCATGCACCACTTCCGCGCAGGCGTAGAGCATCAAAAACATGGATAAATGGGACATAATTACGTCTGGGCGGGTGGGTGGAGCCTCCTGCAGCCGGCACTACCAGTTCGCCTGAACCGGATAGAACTGGCTTAATATAACACCTATAATGTCATCCCTAGTCCTTCTTTTCACTAGACTAGATATACCCAATTCCTGCTTATGTGAAAACAGAATAACAGAGTTGGAGTGGACCTTGGAGGTCTTCTAGTCCAACCCCCTGCTTCTGGCCTCCGGCCCCCTAATCATCTTTGTGACTTTCTGCCATGATTCTGTGCTGCGATGGGTAGGTACTCATTTACTGTACGGGCAACTGAGAAACAAAGAGATGGCGATAATCTATTTCTATCTTTGAATCGATTTCCGTTTTACCTTGATGAAAGTGACTAGGCCGCCATAAAATATGGCCAGGATAAAGAGAACAATGAAGGTGAAAACTTTATTCCAGACGCCATTGGCTTCTTCCAGCTCGCTATATTCATCTTCGCTTTCATTGCGGATGTCACAGAAAGCAGCTCCCATGAGGGTACAATCCCAGGAATCTGGAGAACAGGATGTGAAAAAAAAAAAAATCAAATTAGAAAGATGGCTCTGAAAAGCAAAGGAAGAAAAGCCAATAGAAAACATTTGGTGGACAGAGAAAGGGACAGATTCACTATCCATTTATATCTGATCGTTTATTTAATGTCTGTATGGGTAGTCCTCCACTTACGTCCATTATGGAGCCTGGCCAATTACTGTCATAAGCCAGGATGGTTGCAAAAAGGGACTATTATTTGTCCAACTCAATTCTACAATTATTTTTTTTTGTGTGCCTGTTGTTAAGCGAATACCATCATCCTTAAGCAAATGCGGCAGTTGTTAAGCGAATCCATTGTTCACCGCGGGATTGGGTTTTTTTGCCAAAAACCCAGAAGTAAATGGTGATTTCTGGCAAAAATGCTGTAAATTCTGACCTGTAAATTGATGCTGCAAACATCTGTAAATGTGGGCCAGTTATGGAGCACCCCAAATGCGTTTACATAATCACATGGCTGGGGGGGAAGCCATTGGAATTTCAGAATCGGGTGGTAAATTGCTTTTTGTGGGGTCCGTCCTAACTTCAAACAGTTGCTAAGTGACCAGTCGTAAGTGGAAGACTACCTGTGATTGTGATATTTCGCACTCCCAAGAACCAAAGGTTCAGGGCGAGTGACAAAAACGACACCCCAAAAGTATAAAATAATCGAAGCAGATTTAAAGCAAGGTCAAAGCGCATTGTGCCTAGAGAAAGAGCTATAAAATCCTAGAGCAGTGATGGCTAACCTTTTTGCCGTCACGTGCCAAAAGTGGGGGGAGCGCGGGGGGTTGCGCATGCATGTGCCCATACCCATAATTCAATGCTATGCCCTACCCCCTGCACACGCACACGCAACCCCCCACGTGACCCCTGCTTTTGGCACGCAATGGCACGGTGGGCCTGGTAGGCCTGTTTTTCGCCCTCTCCAGGCTCCAGAGGCTTTCTAGGAGCCTGGGGAGGACAAAAATAGCCTTCCCCATGCCCGCGGAGGCCAGAAACAGCCCATTTCCCAGCTTCCGGTAGGCCTGAAAATCAGATGACTGGCGCGCGCATGAGTGCTAAGCTGAGCTAGGGCAACACTTGCATGCCCACAGATATGTCTCCGTGTGCCACCTGTGGCACGTGTGCCATAGGTTCGCCATCACGGTCTTGGAGTGTAAAATTCAGTATCGAACCAGTCTTAAAACCAGCAAGGAGAAATGACTAGGGTCAAAAGTTGCATTTAAACGTAAGTCAAAAAATGACAAACTTTGGGGGGTTTTTTGGGAGGAAAGCATCAAATGCATGTTGAAACGGATATCTGTGGGAATATATCGGCCACATGAAAACTTCACAGCCCGTATAGCATCTTTGGAGTGTTGCGTTGGCCAAAATTGTGGCTCTTTTTGGTGTAAAGAAGGTGCCAATCGAAGAAGAAAGAAAGAAACACCCAGTGCGTGCATATTGTTTTAATGTAAAATGGGAAGATACATAAAGGGTGCATTATAACATGAGCGCCAGAATCGGGGTAGTTGCTGGCATTGTTGTTGTCTTTACCAGTTAAGAAATTAGTTGTTCTAGTGATTATGTTTTCAGAAGAGACGTGAGCTACAAGGCATCTGTAGGAGGCTCCCATCATCCATTTGTTTGTGGGGATTTCCAGCATGCTTAGCAAGGAGCACGTTTGTTTCTCGTGGTCGCACTTCATGCCGTGGGCATCGTAACCCTTGAAGGACATTTCTTGGTTCTCTTCTTCCCACTTCAGAAAGATTTCGTCTGGGTAGAAATCTTTCGCTATGCACAAGAGGGTTACATTGAAGTCCTCGCTGGATGACTGACGCTGGAGATCCACTTTGGGGGGTCTCATCGTCCCTGGGTTAACAAAAGACAAGACAACATGTTTGGGAAAGAAAATATGCTGGACTCTACCATCATTGTACACTTAGGGTTTTTTCTATTCGAACTACTATTTTATTTTTATTTTTTTCATGTAAGGATAAAATTCCTTTTTTATGACCGTATAATCTCTTAATTCAGCGTGGATGGAGCTGAGCATTTATTGTCCGGATGCCCTTCCTGATGCCACCCAGAGTTCACAGCAGATATTTTATTTTTTTGTGCCCTAGGCAGTGGTGGGATTCAGCCAGTTTAGGCCGGTTCAGGTGAACCAGGTAATTAAATTGCTGGCTGGCCCCTCCCTTCCCCACCCCTTCCAGGAGTCTCAACCTGCCGCATTTTGGCTCCCAGGTAAGTGCAGGGGGGCCTACTAGGCCCAAAACAGGGGGTGGGTGGGTGTGCAGCACCCCTCGCAACCTTTTTTCACTCCCAGGAGGCTTCAGAGAAGTTTGCAAATGGGCCATTTCCGGCCTCCAGAGGGCCTCTGGGGGGATGGGAAAGGCTGTTTTTACCCTCCCCAGGCTCCTAGAGAGGCTTTGGAGCTGGGGAGAGTAAAGAACAGGCCTACCAGGCCCACTGTGCCATCGCGTGCCAAAAGTTGGGGGAGCATGGGGGGTTGTGCGTGCATGCACAGGGTTGAGGCACATAGAATTATGGTTTGGGCATGAATGTCGACCCCCCCGCACTCCCCCCACATTTGGCATGCGATGGCAAAAAGGTTAGCCATGATTGCCCTAGGGAGATACAGCTGGCAGGACCCAGAAAAGGGCCTTCTTTGTGGTGGCTCCCTCTCTCTGTAACATCATTCCCCCAGAGATTAGACTGGTACCCACTCTAACACTCTTCTGGAAGGCGCTAAAGGTCTGATTCTGCCAGCAGGCCTGGGGAATGAGGAGCGGGAATGGAGTCCATTAAATGGCTTATATGAGGTGCTGTCACCAGGAGAGGGATGGGGGTGTGATTTTAGTATATTAATTTATTATATGACTTCCTTTGTTAGTTTTATTGTTTTTATATGGGGCTGTATATTCTGTAAGCTGCCTTGAGTCGCCATGTGTGAATAGGCAGCAATATAAATTTCCTTAAATAATTAAATAAACAAACAAACAAAATGTCAACTTGCAAAGCATTCCTGGCCTGCTCTCAAGTTGCCATAAGCAAGGGGGGATGGGAAACTGATGATACGGCATGGCAGTCAAAGACATATGCATTCCAGACTTATCTCTCTCAAGGCTATATCTCAGGGTTACCCACAGCAACCAGAGGGGAGTGGTTGTCTCTACAACCCATGAAATCGCTCCATTTGTAAATGTGATTGATGACACACCCTGGGAGGAGGGGGGGAAACAGGTTCATGATTGGGGTGTAAATTATGTAGGGTCAGAGCTGACTTCACTTGGGAATGTGCCGACATGAAGCTCCTAATAAATAACTGGATTTCTTTTGAAGCTTGGCTCAAGGCTCATGATTCAATTAGGGCATCCGTTGGATCTGACACAAACATTGCCACGATTCTGCTGTTGAGAAATAAGACTCTGCTCTGATTATAGCTACTGCCAGGATCAATTCAGAATTAGGCTGAATGGAAGTACTTCCCAATCTCCCTGTACTTAAAAGAGTCCTTCTTCTGTCTCATTTGCTTGCCGGCTCTTTATACGAGTCCTTACCATTCCTTCGGTCAAAATGCTTCATCTCTGTTTCTCCTAGGCCACTCTGGAAGCTACAAGTGAATTGGGTGGTGTTGATCCATTCACTCAGATTCACCTCCAGCCGGCCATACATCATAGAAGTGTAGTTGGTTTCTTGGAAGATTTCATTTGTCATCAAATTATTGTTGGCTGGTTTGCCATCCATAGTCCAATTGAAGGTTGCATTGGCACTGGCATTCGTGAGGGACATCATGCAGGTTAGAGCTGCACTTCCATTTGTAAAGAGCTCTTCGAAAGATGGCAACTGCATCTTGATCACTTCCAAATTACTCGGAGATGTCATCATTCCTTCAAAAGCAATGTTGCATGAATTAATTTGATAGGGACTTCCTCATACCTATTAGAATAACTATTTCAAAACCAGCTGCCCCTTCTTGTGATTAGCCTGGGAAATCTAAATAAAATTACTGTATTTTTCGGAATATAAGATGCATTTCCCCCCCAAAAGAGGGTGAAAATTTGGGTGTGTCTTATACATCAAAGGTAGCCCCATCCAGCCTCTCAAACAGAGTTTTCAAAGGCTGAAAATAGCCTCTCAAACAGAACTTTTGGAGGCTGAAAACAGCCTCTCAAATGGAACTTTCCAAGGCTGAAAAAGCAGCTACTCAAACGGAGCTTTCGGAGGCGGAAAACAGCCTCTCAAACAGAGCTTTTGGAGGCTGGAAAAGCAGCCTCTCAAATGGAGCTTTCCAAGGCTGAAAACAGCCTCTCAAACGGAGCTTTTGGAGGCTGAAAAAGCAAGGTGCAGAGGCCAAAATGGCAACCTGGAACAGCTGCTGCCTTGTTGGACCAGTTCTGCACTTCGCCTGCTGTACTCTCTGGAGCACCCTGCGATGATCTGCTGTATTTTTGAACCTGCCTATCTGCGTCAACAAGTCGCATGTGAGCTTAGCGTGTGTGCGCTCACAACCAACGAACTTGTTGCTAAAGTTCACCTCTGGGAACAGCTGGTTGGGGGTATTCCTGGAGGCCGATCTACCCGTCAATCAGCTGTTCATGCTGAATCAGGCTAATAAACCTGTTCCACGCTATTTGCTAAGGATGCTAGCCAGATGGATGCTGGTAGGCAGAATTTTTTTTCTTATTTTCCCCCCAAAAAACTAAGGTGTGACTTATACTCCAGTGCATTTTATGGTCCAAAAAATATGGTAATCTAACATCTGGATGCTAGAGCTGATGAAGAAACAAATAAGTTTGTTCTGTTTCAAAAAAATGCAGATCCTTCTACTTGGGAACATGAAGGATGTTGGAAACATGAAAGATGAAGGATGTATGGAAGCAACCTTGGAAAATGGTTTGACACATCCAACCCTTTCTTCCTCAACGCTAATAGATTAATTTTCCATCTAATAGAAGCAATTATTTACTACATGCTCAAATGCAGATTAGACATGGTATTCTAAAAATTATTCATCTCTCTCAACCAATCCGCTGCTTTCCCCCCCTCCTTGATGTCAGTCAATATCAACTCAATACCCAGAGCCATCAGTATCATGGTAGCCTTATAGGGAATGGCCATGGCCAACTTGCCACAGTCAACACACCATGGCCAACTCTGTGCAGAACAAATCAATAAAAGCAAAATGTAAATTAATTTCAATAGAACCATGGCCAATAATAATAAAATCAAGAAAGTCCATTTAGAAACACAGGAGTTACAATAATTTTGATGAAAACGTGGATACCAAAAATAAAAGCAACTAAATGAAATGATTAATACAGCGCTGATGTCAGCACTCCAAGCTGCATTCACTCCAGTGCTGACATAAGAAGGAGAAGGTGGGGGCATCTGGCAAGAGGACGCTTGACTTTTCACCTACTTATTTTCCCTGGAGATACTATCCCCTAGAAGATGGGTTGGGAGGGGGGAAATTCCTTTGAGCTGAAGTAGTAGATAACAGCAGAGTGACTTGGAAGATGGCCAATGAGAAGCAGAGCAGTGGGGAAAGAAAAGGGTGGGTTTGGACCAGGAAGTCAGTGTTGGCTGCAACTGAGTCAGAGTTTTGATTGTTGTGCCTAATAAATGAAAGATTTTGATCAAGGACTATTTGTTTGAAATGCAGTTTATTTGAGACGACACTGAATCCTGAGAGCTGAATTGTTCAGTGGTGAATTGTCTTTAGGCGAGTTGACTGTGGTGAATTGTCCTGTGACGATTTGGCCATGGTGAGTTGGCCACAGTGAGTTGGCCACGGCGAGCTGGCCATGACGAGTTGTCCTAGACCCATACCCTTAATGTATTTTGGCTATGCAGATCACTAAAACCATAACATTTCTGTTAGGTAAAGGTAAAGGTTCCTCTCACACATATGTGCTAATTGTTCCCAACTCTAGGGGGTGGTGCTCATCTCTGTTTTAAAGCTGAAGAGCCAGCACTGTTTGAAGATGTCTCCGTGGTCATGTGGCTGGTATGACTAAATGCCAAAGACGCACGGAACACTGTTACCTTCCCACCAAAGGTGGTCCCTATTTTTTTTCTACTTGCATTTTTTACGTGCTTTCGAACTGCTAGGTTGGCAGAAGCTGGGACAAGTAACAGGAGCTCACCCCATTATGCGGCACTAGGGATTCGAACTGCTGAACTGCTGACCTTTCAATCGACAAGCTCAGCATCTTTGCCACTGAGCCACCACATCCCTGTTACATTTCTGTTAGGAAACATATTAAATAATGAAGCCATCATTGGCATGCGGGACTTGGCAGACTAAAAGACAAGGCTGCTGATTGGGAATGTGAAGTGGAGCATAATGAGGACTCAAGAAATGTGGCTATTCACTCATCAGTAAAAGCACATTGCAAATATATCAGACCCACTGTTTCTTTTATTTGTAATTTAAGCGTGCAAAAGTACAACTTACCGGAAGAATGCACGTCTTTCTTAATCACAAAGTTGGTTGCACGGTGATTTACGGTGCATGTGTATGTTTCTGGATGGTGCCAGTCTTCTCCACGGATGGTCAAACTACAGTCCTTCTGGAACGTCCCATCAGGGAGGGGCACCGGCGGTGAACAGCTTGGAATAGAATTGAGTTTCTCTCCTTTGGTGCTCCATTGAATGTCTATGGTTTTGGGGTAAAAGCTGGTAGCCAAGCAGACAAGTTTTGGGTAGCCCTTGTCCTCAAAGGTATGGAAGGCCATCACTCGTGGAGGAGTGGGTTTCAGGAAATCTGAAAAGAAATGGTTGATTTCGAGGTTGCACACTGTATTCCTCAAATCAAGACTGTGTGAGTTGAATATACAGTATATGGCTAAATAGCAATAATCGAGATAGATCAGCAACCAGTTTTTATTTGATCAGAATGGCCGTGCAATTTAGTGATTTCAAATAACTGATGGAAGTTTCTTTCCAAGTGGAAACACATTTGTGGATGTGTTGGTCCTCAAGAGAAGAGTGCAATATGTAAAACAGCCATCTCTGCCTAAACACCACTGATGGAGCCATCTTACCAACAGGGTTACCCAGTGGTGAGATCTTTCCTGTTTAACAACTGGTTCAGAGATTGTGCGCTTTGCTGCGTGCACGTGCGCAGTTCAATGAAAAATCATCTTCCGCGTTAGTGCTACGGAATTAAAACAGCTGAGGCGCAGCAATTCGCTGTGCCGCGCTAATCAGCTGTGGAGATAAAGGTAAGTAAAGTGCAGGGACGGGCGGGTGAGCTGATTGTTGGAGTGAACCAGTTCACTCCCAGCCGATTGGCGCAGCTACCGGTTCACCCGAAATGGTCCAAACTGGTAGAATCCCACCCCTGGGGTTACGTTGAAATGTTCAATAGAGGACATTCAGCAGCTTCTTAAGAGTTGTAAACATTGAGTTTTCGTGCATTTTACTTGGGGTGAAGAAGTGCAGATGTTTCTCCATTACCATCTATGATTCACATAGTCATTCGCACTGAGCAGAATTAAACCTTGGTTCCATTCTTGGCTGATCAAGAATTTTTCCAGCACCAAGACTTACCATACAAATATTTACTGATGCTCTTCGTGATAGTTAGGGATTCATGTCCCACAAGGCAGGTATACATGGCTCTATTTTCCCATTCAGATGCTGGGATTTTCAGGACGCTTTGAGTAGAAAAAGTGGACTTCCCAGTTTCAAGTGTGGATGGGCCTACGATATATTCAGAGGCATCTAGACTTCTGTTGTTCTTCTTCCATTTGATGAGGATCTCAGATGGGGAGAACCCATAGATCACACAAGCCAACCAAGCAACAGCTTGGGAGGTAGGTTGTGTCAGTTGCGATAGTGGAGGAAGGACCAAGGAGAGAGATGGTACGTTAATGTGGCTGGGATCTATACAAAATAAAGATAGAAATAGAAATATAGATATGGGTGATTAGTGAAAGAAAAGGGAAGGTGGGAATAAGTATTAAATCCAGGGGTGAAATCTACTTACCTTCCCTACCAGTTCGGAAGTGCGCGCTTGGACCCTCTATGCATGCACAAAGCCTTCTGCACATGCTTAGAGGGTAAAAAACAGGTTTCTTCCTGGTTAAAACAAGGAAGTAATGACATTTGGGCAGGTGGGCGGAGCCTTGCATTGCTGCCGCTACCGGTTCTCTGAACCACCCACCACCATTGCTACCAGTTCAGACGAACTGATCTGAACCGGTAGCATTTCACCCCTGATTAAATCTGATGGATGATATGGTAAGGATGCCGCATTCATGAAATTTAATTTTCATGATTTGAATGTTTTTATTTGGCCCACCCATTCTCTGATGAAAATGAAACCAAAGATATGGAGATAATTTCTCTGATAATTGGTCCAGAGAATTATTCTCCCTGCCTCCCTCCACAATTTTCAGGGGCAAGGTAAATCCCAAAGGTGCTTTTTCCAAAGGTGACTGGACATTGTTCATCCAAGAAGCTTCTTCAGTTCTGACTGAACGGTGGAGAACGGAAGGATTTGGTATTCCTTGCAGTCATCTGGTCATTAGTACTCTCTCTGAGAGTCATTGAAGCCACTTGGAGGTTTAGCTGTGTCCTGAATAGTGCAAATGGGAATATATTCCCATTTGCAAGGAATATAAATCCTTCCATTCTCCACCATTTAGTCAGGCCTGAAAAAGCTTCTTGGATGAGAAGTGAAACATCTTCAAGCAACAACAAAGAAAGTCCCATTGCCTTTTGAAAGAAAGCACATTTTGGATAATCTGGATGTCTGAGAATCTCCATAGACCAGGGGTGTCAAACTCAATTTCATTGAAGGCTGCATCAATGCAGCCGTGGTGGCGCAGTGGTTAGAATGCAGTACTGCAGGCTACTCCTGCTGACTGCCTGCAATTTAGCAGTTTGAATCTCACCAGGCTCAAGGTTCACTCAGCCTTCCGAGGTAGGTAAAATAAGGACCCAGATTGTTGGGGGCAATATGCTGACTCTGTAAAATGCTTAGAGAGGGCTGTAAAGTACTAGGAAGCAGTATATAAGTGCTATTGCTTTTGCTATCAGGGCTGTGGTTGACCTTGGGGGGGCCGAGTGGGCATGACTGACTGGGTGGGTGTGGCTGACTGGGTGGGTGTGGCTAGTTTGAGGTCACTCCCCAAATTGCTGGCATGTTTCCTTTTCACATTGGGTAGACCAGGCCGAAGCAACGCTGGCCCAATCTTTCCTCTTCACATTGGGTAGACCAGGCCGAAGCCAGACTGGCCCAATCCTTCCTCTTCGCATTGGATAGAGCAGGATGGCCCCGCAGGCTGGATCTGACCACATCACAGGCCAGATTTGGCCTGGAGGCCTTGAGTTTGACACCCCTGTCACCACTTTGAAGCAAGCCAAATATTTTCTCCTGCGTTTTGGGGGGGGGGGCATTTTTGAACCTTCTCTCACCTGTGCTTTTTTGGATGCTCTGCTTCACCTCGGGGAAAAGTGAGCAAAGGTGAGAAACGATGCATTCAATTTTCTTTCCAGCATCCCAGTTCTGACGGGTGAGTTTAAGTTGGCTTTGGAAACTTTGGGTCCGATTTGGGTGTCTCTTGATTTTTTCCACGGTGGCATTCGTGGTGAGGTTCAGTCCACCCATCGTCCAGGTGAGGATGACATTCTCCAGTTCATAGCCCACCACAAGGCAAGACAAAACAGCTCTGTTTTGAGTGAAGAGGCTCTCAAGGGGTGGTTTGAGTAGATAAACTGTGGGAGGCGGTACACTGTTCTTACAGGCTGCAAGAGAGCAAACGACAAACATTTTACGATGGGCGGAATAAAATAGGCCAAAAAACACATGGAGAAACAAAACATTATAGAGGTAATCCTTGACTTACAACAGTTCATTTAGTGACCGTTCAAAGTTACAACAGCAGTGAAAAAAGTGACTTATGACCTGTGATGGCCTGTCAGCCACCAGCCCCTCCAGCAGCCGAATCTAGAGGAGGAGCAGGAGGCGGGGGAGTCAGGGTCAGCATCAAGGCAACCTGAGAGCTCCAAGGGGGAAGAGGGATTGGAGCTGGCAGAGAGAGAGAGAGAAAGAGAGAGAGAGAAACATACACACACACTCACAGAGAGACAGAGACAGAGAGAGAGAGAAACAGAGAGAGAGAGGTGGAGCCTGGGCCGTCCGTCAGCCCTCAGATAGAGAGTCAATAGCCCCCAGGTCTGGAGGTGGCTGATGAGGAAGAGGAGGAACAGCTGGGTCCTGTGCCTGATGCATGGCTGCACAGAAGGCAGAGGAGAGGAGAGCAGTGGAAATCTATGGGCTGATCTTTGAGACAGAACCCACTGCTACTAGCGAAGCCCCACCTTACACTGGGGATAAAAGGCAGGGGGCGGAGATGAATAGGTGTGACAGACAACTATTCATCTCCCTGCTGGACAGACTTGTTAGCCTGCGTTGAGAGAGAAACTTTTTGCTGGGGCTGCTGGCGTTCCTAATAAAGGAATCGTTGATTTAAATACAAAGGATTTGTTGTGTTTGGGGAGCTAGGTCAGAACATGATCATTTTTCATACTTATGACCATTGCAGCATCCCTATCATCAAAATTCAGATGATTCATAACAGTTGCAGTGTCCCGGGGTCATCTCTCTTTTACAACCTTCTTAAAAGTAAAGACAACGGGGAAGCTTAAAATCCCTGTTATTAATTTTACAACTGCAGGGGTGCCCTTAACAAACGTGTCAAGGGAAGTTGTAAAATAGGGGAAAAACTCAGTTAACTCACTTAGCAACAAAAATTTAGGGCTGAATTGTGGTCGTAAATTGAGGATTACCTGCAGGAAGTCTTGAACTCCGTGTAAGTCCACCGTGTAAGGATTGATATTATAGTATTAGTTAGGACATATGTATCTGATAGATTGAATGTCGAATTGTGATTTTAATATAGATTTTACCTGATATTTATTACTTTATTCTAGAACTTTTAATTGGATGTTCCATCAGTTATTTGTTCTGGTCTCTGGTCTTTGATTGTAATAAACTCGATTTGAGTTGAACAAAGAGTTGAGGAAAGCAAGAAGAATTGGCAACAAATTGGAACATTGCACTCGATACAGGAAACCCTTGACTTACAATTTAACTGAGCCCATAATTATGGTCCTAGATTTTTGCAATCGAAAGTCAAAACATCATGTGACCAACCTGATTTTCTGGCTGCTTTTGCAGAGGTTGTTCTGTAAGTGTTATAGTCATTCAACAAATACATTTTCCCTAATGGGAGTTTTTTTGGTAGAAAACTGGAAGTCAACAGTAATAGCACTTAGACTTTTACAGTGCTTTTACAGCCCTCTCTAAGCGGTTTACAGAATCAGCCTCTTGCCCCCAACAATTTGGGTCCTCATTTTACCCACCTCGGAAGGACGGAAGGCTGAGTCAACATTGAGCTTGGTGAGATTTGAACTGCCAAATTGCAGGCAGCTGGCAGTCAGCAGAAGAAGCCTGCAGTGCTGCATTCTAACCACTGCGCCACAATGGCCCAGAAACTGGCAAAAAAAATGTCTCAAATCGCAGTAAATCCACAAATGAACCAATTGCCAAGCGCGCCAAATTTGTGATCATGTGACCATGGAGTTTGTGCCGCAGTCAAAACTTTGAAAATGGGTCCCATAAGTAGCGTTTGGAGGAGGACCGTTGTAACTCTGAACAGTTGTTAAGCAATTGGCTGTAAATCGAGGACTAGTTATAGTCAAACACTTTTCTCTCCAAATGAGTTGCTATCATTATTACATTCTACGATCAATCCAATGTAATTTCCTGGCACAGTGATTATTATTATTATTACTTTTAGGTGGAACCAGAATCAAAGGAAGAAGAAAAACAAAATAAGAGAACATGAAGTTATGTTCTGGACAGAAATATGTTAAGAGACAGAGAATGAGTGGACAGAGAGAATAAGTAAAAAAGGAGAAAGCGGGGGGAGGGAGATTCAGAAACAGAGAGAGAGAAAAACAGAGAGAGAGGGGGAGAGAAAGAATAAGAATAAGAAAAAGAGAGAGAGAGAGAAAGAAAGAAACAGGAAGAGAGAAAGAAAGAAAGAAAGAAAGAAAGAAAGAGACTAAAAAAGGGAGAGAGATAGAAAAAGAAAAAGAATAAGTAAAAAGGGAGAGAGAAAAAAAGAGAGAGAGAAAAAGAAAAAGAGAGAAAGAGAAAGAAAAAGAAACAGAGAGAAAGTGTGTGTGTGAGAGAAAAAGAATAAGTAAAAAGGGAGAGAGAGAAAGAGAGAGAGAGAGAAAGAAAAAGAGAAAGAGAAAGAAAAAGAAACAGAAAGTGAGAGAGAGAAAGAAAAAGAATAAGTAAAAAGGGAGAGAGAGAAAGAGAGAAATAGAGAGAGAAAGAAAAAGAAAGCGAGAAAGAAAGAATAAGTAAAAAAGGAGAGAGAGGAACAGAAAGAGAGAGAAAAACACACAGAGAGAGAAACAGAAAGAGAAAGAGAATAAGAAATAGGAAGAGAGAGAAAGAAAAAGACTAAAAAAGTGAGAAAGAGAAAAAGAAAGGAAGAGAGAGAGAGAACGAGAGAAATATAAGTAAGAAGGGAGAGAGAGAAAGAGAGAGGAAAAAAGAAAAAGGGAAAGAAAAAGAAACAGAGAGAAAGTGAGGGAGAATAAGTAAAAAGGGAGAGAAAGAAAGAGAGAGAGAGAGAGAAAGAAAGAGAGAGAGAGAGGGAGAGAGAGAAACAAAGAAAAAGAAAGAGAGAGGAAAAAAAGAATAAGTAAAAAAGGAGAGAGGGAGAGAGAGAATGAATTGATCAATCAATCACCTTTGCACTTGCTGATAGTTCTTGTTTCTATTTGCTTTCTTCCAGCTTGAGTTACTTTGCAGGTATATTTTTTTAGCTTGTTCCACTCCTGTAGGGATACTGTGAAGTTGCTGGTAGTGTAGAAATGGACACCGTTTGACCGATCCTTTGGTGACGTTTGGAATTTCCCTTTTGGTTCCCAGGTCACTTGGATGTTCTCTAGGGAGTAGCTATAGATGGAACAGACTAAAGTCACACTACTGATGGTCCCTAAACTTGGACAGAGTGGATGGACATTCAGAGTCACCATGAGATCCGTGGACATAACCCAGTCTAAAGAAACAGAAAGAGAAGCGTCAATTTTATTCCGGTTCATTTTGTAGGAAAATGAAGAGTGTGAGGGTCTACAAAAGTCAAGGAGAGAATGAACTAATTCTCCCTCTTAGAATGAGCGAAGTAATGAAGTTGTGTAACTCTCTCGTAACCTTTCCTTGTATCTCAGGGTTTTGCTATTATTTTTACCCACTGTTTATCCATTATCTCCAATGTCCCAAAGGTGCATTTTTTTCAGGAGGCAACTGGACTTCCTTTGTCTTTTCTTTTGAAGATGTTTCACTTCTCATCCAAGAAGCTTCTTCAGCTCTGGCTGGATGGTGGGGAATAACAATAACCCTTAGATGTCAACTCGCAAAGCATCCCTGGCCTGCTCTCAAGTTGCCATAGGCAAGGGGGATGGGAAACCGACGAAGCAGCAGGGCAGCCAAAAACAGAAGCACATTCCAGACATATCTCTCTCAAGGCTGTCTCCCAGGGTTACCCACAGCTGCTGGAGGGGAGTGATTTCTACAACCTGCAAAATTGCTCCATTGCTGAATGTGATTGAAAACACACCCTGGGGGAGGGGGGAAACAGGGTGATGACTGGGGTGCTAATTAAGTGAGGTCAGAGTTGGCTTCACTTGTAAGATGCTGACATGAACCTCCTAATAAATAACTGGATTTCTTTTGAAGCTTGGCTCGAGGCTCATGAGTCAACCCTGAATGTATCTTTTCTTTTATGTACACTGAGAGCATATGCACCAAGACAAATTCCTTTTGTGTCCAATCACACTTGGCCAATAAAAAATTCTATTCTATTCTATTCTATTCTATTCTATTCTATTCTATTCTATTCTATTCTACTTGTGAGATTCGAAACTGCCAAATTGCAGGCAGCCAGCAGTCAGCAGAAGTAGCTTGCAGTACTGCATTCTAACCACTGTGCCACCATGGCTCATGAATGGAAGTCCAGTCAGAGCTGAAGAAGCTTCTTGGATGAGAAGTGAAATGTCTTCAAAAGAAAAAAACAAGAAAGTCCAGTTGCCTCCTGAAAAAAGCACCTTTGGGACAACCATGATCTAGATCAGAGGATTCAGCCGGTTCAGACCAGTTTGCATGAACCGGTAGCAGAAATTGCAGGGGGGGGACGATTTCTGGATTCTCATCTTTGGCCTTTCATGAGATGAAAGAAAGTTTGCTTGAGAAAAAGAATTTCGGAGTGCCTCCTGTGTGGGGTATGGGGGTCTCACTCACACCTATTTAATTACAGAAATGGCTGAGAGGTGTGTCTGAATGTTGCAACTTTCCTTGAACAAATAATCTCCTTCCTTGGATTTCCATGCTTGCATGGAAGAACTGTTTTTGGATATTTTTCCAGTAGGTTTAGCTATCATTAATAAGAGGTGCCTTGTTCATGAAAAACCTTCTGGGAAACTTCCTCCATCTCATGAAGAAGTCTTCTACTGAATCTCATCCCAAAGGTGCTTTTTCAAGAGACAACTGGACTTTCTAATTATTATTATTATTATTTTTGTTTAAATTTCTATACCGCCCTACTCCCGAAGGACTCAGGGCGGTGAACAGCCACAGAATAAAACAGATAAATACAAAAATTTAAAATAGAATAAAAATGAATTAAATAATTTGGCTGAATTTAAAATACCCCATAATTTAAAAACAAATTAAAATTTACATTTAAAAAGGGGAGAAGATTTAGGCCAGGCCAGCTTGATGAAATAAAAAAGTCTTAAGCGCGTGACGGAAGGTGCGCAGATCCAGGATCCTCCGTATCTCCGGGGGGAACTCGTTCCAGATCGTAGGTGCCCCCACAGAGAAGGCTCTCCCCCTGGGGGCCGCCAGTCGACATTGTTTGGCCAACGGCACCCGGAGGAGCTCCTCTCTATGGGAGCATACTGGCCGGTGGGAGGCTATTGGTGGTAGCAGGCGGTCCCGTAGATAACCAGGTCCTAGCCATGGAGCGCTTTAAAGGAGATAACCAGAACCTTGAAGCGCACCCGGAAGACCACCGGGAGCCAGTGCAGCTTGCGCAGGAGAAGTGTTACATGGGAACTCCACGTCGCTCCCATAACCACCCATGCGGCTGCACTCTTATCCTTTGAAGACATTTTCGCTTTTCATCCAAGAAGCTTCTTCAGCTCTGACTGAATGGTGGGAAATGGAAGGATTTATACTCCTTGCAGACAGCTGGTCATTTGCATCCTTTTAGCAAGTCATTAAGGTCACCTGGAGGTTTATCTGTGTCTTCAGGGTCACCTGAGTGGTGCAAATGGGAACTGCTGAAAGGACTATGTTGTAGATTGGAGATAGATTATGGCGTATCCAGCGGTGGTATTCATTTACTTTCCTTACCGGTTCGCAAATGTGAGCGTGCGCACACACACGCTGGCTTCGCTCACACACGCCCTGTCCATGCCTTCTGTGCATGCAATTTGCTGCCCCACGTGCCTTCCGCACATGCTCCCAGCCTCAAAAATGTGCCTAAATAGCACGACTTGGAGCTGGGGTGGGTCGGTGGGCAGACGCACCCAAGATTTCCACTACCAGTTCAGGCGAACCGTTCTGAACCAGCTGAATACCACCTCTGGCCATATCGTTCCCCACTCTGTTGAGAGAGGGCTGTTCAATTTGGACATAGATGGCCTCTTTGACCCCTCTTTCAAGCCAGCGGTCTTTTATGTCCAAAACATGGACTTTGCTGTCTTCAAAAGTGTGGTCTTTATTTATTTATTTATTTATTTTATTGAATTTCTATACCGCCCTACTCCCGAAGGACTCAGAGCGGTGCACAGCCATAAAATAAAACACATAGATATACAAAATTTAAAATCGAATAAAATGAATTAAATAAATTTGGCTGAATTAGTACCCATAATTTAAGATACCCATTTTTTAAAATACATTAAGAATTTAAAAATTTAAAATTTACACTTAAAAGGGAGAAGATTTAGGCGAGGCCAGATTGATGAAATAACAGAGTCTTCAGCTCGCGGCGGAAGGTGCACAGATCCAGAATCCTCCGTATCTCTGGGGGGAGCTCATTCCAGATCGTCAGTGCCCCCACAGAGAAGGCCCTCCCCCTAGGGGCTGACAGCCAACATTGTTTGGCCGACGGCACCTGGAGGAGCCCCTCTCTGTGGGAGCGTACTGGTCGGTGGGAGGCTGTTAATGGTAATGGCTGTTAATGGTTAATTGTCTTTTAAATGCAGGTGGACTATATAAATCCTTCTGTTTCCCACCATCCAGTCAGAACTGAAGAAGCTTCTTGGATGGGAAACGAAACATCTTCAAAGAAAAACTAGAAAGTCCAGTTGCCTCTTGAAAAAAAGCACTTTTGAGACAACCACGACCTGGATGACTCAGAATCTCCACAGACGTCTACTGAATTTGTTTGCCCAGAAATGTGGCAGAGAATTTAGAAGGGCATTGGTGGCTTTAAATCTCCTCCCTGAACCCTTCATGGGCCATACGGTATTGTGGTTGTTCCAAAATTAATTATCCTGCCTTACTAGTTTCTTTAATTTTTTCAGAGTGCAGTACGTTCATTACAAACAATGATGGGATGCTGCTGGTTTAACAACCGGTTCAGTGACCATGCGCTGTGTGTGCATGCACAGTTTTACAAATACGAACCTTCTGTGTTACCACTTGGGAGTAACACAGCTGAGGCACGGCAATCTGCTCTACCGCGCCAATCAGCTGAGAAGATAAATGTAAGTAAAGTGAAGGGGCAGGCAGGCAGGCGGACCTGATTGTCGGAGTAACTGATTGTAACTCCAACTGATTGTCGGAGCTACCGGTTCGCCTGAACCGGTCTGAACCGGTAGAATCCCACCCCTGATTATAATCTTGTTATAATTTGTAGAACAATAAATCATCCATTGCTGGTTTGTTGAGCCAGTCAAAATTTCACCAGAGCCCCCTTAGCCAGGCCATTTCAGGGTGACCCAGGATCTTAAATAACAATGGTTAAGGGCACCAGAAGATCAGGAAGCAGAAGTCTCTCAACATACAAAGAAGTAAAAGAGGAGGAGGAGGAGGAGGAAGAGGAGGAGGGTAATCCAGGCACATAGTGTTCAGAAGGAAACCTCAGTTTACATCTAGTAGGTGGGAAGGAAAAGATTGGGAGCATGAAGTGTCTGATTCAAAGATGGACTTCAGACATTCTAGCTTTGCTGCTCTAGTTCACCTTTTCTGGAAATCTTCTGGACTTTTTTTGTGCTCGTTGGTTGGTGTACCACCTCACAAGTCTTGCTGTCCATTTCTTGCCATTGGGAGAGGGTGAGGGTGAGTTGGCTGCTGGCCCAATAGGTTCCATCTGCCATCCTCTTGTCCACAATGGCTTCCTTCTTATTTTGTGGGCCACCCACCCATGTGATGGTGACACTCGGGGGCCTGTAATTCGTCGCGATGCATTTCAACACCACGGTGTCCTTCTCCCGATCGACTGACTGCAGGAGTTCCACTGTAGGTGCTCGAGACTCCAGGAAATCTGTAACGAGACTGCGAGCGTCAGGAACCATGATCATAAGGAGAAAAAGGGTCATGTCATTAGGGTGAGATCAAAAAAATAAGTTACCTGTAATAAGCAAAAGGGTCTCCCTGGAGTGTAAATAAAAAAAAAATTGGAGTCATTCTTCAAGAAGTCCACCTGTGGCCTTACTCCCAAGTTGACCCTTGTTCTTTAGCTGTTCCCTTCGTCTGGCAACTCTGCGCATGCGCACAATGGGAACAGGCTCCATCTGTTCGTCTGCCTCACTGATGTCTGACTCCGAAGGCAACTGATAACTGGCATACGGCCCTGGCCCCCTCTCTGCCTTCGACACAGAGCCCTCATCAGAGCCTTCCCCAGACTCCAGGACTGGCCCATGTTCTTCCCCAACCTCCTCACTGTCTGAATCTGCTACCAGCTCCGCTGGCCGCTGGAGGGCCACAACAGACTCTTTGCTGTACAATGGGAATGTGAAGCTGATGGAGGCTGTGTCTGAGCGTGTCTAGAATAATTGGGCACCAAGTACTAGGAGAAGTAACCAGCAGTACCTCACCTAGAACTAGTTTTGTTTTTAATTTACCAATGAAATTAGACGTGTGTGCATGAAATGTAAAAACTACTGGAAACATTGAAAAAAAATATCCTTTTTTTCCCAGAGACAACAATGGTGCAAAGTTGAAATGCATGCAATGTTTTCCTCCCAAACCATATTTAAAATATACAACTATTTATCTGCTTTCTCTGTTTTACTTCCTTAGATCAATGTTTTTCAACCTATTTTTCACCGTGGATACCCTTGAAATACCTTTTGAGGCCAAGACTTAACTCAAGATTTAAATCATCACATTTTTTTCAAGTCTTCGTGAACCTCCTGTGATGACATCACAGTCCTCTAGGAACCTGCAGGTCACAGGTTGAGAACCACGGTTCTAGATTATGTTTTTACCTCAGGCAGTGCTTGCTTCCCTTCTCAAAAGCAAGACCCACATATTTAGTGCTGTTTTCATGAACATATTATTTATTTATTTATTTATTTATTTTATTTAATCAAATTTATATGCTGCCCTTCTCCCAAAGGACTCGGGGTGGTTCACAAAAATGAAAAGCATCACACAATAAAATAATAAATTAATTTTAGTTAATTAAAATACTCCAATTAAAACCCTTAGAAAAACTAAAAACCAAAAAACTCCAAGCAGATCAGGTGATTTGTTTAAAGAGCCACGTTTTCAGGTCCCTGTGGAAGGAGCGGAGATCAGGGGCTGTGCGGAGCCTGGTGGGTAAACCATTCCAGAGGGTTGGGCCGCCCACAGAGAACGCCCTCATCCTGGGCGCCATCAGCCGACATTGCCTGGCCAACGGCACCCCGAGGAGGGCAGCCCTATGCGAGTGCACTGGTCGGTGGGAGGCCGATAGCAGGCGCTCTTGCAAGTACCCCAGGCCCATGCCATATTAGATTGCATAATGTAAACAGCCACAGTGTATATTTCTTAGAGTCGTAGTGAGACATTTGTTTGCAAAACTGGTTGAGAGAAAAGCCCAGCCACCTCAGTGGGTAAAAAGAAAGAAGGGCAAATGTATGATACAACTTCAAATATCTCAGTCTAGGACAGAGTTCACCAGAAGGATCCAAACAGATATTAACCAACTGTGAAAGAGGTTTGTTCTTGTCATTAAATACATGTTAGGGTTAAGTGCTTTATGTACAGACCTGGCCATCTTCTGATGCGCTAGATGGTTCATATATTAAAACAACGGAGTGAACAAAACATCTCCATAAACAAAGCATTTGAGACATTAACAAAATAAAATAAATATCACCTAGTGTTTTGTTTAGGCTGGGAAGCTAAGCAGGATCAGCCCTGGCTAACATTTGGAAGGGGACACATTTGGAGACTTCCAGATAGAGGAGGATATTTGCAGCTCAGGGTTGAACTGTGAGGGTCCTGGATGCTCTCTGAGCTGGGTTGTTTTCTTGCAGACATTTCATGATCCAACTAGGGAACATCAGTGGTAGAAAGGAGGGGTATTTGTGGAGTGGAATAGAAGGGAGGAGGAGGAGGAGGAAGACTGTGGCACCCTTGCTGCTCCGTAACCTGGGTTGTTTCCTTGAAGACATTTCATGGAACACAGGAATACAGTAGGAGGAGGACTGTGAGATCCTTGGTGCTCTCTGAGCTGGGTTGTTTCGTTGAAGACATTTCATGACCGAACTAGGGAACATCAGTGGTAGAAAGGTGTGTGTGTGTGGAATGCAAGAGGAGGAGGAGGAGGAGGAGGTAATGCTGGTGGTCCTTGGTGCTCTCTAAATGTGGTTGCTTTCTTTCAGACATTTAATTACCAACACTAGGTAACATCATCAATGCTAGTGATGCTGTTGATGGCAACAAAACATCTGCAAGAAAAGAACGAAGCTCAGAGGGCACCAAGGACCTCCCCGTTGGAGAATTCCAGAACTGAGATCTAGACTGGGTAGTTGAAAACTTCCCAAGAAGGCACAGTGCCCGACCCCTTCTGGATGGCTGCCAAGAAGATACCCTGGAGTTGTCCTTGAAATCTGAGGGTTGACTTGAAGAAAACATCCTTTTGCTTTCATTATTTCAGGTGAGTTCCCTCAAAATCTCAACGGTTTCCAATAGAAGAGAAATGAAACAAAAAACCAAAAACCCTCCAGCCTTTGGGTCCCCCCCCCAGTTATTCCTCCAATACACCTCCCCCACCCCCCATATCATTCTTAAGGCAAAAAATATGAACAGTTTCTTCTGAAAGGAAAGAAATGAGGCAAGGTTATGCGAATGTTCCATCAGTGGTGTTGGAGTTGGATGGCTGTTTCACATGGAAAACCCATGATCAGAATCATTTGCACAATGCAGATACATGTATGGACTAGTCCATGTCACTTCTGGTCTATAATAGCATTTGCGCTGCCTCACGGAATTGAGGGTTAACATTTAGGTACGATGAGATTTACTTTAGCAAGCATTTCACGGAACCAATCTTGATTTCAATGTCTTACCTTTGTTGGAGGTGCCCTGGATGTGCTTAAAAAATATTAGAATTGGTTGGGTATATTTATACATATTTGCATAAGTCCAGGTAATTATATGGTGCTAATGGTTGCAAGTTGGGTACATTTGTTTAATGAAAAGAAGGACTAAGGGCGACATGATAGCAGTCTTCCAATATCTAGGTTGCCATAAAGAAGAGGCAGTCAACCTAATTCTCCAAAGCAGGGGTCACCAACCTTTCGGACCTCAGGGACCACTAAATTAATAATTTTAAATCCCACAGACCACTAATATGATCTGCCTAATAACCAGCTGGGTGGGCGTGGCTAGGTGGTCATGTGACTGGGTGGGGGTGGCCAACTCGATGTCACTCATGTTGACGGGTGCCTTGGCAGCCTCTACTCAGCCCTCCCCTCCCAGCCACTACTCGCCTCCCCGCCTGGGCTCCTTAGGGCCCCAACAGGAAGCAATTGTTGAAGGTAAGCAGCCACCTTGAGAAAGAGTTGGCAAAACAGCTCAGTTGAAATTGGATCTGACCAAGAAGGAGGCTCAGTAGAAGTACCTCACTGAGGACTATGACCATAGGCTTTCCAAGCAGAGGGAAGACCTGCAGGAGTGCAAGGCCAGGTACTGGCACCTGGAGGCTCAGTGGGCTGAGATGGTCAGCCAGTTCCAAAAAAAGTGGGTGGAAATGTCTGTGTGTCTTATACAGTGAATGTTGCCGAAGCCCCACCCATCTGCTGGCCCCCACCCTTCAGCCTCTGCCTCCCAGCAATTTGCCTCCTTGCAGCAAACAGCAAACAGCCTAGTCAGTTTCAGCACAGCCTGATTTAGCATGAGCAGCTGATTGGCGGTTGGATCTGCCTCCCACTGATCAGCTGTTCCAGGCTGCGGGGATCTCCATCGCCCATCAGCAGCACCACCGCCCATTGCTGCTACCACCTATCGCCACCTCTGTGCACCCCATTTTTAACCTCCATGCATCCCATTTTGGCCTGTTCCAAGCCGCAGCGGCAATCCCTGCCACCTGGAATGGGCCAAAAATGAGATGCTTGGAGGCCGAAAATGGGATGTGCAGAGGCCAAAAATGTGGTGTGTGGAGGTGGTGATAGGTGGTGGCAGTGATAGGTGGCAGTGGTGATGGGCGCTGATGGCGTTAATAGGCGCCGATGGTGCTGATGGGCAGTGGCGATCCGTGCAGCCTGGAACAGCTGATAGGTATTCTGGGAGGCAGATCCCACTGCCAATCAGCTGCTCATGCTAAATCAGGCTGTGCTGAAGCTGACCAGGCTGTTTGCTGTTTGCTGCAAGGAGGCAAATTTCTGGGAGGCAGAGGCAGATTTTTTTTTCTTGTTTTCATCCCCAAAAGCTAGGTGCGTCTTATACTTCAGAGCATTTTATAGTCCGAAAAATACGGTACATTTTCACTTGGGCTCCTGAGAATAATAACCATGTAGCACCATAGATAAGGATATTTTTCAATGGGTGGGTTCTTCTTTCTATTAAGGGACCTGCCTCTCGGTCATGATGAAGTGCTCAACCAAAGGATGTTTGTGATCTATTAGCTTTTTAACCCTTTTCAGTTAAGAAGGCGTTGTAGAAGTTCCACCACGCCATGTGACTCATCATGATATCTTCCGCGACCACCTTAGAAGGTCCACTTACCAATGGGTACCTTTTCATAGGCCACGTATGGGATTTGAGAAGCGGGATGGTGGACTATACAGCAGTAGCTGCCTCCTTTCCCTCCTGGCTCATCTCGGCTGATTTTCAAGATGCTGTACACCGAATACCCATTTGACGTTTCTGTGGCGATCCCATTATTGTACAGATTTTTGCTCAGGGATACGTTATTTCTTTCCCACGAGATGCTAATCTCCGCTGGGGAAAATCCGCTCACATCACAGACGAGAATGAGAGCTGTGGTGCTCTTGAGAGAAATCTCTAGTGGGGCTCGAGAAATGATGACGGAGGGTGCTTGCATTTCTAAACAGAAAAAGAAAAGGAAAAAAACATGCAGGTGTTTAAAAATGGGGAAAAAAAGCATGGTACTTTCTCCTGTTGAGAACATCACTTCAACCGAATGAGTCAAAGGCCTTGATATTAATTTTGAAACTCCCAAAGTGTTGTGATGGAAAGAAGGCCAGGAATGAAATAGGATTCTTTCAGAAGATTTAGAATAGAATAACAGAATTGGAAGGGACCTTGGAGGTCTTCTAGTCCAACTCCCTGCTTAGGCAGAAAACCGTACACCACTTCAGACAAATGGTTATCCAACATCTTCCTAAAAACCTCCAGTGTTGGAGCATTCACAACTTCTGGAGGCAAGTTGTTCCACTGATTAATTGTTCTGACTCTGTTCTACCCCAGCTATGGATCCCAAAGAATGCTGCACACACAAACTTCAAACAAAACTCCATTTACTTCAAAACACAGTCTTTTGCAAATGCAGGCTGTTAATAAAACACTCTTAACAACCTGCCAGAAATTCCACAGATAAGATAGAGTCTTACTAGAGTTGGCAGAAAGCCCAGAAGCAAGGTTTGCAAAGAAAATCCAAACTCAATGAACAGCGAGCGAACAAACGTTGTTTCCTGCAGCTTTTTACAAGCTGCGTGCAAACTTAAATAGGCTAAGGGAGTGGCCAATTAGCCCCAAGCCTTACGCTCGAGGAGACCTCCTCCTGAGTAACCACTCCTGCCTTTTGGCAGCTCTGTGCGCCCATGCATCGAGAAGAGGCTCCTCCTCTTCATCCTCTTCACTTAAAGGAGCTTCTGGAGGTTCTGAAGGCCCTGGCTGAATCCCCGCCTCTGGCACCACATCTTCTTCAGCCTCCTCACTGTCTGACTCAAGCGCCGGCTGCACAGGCTGCTGGCGCGACACCACACCAGCCTCCTTGTTGTCGGGATCAGCAACCATCCACACAGGCCGCTGGCGGCCCACAACAGACTCTCAGGAAATTTCTCCTTAGTTCTAAGTTGCTTCTCTCCTTGATTAGTTTTCACCCACTGCTTCTTGTCCTGCCCTCAGGTGCTTTGGAGAATAGCTTGACTTCCTCTTCTTTGTGGCAGCCCCTGAGATATTGGAACACTGCTACCATGTCTCCCCTAGTCCTTCTTTTCATTAAACTAGACATACCCAGTTCCTGTAACTGTTCTTCATATGTTATAGCCTCCAGTCCCCTCATCATTTTTGTTGCTCTTCTCTGCACTCTTTCTAGAGTCTCAACATGTTTTTTACATCGTGGCGACCAAAATTGGATGCAGTATTCCAAGTGTGACCTTACCAAGGCATTATAAAGTGGTATTAACACTTCACGTGATCTTGATTCTATCCCTCTGTTTATGCAGCCTAGAACTGTGTTGGCTTTTTTGGCAGCTGCTGCACACTGCTGGCTCATATTTAAATGGTTGTCCACTAGGAATCCAAGATCCCTCTCACAGTTACTACTATTGAGCAAGGTACCACATACAGTATACTGTATCTGTGCATTTTGTTTTTCTTGCCTAAAAGTTAGTTTCTAATGTGGTTGCACTTTCCCATGGGAGACCAGGGCACATAAGTGGAATCCTCCTGGACTGATAATGCCTGTTGAAAGAAGCTGTGGCTTGGAGCTATTTTACAAAAGGTTTTGTTTTGTTTTGTTATTTTTTAAATTTATTGTATGTCTGTGCTGTTCATTTCACTAATACCATGACTGTAACAATAGCCCTTAGACTTATATACCACTTTACAGTGCTTTACAGCCCTCTCTAAGTGGTTTTACAAAGTCAGCCTATTGCCCACAACAATCTGGGTCCTCATATTACTCACCTCAGAAGGACGGAAGGCTGAGTCAACCTTCAGCCTGGTCAGATTTGAACTGCCAAATTGCAGTCAGCAGAAGTAGCCTGCAGTACTGCACTCTAACCACTGAGCCACCAAGGCTCTTATGAGGCTTTTAGGCTGGGAGCTGGAGACTTTTCCCAGTCGTTGTCTAAACCTTTCACACTGCCACTCAAGATGTGTTTTGGCATATCTTGTATGAGAATTTTTTCTATTTGCTAGAAGATTGGATTTGAAGAAATCTCCCTCGGTCAACTCCTCAGTTCCAATTGTTCTCGCAAGATAGTTGCATCAGAAAACTTCTGTTTGTGTAGAAATAGAGGTGACATGACAACAGTGTTCCAATATCTGATTGTTGTGGCCCGTCAGCGGCCTGTGTGGATTGTAGCTGATTCCAACAACGAGGAGGCTGGTGTGGTGCTGCGCCAGCAGTCTGTGCAGCTGGCGCTTGAGTCAGACAGTGAGGAGGCTGGAGAAGATGTGGTGCCAGAGGCGGAGATTCAGCCAGGGCCTTCAGAACCTCCAGAAGCTCCCTTAAGTGAAGAGGACGAAGAGGAGGAGCCTCTTCTCAATGCACAGGCGTACAGAGCTGCCAAAAGGCAGGAGTGGCTCCTCAGGAGGAGGTCTCCTCGAGAGTAAGGCTTGGGGCTAATTGGCCACTCCCTTAGCTTATTTAAGGAGGAACACCGTTTGCAGCAAGCTGTAGGGAACAACTTTAGTTCATTCTCCTTCGCGTCTGGATTCTCTGCAAAATTACTTCTGGGCTTTCTGCCAACTCTCGTAAGACTGTGATTACCTTATCTTAGAATGCTTGTAGGCTGTTAAGGAAGTTTATTAACAGCCTTTGATTGAAAAAGACTGAGTTATTTGAGTAAAATAAGCTTTGTATAGTTTTTGTGTGTGCTGCATTCTTTGGGGTCCGTAGCTGGGGCAAAACACTGAGGGGCTTCCACAAGGAAGAGGGAGGTCAACCTATTCTCAAAGTACCTAAAAGCAGGCAAGAAGCAATGGATGGAAACTAATCAAGGAGAGAAACAACCTGGAACTAAGGAGAAATTTCCTGACAGGGAGAACAATTAATGAGTGGAACAGTTTGCCTTCAGAAGTTGTGGTGTTTCAACACCGGAGATTTTTAAAGAAGACATTGGACAACCATTGGTTTGAAATGTTATAGGGTTTCCTGCCAGAAGTGGGCTTCACATTCTGTCACCACCGGTTCGCCCAGCACCAGAAATGTGAGCGTGCTCGCTCGCTCAAGCACCTGCTCACTCGTGCACCCGCTTGCTTAGCTCTCACACACCATCCGTGCATGCGTGCAACGTCAAACAACATGGGAATTCGCTCATGCACACCATCCACATATGCGTGAGACATTAAACAACACGGGAATTTGCTCTCATGCACCATCCACGTATGCGTGCAGTGTCAAAACCACAGCGATATAGGACGGGATTGCCCCGGGTGGGTGGGCAGGGCCCACTTGCAGATTGCTGCTACCAGTTTGCCCGAACCAGCTGAATACCACCTCTGTTTACTGCTTGAGCAGGCAGTTGAACTAGAAGACTTCAAGGCTCCCTTCCAACTCTGTTATTTTGTTATTCTCTTAGTTGCCATTTTTTTAAAAAAAATCCTGCTATCAATAGACATTAAAATATTATGAGCAGTCTGTACACATCACCCTCCCAGCTATTGTTTTCGGGCCTTAGAAAACATGGAAGGAGACAAAACGGCAAGGGAGGAAAGGGTGAATTTGTGAAGACAGGCCATATAGACCATTGTGAAGAGGTTGCAAAAGAACTTGGGGGAAATCCCAGAACTCAACCAATATGAGAAGAACTCCTTGGTAGCTTGGTCACCTCAACATCAGCCCAAGATGCAAAACACTTAGGAAAAGCAAATTCAAAAAGTTCGGAGAAATTCTACTTTAATGAAATCGCTCATAACCAAGGGTGCATAATTCCTATCGCACGATTCCTGTACATGATATACATGATTCCTGTTTTGTATATTAATACTTTTTAAAAAAATTTTTTGAAGACACGCGATTCCTGCTTGCTCGACGGAGCGGCGTTTTAAGGGGCTCGGCGATCTACTCACGAGTAGGCTTCTTGATGGTGATGTCTTTTCGGTGTTCTTCAAAGCAGCTCCCGGTTACTTTGCAGGTGAAGACGGTGCCCTTCGTCCACTGTTCCAAAGACACCGAATGGTTGCTTCTCAACTTCTGACTTCCGTTATCATCCGTCGTCACCATCTCGTTCACGACATCACTGCTGGCTTTGCCATCCACAAGCCAGGTGATCTGAGCACTCTCCAGGTTAGAAGAGATCACGGTGCAGACCAGGATGGCTGACCTATCAAGCAGGCTTTTGTAAGATGGCTTGGTAAAAAATATGGTGGGTTGATGCATGCAACCGTAGCACACTGTGGATGAAAGCCAGGAGAGAAATGACACAAGGATTATAATACTATTTGAGAATAGTGGGTTTTTTTTTAATCTTTAATAATTCATTAACCGTGACATACTTGCTAAGAAGTTGCAAGTTTTAGTAGCTTCTTTAAAGATAAGGAAACTCAAGAAAACCAAGGAAGATGCTCTTTGAAAAGCTGCATATGAAAATAGCAATAGCACCTAGACTTATATTCCGCTTCACAGTGCTTTCCAGCCCTCTGTAAGCGGTTTACAGAGTCAGCCTTTTGCCCCCAACAATCTGGGTCCTCATTTTACCAACCTTGTAAAGGTGTTGTGGCCCCGCCCTCTGAGCCTATCCCATCGGAGGAAGAAAGCTCCGAGCATGAGGAAGAGGAGTCAGCCAGGCCTCCCTCTCCAGGCCCCTCCCCTCTGGCACTGTCTCAGGTGCCGGCTGAGGGAGAGGAGATTAGCCGGGAGACAGGTGTCTCAGATGAGAGTGAAGGAGAGACATCATTCCTGGATGCACGCCACTGAAGGCGTGATAAACGATTGCAGCAGCTCAGGAGGCATGCTAGGGATTAGAACTGAGTCACTGGACCACACCCCAGAGACTATATAATAGAGGGTGGTGGCCAGTGATCCCTGTGACGAACAAAAATAAACCTTGGATAGTCACTAAAGCATCGTCCGAAACTGCTGAGAGGAATATTTATTTCTGTTGGACTCTTGTACGCTGAGTATATTATCTTTCTGTTTCTGTGGAAATAAAGCACTTGGCAGACGGTGTGTATATCACTGCCAAGTTGGAGATAAAGACCTGGGTGTGTGCCAAGTGCTTCCTTAACCCTCGGCTGGCTGTGTTTGTGTGTGTGTGTGGACGGGGACAGATCAAAAGGATGGAAGGCTGAGTCAACCTGGAGCCTGGTGAGATTCGAACTGCCAAATTGCAGGCTGCCGGCAGAAGTAGCCTGCAGTACTGCACTCTAACCACTGCGCCACCAAAGCTCTAATATCAACATTTATGTTTATATATTTACATCTACATCTACATCTATCTACTGTATTTTTCGGAGTATAAGACACACCTTCCCCCCCCTAAAAGGGAGTGAAAATTTGGGCGGATGAGTGTGCTCACATGTGAAGCTCCACTTGTGCAGATGCCGAGTGTGCATGCTCACAAACGAGGCCCCATTCTCATGTGCAGACTCCTGCACCCGCTGCTTGTGTGGAAGCATTCCCTCTTCCCCCCCTGCTAACTCTGCTGGTACACAAAACCAGAAAGTTAGAGACTCCTGCATTAGATGTTCTGTTTTGAAATGGATGCATTACTTGGAACCCTGACAGATGATCTGCCTGGATTGCTTCCTACCCCTCCATCATTTTATAGCCCATAAACTCTTGATACTTTAGGGTGGTAACGCTCACCTTGACATTTGCTGGCATTCTGCATTGTGACGTTCTGACTGCCTGGCGGGCGCGTCACTTTACAGGTGTAGAGGTCTCCTTTGTCCCAACTCTCTTTGCTGATGTTCAGGTGGATGAAACTGGAGTAACCGCTACTCTTTCCTACATCGGCTCTCAATGCCACCTCTTCTTTCCCTTGGAGCTGTACTCCATTCTTCAGCCATTCCACCTCAGCTTTTCCACCGCTAAAGCTTCTCAGAAAGCATACCAGCTCCACGTTGGCCACTGAGCTCTGTTTGCCACAACTGGGGGTTAAGATCTGAACATCAACTGGTTTCAAAGGTTGCAAAATGCAATCTGAGAATACAAAGTAGAAAAATGTTGTTGTTTTGTTAGAAGAGCCATACTTAAGAAATGTTTGTACTTAGAGAAGACTATTTATTAAGCTGTCTTCCTGGCATTCTGCCAGGGGTGAAATGCTCCCAGTTCAGACTGGATCACCCGATCTGGTAGTGATGGAGGCAGGTAGTTCAGAGAACCAGTAGCAAAAATCCCTGCCCCCCCGCCCCCCTGCCCAGCTGAGCCGCAAAATCATCAGAGACTTTTTTTTTACTTTTAAAAGCATTTTTTTCTACAACCTCTTCGGTCGAAAAAATGCTTTTAAAAGAAAAAGAAAAAGCCTCTGATGATCGTGTGGCTCAGATAGGATCCTCAAAGGCTTTTAAAAGAAAAAACAAAGCCTTTTTTTCTTTTAAATGCCTCTGACGATTCAAGCTGAGTTGCCTGATCATCAGAGGCATTTAAAAGAAAAAAAAGTCTCTGCCAATCAGGCAACTCAGCTGGGATCCTTTTGAAAGCATTTTTTTACAACCTCTTCGGGGAAGAGGTTGTAGAAAAAAGGGTTTTAAAAGTAAAAAAAAAAAAAATTGGCCACACCCACCCAGTCACATTACCCCCCCACATACCAAGCCACGCCCACAGAACCGATTGTAACAAATTTTAGATTTCACCACTGCATTCAGCCCAGAGGTGGGTGGCACATGAATTAATAACTGGTTCACCCCAGCACTGAAAATGTGAGTGTGCACGCATGCATGCACTTTGCTCGTGCGCACACTTGCACGCATGTGCGTAGCTTAAAAAACACAACTAAATAGGGTGGCATAGTGCCGGGGCAGGTGGGCGGGCCCACCTGCAGGTCACAATTACAGGTTCGCCAGAACCCGTCTGAACCAGCAGCAGCCCACCACTGCCCAAATAGCAAACGTAGAGACCATCAGCTGTTTCTCCTTAACTTAAAAAATGTATAGGAAACAAGCTAAACTTAGATTCCAATGGGCCTTTTGCAGTGAGATCTACTTTAGAAGGGGTAGGATAAGCTTCCTGTGATATTTGTGGTTGGAGGTTTTTTTAACACGAGCTTGGACGGCCACTTTTCTGAAATGGCAAAGGGCTTCCTGCTTGAGCAGGGGATTGGACGAGAAGACCTCCAAGCGGTGGTGGGCTGCTGCCGGTTTGGACCGGTTCAAGTGAATCAGAAGTTCCGACAATCAGCTGGCCCGATCCACCAGCCCCCGCCCTATCCTGTCCTATATTTCTGGCTCAGCAGATTCATGTGACACAGCTGATTTCCGTGCCTCTGCTGTTCTACTTACCGCGGCTGCCTTAGAAGGTAAGCAGCTGAGCTTCAAATTGCTGTATTTTGAATGTTGCGCACAAGCGCGTTAGGAGCATGCAAATGTGAAGCGCATGTGCACATGAAAACAGCGCAATCACCGATTTGGTTACAGCCCACCACTGCCTCCAAGGTGTCTTCCAACCCTGTTATTCTGTTCTATCCTAGTCCCAATTAATTTCTATTTTTGAAGGTCAAGGACGCTAAACTTAACTGACTTAAGAAGCAACTTGACAACCAGTTCAAAAAATCTGAACAGGATGTTATCTTCAGGACCTAGACCTTTGATCATCTCCAGATTCTCCTGATGAGCAACCCTGTCTTAATGCTGTCCTGTCATCAGGAGACCTGAAGGTGATTATAGCATGCCCTCAACAAGTGTGGTGCCCATCTAATCTCATTTGGACTCAGAAGGTTAAGCAACATCAGGTCTGGGTGGTATTCATTGGTGGGATTCAAATAATTTAATAACTGGTTCTCTGCCCTAATGACCGGCTGAGTGGGCGTGGCCATGGTGGGCATGGCCTCCTGCACCCCCCTGGGAGCAAAAACAGGCCACGGGGGGATGGGCTGCCTCCCTGTGCCCCATTTTGGGCCTAGTAGGCCTCCCTGCAGTGAAAACGGGTCAGGGGGGCGCGCCACACCCCCTGTGCCCTGTTATGGGCCTAGTTGGCTCCCTGAAGCTTCCTGGGAGCAAAAACAGGCCATGGAGGGCACCACACTCCCCCCGTGCCCCATTGTGGGCCTATTAGGCCTCCCTGCACTTACCTGGGAGCCAAAATAGGGCGCATGGGGTCTCCTGGAAGCATCGGAGTGGGCCAGCCAGCAGCTTAACTACCAGTTCACCTGAACTGGCCTGAACCGGCTGAATCCCATCACTGGTAGTATTTGAATTGGAGAGTTTAAGAAAATAGGCTGGACTCAGAAATAAAAAAAATCCCAAAAGAAGGAAACAGGAAAACTACTTCTATGCTGTTGCCAAGAAAACCATATAGATGCCTCCTTCTATAGTCACCTTCTCTGTTTTTATGCACGCCACTGTCCCTCCAAGTTGAAACTACACACCTGGCAGAGTCCCAGCTCCATATTTACCCATCAGGCTTAACGTCACATTATTTACCCTCTTGAAGAAACTTACATTTGTTTGTGAAGATAGCTGGGGGAAGTTCTTTCTTTTCTTTTACAAAGCATTTGTATTGAACTTCGGACGAGCTGGAGGAAGAGACGGTGAGTTGGCTTGTTGTGAACAGGTTTGGTCCACTCATTTGCTGAGTTGAGAATTTTTTCGGTTCTGGAGTGTTAGGTTCCCATGTGATTTCCAAAGACTTTGTACCGTGTTCAATGAGCAGGCAAGCAAAAGTTACCATACTAGTATCTTCCTTGCTGGAGCTACAGCAGGGCCAAAGTGGAAGGATGGAAGGATTTTTTACTGTCTCTGTAGGAGAGGGGAAAAAAAAACAAGAATGTTCTGACCTAGGCTTCCTTAGAAAGTATACAGCACAAACTTAGTACCGGCAAACCTCTTTAATTCAAACGGCTTTGAATTATTGTCATTCCCAGTCTGAAAGGCTTCTCAAACAGTCTTTCAGGGGAGTGTTTACAAACACCCACCTTATCTCCCTTGGAATGCTGCCAGAGAACTAATTGCCAAACACAGGGCAAGGCCAAACTTAGCACAGAGCTTTTCCAGAGCTTTTACTGACCAGATGCTTCCTCCACAAACTCACATCCCGTTTGCTTCTCTTTTATGTCTTATGGGAGGGGCCAGTCATCTCCAAGCCTTACTCCCAAGTTGACCCTGTTTTCTTAATTGTTCCTGCCTTCTGGCAGCTCTGCACATGTACACACTGTTCTTCTGCCTCGCTGATGTCAGACTCCTGAGACTCTGGAGGCAGCAAAGAACTACCAGATGGCCTTGGCCCCCTCTCTGCCTCTGACTCAGAGCCCTCATCAGAGCCTTCCCCAGACTCCAGGACTGGCCCACATTCCTCCCCAACCTCCTCACTGTCCAAATCTGCAGGCTGCTGGCGGACCACATCAACGAAGAAGGAGAGGAAAGTGATGAGAAGTGACAGGAAACATTACAGGTTGGAAACCAATTTTAAAACAAATTCAGTTAGTCCAAGTTAAATTTAATTAAATTAATAGCAGAATCCAATCTGGATCAGTCACCGGGACCAGAGATTTAGTCTTCCAAGCTTTCTGATTCATGCTGGAACCCATCCTCAGGGAACTTCTCTCTAGCAAAGTGTGTGCTT
Source organism: Pantherophis guttatus (assembly GCF_029531705.1). The sequence continues at coordinate 247,127 of NW_026844118.1, forward strand.
TGAGCTGTTTGGTGTGTGGTATTTATATGGTGCCTGTTGTGTGTGGATTTTTAGTTGTTGATTGCTAGCTATTAAGTCACTGATTGTTGTTTCCCTGTGCTGCCAAGCCCTCACCTCCTAAGTACTTGGTGAGCTAATGGTAAATCAGCACTGTGTTGTGGCCTGTCAGGGACTGGTCCCTCCAGCAGCTGAATCAGAGGAGGAGAAGGTGGTGTGGAGTCATGGCCAGCATCAAGGCAACCTGCGAGCTCTGAAGGGGAAGAGGGAATGGAGCTGGCAAATAGAGAGACAGAGGCAGAACCTGGGCCATCTGTCAGCCTTCAGATGGAGAGTCAACAGCCCCCAGGTCTGGAGGTGGCTGATGATGATGATGATGAGGAACAGCTGGGTCCAGTGCCTGATGCGCGGATGCGCAGAAGGCAGAGGAGAGGATAGAGGCTCTGGAGGCTGGGGACAGCAAAAAAGTCACTTCCTGTCCAATCGAGTGTTGGGAAATGGGCCATTTCAGGCCTCCAAAGGGCCTCCGAGAAGTGGGGAAGGTTCTTTTTGCCCTCCCCAGATGCAGAGAGGATCTGGAGCCAGATGAGAGAGAAAAGCGGGCTTACTGGGCCATCATGTACCAAGAGCGGAGGGGAGGGGGGTTGTGCGTAGGGCGTGGCACATAGAATTATGGGTGTGGGCACACGTGCACACGAACCTCCCCTGCTCCCCCCACCTTCCTGGCATGTGGTGGCAAAAAGGTTAGCCATAACTGGTCTAGGATGTTCACAATTTCCAGTCTGAAACTATGGCTGGGTCTGTCAATGTTTTGTGAGATTAAGGAATTTTTATTGTCCCCTGACTGTAATTGGTGTTCATGGATAGGCTTTGCTAACAGAGTCTTTTGTAACAGAATGCATGAGTGACCTTGAGGAAAGAGAAGAATTGAATTGAATTGAACGCTTTATTTGGTCAAGTGTGATTAGACACACAAAAATCAGAAGCGGGGAGGAGCCTGCAGTCGCTTAACCATCAGAGAAAACTTTCAGATGTTGGTCTTCCTAGGTAAACTAGAAAGGAAACATGACCAGATTCACTAAATCTACTTTACTGTAAGCCTACATTAAAATGATCTTGCAAGTCTGAAGGTAAAACACACACCATTTATGTCCCGAAAATCCACGCATAGACGCAATGACCCATTGCGCCATTAGGGTGAATCTTTCCTTAGCATCTTTCTCTGACAAGCAACTGTAGGATTATCCCCCTTCTTGTCTGATTGTTTCCTAAGCAGCATCTCTTCTTTATGCTCAAGGTCACGGATTCATTCCATTGTATCTTTCGGTGAAGCTTGGCATTCAGATAAATCAGCATCAACAGACAAATAGAGATAAACTACGTTTACACCCCATTCGAAAGAAAAATTTTAAAAAAGCTAAGAAGGAAATGAAAAAACCAGAACACATTCTCTCAAGCAACTGAGACCCAGATAAGCAGAGATTAACACCAGACAAACAAACGGAGAACAATACCCAAATCAGGAAATTACCAAAGAGAAAACATTTGCAGAGCAAGCTACTATATATAAACAGGAAGCAATCTCCACATTCACTAGTTAGGATGACATTACCTAATGAAATAACTTCAAGCCAAATGGGGAATGGAAAGATTTATGACCCTTAGCAGTCATCTGGTCATTAGGACTCTGTAGGTCCGTCATTAGCTTAACAAATACTTCAGAGTGCTAATGACCAGACTGCTAAGTTTCATAAATCTTTCCGTTCCCCATTTGGCTTGAAGCTATTTCATTAGGTAATGTCATCATAACTAGTGAATGTGGGTATTGCTTCCTGTTTATATATAGTAGCTTGCTCTGCAAATGTTTTCTCTTTGGTAATTTCCTGATTTGGGTATTGTTCTCTGTTTGTTTGTCTGGTGTTAATCTCTGCTTATCTGGGTCTCAGTTGCTTGAGAGAATGTGTTCTGGTTTTTTCATTTCCTTCTTAGCTTTTTTAAAATTTTTCTTTCGAATGGGGTGTAAACGTAGTTTATCTCTATTTGTCTGTTGATGCTGATTTATCTGAATGCCAAGCTTCACCGAAAGATACAATGGAATGAATCCGTGACCTTGAGCATAAAGAAGAGATGCTGCTTAGGAAACAATCAGACAAGAAGGGGGATAATCCTACAGTTGCTTGTCAGAGAAAGATGCTAAGGAAAGATTCACCCTAATGGCGCAATGGGTCATTGCGTCTATGCGTGGATTTTCGGGACATAAATGGTGTGTGTTTTACCTTCAGACTTGCAAGATCATTTTAATGTAGGCTTACAGTAAAGTAGATTTAGTGAATCTGGTCATGTTTCCTTTCTAGTTTACCTAGGAAGACCAACATCTGAAAGTTTTCTCTGATGGTTAAGCGACTGCAGCGTCCTCCCCCCTTCTGATTTTTGTATGTCTAATCACACTTGACCAAATAAAGCGTTCAATTCAATTCAATTCTTCTCTTTTCTCAAGGTCACTCATGCATTCTGTTACAAAAGACTCTGTTAGCAAAGCCCATCCATGAACACCAATTACAGTCCATTTTGCCATCGTGTGCCAGGAGGGGGAGCAGGGGAGGTTTGTGCACACGCGTGCCCACACCCATAATTCTATGTGCCCCAGCCTACGTACAACCCCCCCTCTGCCCCACTCTTGGCACATGATGGCCTGGTAGGCCCGTTTTTCTCTCTCATTTTAGCACTCTGAAGTATTTGTTAAGCTAATGACGGACCTACAGAGTGCTAATGACCAGATGACTACCAAGGAATATAAATCTTTCCACTCCCCACCATTCAGACAGAACTGAAGAAGCTTCTTGGATGAAAAGCTAAATGTTTTCAAAAAAACAAAACAAAACAAAAAAAACCCAAGGAAGTCCAGTTGCCTTTTGAAAAGCACGTGTGGGACAATTTAAACATGGTTTTGCTTAAATGAATCTTTATGTATTACCTTAGGTTGGTCTTTGGCCAAAAGATTTGTTCACAGTTACCTTTTCTGCAGATCAATTGACTATGACTGAAGTAAGTGGGAGTGAAGAGTCTGTAGAGATTCTGTAGATTCATCATCCATTGTTGGTCCCAAGGTCATGGTTGTCCCAAAGGTGCCAGGAGGCAACTGGACTTCCTTGTTTTTCTTTTGAAGAAGTTTCGCTTCACATCCAAGAAGCTTCTTCAGCTCTGACAGGATAGTGGGGAATGCAAATGACCAGCTGTCTGCAAGGAATATAAATCCTTCCATTCCCCACCATCCTGTCGGAGATGAAGAAGCTTCTTGGATGTGAAGTGAAATGTCTTCAAAAGAAAAACTCTTGTCGCCTCCTGAAAAAGCACCTTTGGGACAACCATGACCTGGGTGACTGAGAATCTCTACAGACATTTAGCTATACAATTTGAGATGAACACCTTTTGAATGGTGTGGGAGCAGGAATGGATTTCCAGAGGAAAAAAAAAATCTACAGACTACAGGCACCATTTGCACTACTCAAATTCAAGGTGTTGGTTGCCATCTTTAAAGCGCTCCATGGCTTAGGACCCGGGTACTTACGAGACCGCCTTCTGCCACTGATAGCCTCCCATTGACCAGCACACTCCGACAGAGAGGGATTCCTGAGGGTGCCGTTGGTCAAACAATGTCGACTGGCGACCCCCAGGGGGAGAGCCTTCTCTGTGGGGAAACCTGCCCTCTGGAATGAGCCGCCCTCGGAGATTCGTAGGATCCCTGACCTTCACACCTTTCACCACACCCTCAAAACGTTATTGTTTCACCAAGCAGGGCTGGCCTAAATGCTATTTTAATGGGTGGTTTCTATTTTAGCTCTTTCAGCCAAATTATTTAATATTTTTAAATTGTCTTTTAACTTTCATATAGTTGTGGGTTTTATTTCTGGCTGTACACCGCCCTGAGTCCTTAGGGAGAAGAGCGGTATAAAAATTTAATAAAATAAATAAATAAATAAAATAAATACTCAGGTGACCCTGAGGACACAGACAAACCTCCAAGGGCTTCAACAACCCTATAAAAGGATGCAAATGACCAGCTGTCTGCAAGGAGGATAAATCCTTCCATTCCCCACTATCATGTCAGAGCTGAAGAAGCTTCTTGGATGAGAAGCAAAATGTATTCAAAAGGAAAAACAAGAAAGTCCAGTTGCCTCCTGAAAAAGCACCTTTGGGATGAGTGCAGAGTGTGTGTATTGCCATGCCTGTGCAGAAGAGTGTGTACACCAAGAAACAATAGATGGAAACTAACCAAGGAGAGAAGCAACCAGAACCAAGGAGAAAATTCCTAACGGCAAGAGCAATCAGCCAATGGAATAGCTCGCCTTCAGAAGTTGTGGGTACTCCATCACTGGAGGCTTTCAAAAAGAGGCTGGACAACCATTTGTCTGAAATGGTATAGGGTCTCCTGCTTGAGTAGGAGGTTGGACTAGAAGACCTCTGACGTCCCTTACAACTCTATTATTCTACGTTCCATCTCCTTGGCCTATTCAATACAGCTTTGATACCTGGCACACTTTGGGGCATAAAAGAAAAACTGAGTTTGCTTAACCTTTATGGCCTTTCCATCCAAACAAGTTTTTGTGGTGTCTGGGGAATTTTGCTCCCGCGTATGCCCTGAATATGTAGCGCAAATAACCTTGCGACACCAACTGGAGGAAACAGCTTTGACCATCACAGAATCTAGTCATCTTGGTAATTCTTTCCACTCCAGTATGGAAGTTTGGATCTGGAAGTCTGTCTGTCGCTAAGTAGGATATTACTCTGCAAATGGGATCATCTTTGGTGTGTGTGTGTGTGTGTGTGTGTGTGTGTGTGTGTGTGTGTGTGTTGTATGTGAGATGCTGTCCAAGGGAAGATTGTGCTTTAAAATGGCCCTGGATCCATAAATACTGCTTTTACAACCCTTGTAAGTGAAAAAAATTGACCAAAGCAGAAAAATATTACCCACTATTTTATTTTTATCCCCTTGCCTTCTCCTCCCAGTTCGGTTACCCATAATCAATTTAGGCATCCTATTCCACATTTCCCAATGCATATACAGTAGTGGCCAAAATTGTGGGAAAACCTTTTGGGAAAAGTGTATTTTCTAAAACTAGCTAATAACGCCACTTTTTTGGGGGAATAGTACCATCAAATTATATATCAGTGGAAAGATAATTTAATCAAGAAAGTAATGCAATATCTTTTATGGAGGATTTGCTATTAGTATAGCAGTTAGAGCATAAAGAAGAAAAGTGAAACACGTAGAAAAAAATGAGACATACAAAAATGATCACCATGTCAGTTAATACTTTGTTGGGTAACCTTTAGCATGAATTACGGCATTACAACATCTTCCCATGGAGTGAACCAAGTCTTTTAGTTCTGCAGCTATTATAATGTGAAACCAAGATTGAATGATGGCTTCTATTAACTAGGTTTTATTGCTGGGTCGCTTCTGACTAACAAGTCTCTTTAGTCGGCTCCATAGTTTTCAATTGGGTTAAGGTCTGGGCTATTCCCAGGCCATTCCAGCAGTGGATTATGATTATCTTGAAACTCCCCCAAAAAAGTGGTGTTATTAGCCATCAAACCTCAAAAATACACTTTCCCCAAAAGGTTTCCACAATTTTTACCTCTACTGTACACCCTCAAAGGCGGGTAGTGGGTTTCTACTGGTTTGCCCTGATTTGGGCAAACTGGTAGTGGTGGCGGTGGGAGGCTCTGCCCACCCACCCGGAGGTCATCACGGATGCTCTGCGCATGCGCAGAAGCACTACACACGAGTAAAGCGAACACGCAGCGCGCTCTCACAGTTCTGAACTGGTAGCAAAGGTAAGTGAAACCCACTACAGTTCAAAGGTATGGCCCATATTTGCAAAGGCATTGGAGAGAATCCGAGAAGTGATTTGTCCTTCGGTGTTCCCCACCTTGCAACGTGAATTACTTTAAGATTCAGAAACCCAGTTCCCAGGCTTAACCAAGTTGGTTTGAGAAGCAAATGGGAGTTCTGTAATAACTTCTGTTATTATATAACGTGAACATCTTCAATGCCAGTAACAATTCACAAAGGAAACGGTTCATTCCAGAGGTGGGTTTCAGCAGGTTCTGACTAGTTCTGGTGAACCTGTAGCGGAAATTTTGAGTAGTTTGGAGAACCGGTAAATAACACCTCTGACTGGCCCTGCCCCCATCTATTCTCTGCTTCCTGAGTTCCAGCTGATCGGGAGGAAATGGGGATTTTGCAGTATCCTTCCCCTGGAGTGGTGAGGGAATGGAAATTTTACAGGATCCTTCCCCTGGAGTGGGGTGGAAATGGAGATTTTACAGTATCCTTCCCCTGCTATGCCCACCAAGCCACGCCTACCAAGCCATGCCACACCCACCAAGCCACGCCCAGAGAACCGATAGTAAAAAACGTTGAATCCACTGGTTCATTCATCAAGAATAGATATTTATTGCAACATTGTATGACAATCTCAATATAAAAAAAAGTACATTCGAATTAATACGAATTGTGCAGCGAATCTCGTCTGTTTTACATGAAGATTAAAAGTGCTCTAAGTCCCCTTTAGAGTATCAGATCAGGTAGACCATTCTGACAAAAAATAATCATAATCATAACAATGATTAAACAATGACTATAACTGAGACACAGAGAAGTATCCACAAAGATATACGTCACACAGAAAATGACGCAACAGAGTAAAAGCAACATTTCACCATGGAGCTAAACTGTAAACAACCAGGCGGTTTCCGCTCACATGGACTCTTAAGGCTATGATACAAAGCAAAGTAAAAAAAATTCCAGCTCTTCTCAAATAAATCCTTTCTCCTTTTACAGAAGTAGATGTAGAAGAACAGCATCTCTCTTTTTCATTTCACCTGGAAATAAGAAATAAGATTTAACAAAAATGTTACTGTTGAAACAGAAGAAATGAGATAGATGGTCAGTCAAATTTCTTAATTTGCCCCAAGAAGCTGTTGATACAGTTTTACAGAGGAATTATTGAGGGAGCTCAACCAATCTCATTGTACATATGTTGTGCACTGACAATAAGGATTTGAATTTGAATTGAATTGAATTGAATTGAAACTCTATAACTGTCTGGTTTGGCACAGCAACCAAATAGGTACAGACTTCAAAGGATAGTTAGCAATAGCACTTAGACTTATATACCACTTCGCGGTGCTTTCCAGCCCTCTCTAAGCGGTTTACAGAGTCAGCTTGTTGTCCCCAACAATCTGGGTCCTCATTTTACCAACCCCGGAAGGATGGAAGGGTGTGTCAACCTTGAGCCTGGTGAGATTCGAACTGCCAAATTGTAGGCAACCGGCAGTCAGCAGAAGTAGGCTGTAGTACTGCACTCTGACCACTAGTTGGATCGTTGGGAAGGGAGCAGATAGACCACAAAGAAGAAAATCTGGACTATTTCCAACTGGCAGATTTCTCTTGGTGAAACACTGAACCAGAGGAATGAACTGGACAGGTCTAGGACAACTCACTGCAGCCAACTCACTGCAAGACAATCCACATGGAATAACTCAACACAACAAATGTTATCTGCCACTGATTCTTCTACATGCTTTCCATTTTTGTCAATGGGAAATAATGCTGAAGAAACAGTGGCAGGTAATATTTACTGCATGGAGTTATTCCAGGTGGATTATCCCATGGCAAGTTGTCCTGTGGCAAATTGTCCCAATGGCAAGTTGATTGCAGCCAATTGGCCACGGCAAGTTCTCCCATTGCAGACTGGACAACCAAAATGGGTTACAAATTATTACCAAATCTACAGCTTTGAAATTTGCATCTAGTAACTGTTCTGTCCCTTCTGCTCTCAACTCAGTCTGTAGTTTTGCTTGGAATAGCAATAGATGGATGGATGGATGGATGGATGGATGGATGGATGGATGGATGGGTGGATGGATGGATGGATGGATGGATAGATGGATGGACAAAGAGAGGGAGGGTTAGAGAGGGAGGGGGGAGGGAGGGAGGGAGGGAGAGGGAGAGATACCATGTTTTCCTGAAAATAAGACCCTGTCTTATATTTTTTTGAACCCTGAAATAAGCACTTGGCCTTATTGCCATGCACTCAATAGCCCGATTGGGCTTATTATCAGGGGATGTTTTATTTTGGGGGAAACAGGGTAGAGATAGAGATGGATGGGTGGATGGGTGGATGGATGGATGGATGGATAGATAGATAGATAGATAGATAGATAGATAGATAGATAGATAGATAGATAGACAGACAGACAGACAGACAGATGATAGAGATAGATAGATAGATAGATAGATAGATAGAGAGAGAGAGAGAGAGAGAGAGAGAGATGGATGGATAATAAATAGATAGATATACAGTAGATAGATGATAGCTAGATGATAGCTAGATAGATAGAGATAGAGATAGAGATAGAGATAGATAGATAGATAGATAGATAGATAGATAGATAGATAGATAGATAGATAGATAGATAGATAGAAAGAAAGAAGATAGAGGTAGAGGTAGATAGAAAGAGAGAGATGGATGGATGGATGGATGGATGGATGGATGGATAATAAATAGATAGAGATAGATAGATAGCGATAAAGATAGAGATAGATAGATAGATATAGCGATAGATAGATATAGCAATAGATAGATAGATAGATAGATAGATAGATAGATATAGAGATAGATAGATAGATAGATAGATAGATAGATAGATAGAGAGAGAGAGAGAGAGAGAGAGATATGGATATGGATATGGATATAGATATAGATAGATATAGATGCAGATAGATATAGATATAGATATAGATATAGAATAGAATAGAATGACGGAGTTGGAAGGAAACTCGGAGGTCTTCTAGTCTAACCACATTGTCCAGTGGGAAAAACTACACCACTTCAGATAAATGGTTACCAACATCTCCTTAAAAACTTCCAGTGTTGGAGCATTTGCAACTTCTGGAGGCAAGTTGTTCCACTTATTAATTGTTCTAACTATCAGGAAATTTCTCCTTAGTTTTAGGTTGCTTCTCTCCTTGATTAGTTTCCACCCATTGCTCCTTGTCCTACCCTCAGGTGCTTTGGAGAAAAGCTTTGGAGAGTCTGGAGACTCTCTCTTCTTTGTGGCAGCCCACAAAGATATTGGAACACTGCTATTATGTCACATACACATATAAACATGATATTGGTTATTCCATAATTTTAATATACATACATTCATTAAATTGATAATATGCGTTTGCTTTTGTCTTTTCTGCAATGCAGAAAGATGAGCGTAAAAACCATGCAGTGGAAAAATATAAAGAGACATATTTTGAGTAGTAATAGAAACTGCTTTCTAATGAAAGATCAGGCAACCAAAATTATGCACACAAGGGTAAATGCATACAAAAATGGTTTCCAAGGATCATATCATTGCAGGAGCTGGGCATGGCTAATCTAGTGAAGAGAAGGACCAGGGGAGACATAATAGAAGTCTTCTAATATTTGAAGAGCTGCCACAGAGAGGAAGGGGTCAAGCTATTTTCCAAAGCACCCAAAGGCCAGACAAAGGAATAATGGATGGAAACAGAACAAGGAGAGATTCAACCTAGAAATGAGTCTGAGTCTCCGGAGAAGGGCGGCATATAAATCGAACTAATAAATAAATAAATAAAATAAGGAGACATTTTCTGACAATGAGAGCAATCAACCAATGGAACAGCTGGCCTTCAGAAGTTATGGGAGTTTCATCATTGGAAGCTTTCAAGAAAAGGCTGGACTTCCATCTGTCAGAAATGGCATAGGATCTCCTGCTTGGCTGGGAGGTTGGACTAGATGACCTACGCCAAGGGTATCAAACTCAAGGCCCGGGGACCGGATCCAGCTCTGGGGTGCTTAGATCTGGCCCGCAAGGCTGCCCTGGAAGCAGCAAAGGACTAACCCGTGGTGCTTCTGCCAGCGAAAATGGAGCTCAGGAGGACCACGTTCGGGAGCCTGTTTTTGCTGGGCCACCACAGGGCCCCCTGACATGAGTGATGTCATGCTGGCCACATACACCCACCTGCCCGAGGTCAAACACAACCCTGATGCAGCCCTCAATGAAATCGAGTTTGACACCCCTGACCTACGTGGTCCCTTCCAACTCTGTTAATCTGTTAATCGTATATCGTATCTCTCCATATTATTAATAGGTGATAGATATATCCAGTCCAAAAGGGGACCTAGATGACTACATAACTGGAGGTTAAAGTCGACCCATTCTCTATGTAGAAAACACGATGAAGGCCATCTCTACCAGCATGTACTCTACTGTTTCTCTTCTACACGTCTTACCTTAATGACTGTCACCGTGGCACTGTAGAAGAGGCTCACTAGGAAAAGAATGATGAAAGTGGAAAGGATCGACGAGATGTTTTGGTATTCTTCTTCATCCTCCGTGTCCACAATTCCATCTACGTAACCTTTGGACAATACATGAAGGTCAGCTTCTAGAGTTCAGAAAGAAGTGAGGGTGCATTGAAGCTAAACAGCATATTTGATAAAGGGTAGCATGCAAGAGCCATGAAAATGTTATAGAGTAGGGAAAATGCGATATGCGAAAAGACAGCTAATGGCAGATAATAATAGTGGAGAAAAGCAGAGGGGGAGCCAACAGGGAAAGAAGAGCTATTTTAGTAAAGCCTTGGCGTGGTGGAAGATGGCCTTTCTTAAGACTATCTCTAAGAAAGAATAAAAAGGAAAGGGGGCTCTGCTGTTGTGGTCCACCAGCAGCCTGCAGATCTGGCACCAGAATCAGACAGTGAGGAGGCTGGGGAGGACCATGGGCCTGGAGTCTGGGGAAGGCTCAGACGAGGGCTCTGCATCGAAGGCAGAGATGGGGCCAGGGCCATCTGGGAGTTGCGCGCGGACTCAGGAGCCTCCAGAGTCGGACATCAGAGAGGCAGAGGAACAGGAAGAGTTTGTTCCTAGTGCGCGCATGCGCAGAGCTGCCAGAAGGCAAGAACAGTTAAAACAATAGGGACGACTCGGGAGTAAGGCCTGGAGATAATTGGCCCCTCCCATAAGGCTTAAAAGAGGAGCAAAGGCACATGGGCTCTTTGCAGGAAAGCAACGTTGTTAATTCTGTTCCCAGTCAGCATATCTGTTTGGTTCTGGACTCTGTGTGGCTTTGCCAAGTAGGTCTTTGGCAGCGTGTCAAGGGAGATAAAGGTTGGTGATTATCCCGAAGGACTTCTCCCGAAGGACTTTTTGCAACTAATTAGGAATCAGCTGTGAATGAACGTAATTCACAGCTGTTGCAATAAAAGAGGTTTTTGGGACTACTCGTGTATTTTAATGACTCAGGAAGCCTAGGTCACAACATCAACTCTCTACAGATGTCTATGGAGATTTTCAGTCATCCAGGTCATGCTTGTCCCAAAGGTGTTTTTTTTCAAAAGGCAACTGGACTTTCTTCATTTTCTCCTTGAAGGCATTTCGCTTCTCATCGAGTCAGAACCGAAGAAGACCCTTGGATGAGAAGCGAAACGTCTTCATGGAGAACACAAAGAAAGTCAAGTTTCCTCCTTGAAAAAGCATCTTTGGGACTGCTCACTACAGACTTCCAAAGACTGTTTTCAAAGGAGGGATGACTATTGCTCGGTTGAAGAATGACTCAACCCATCGCATCTGCACAAGTCAAAAGATCCTGCAGATCTGTGGGAAGAAAGTCGACTTGGAAAGTTCGGACAGGTTGGGACAAGGATGTTCTGACTGATCTAAAAATTTTCATCTTGGGTTGGCCAGGTGGTGCAATATTGACTTATCACCTTGTGCAATTAACTTGAAGAACTGAACTCTTAAGGTTGATTTCATGAATTCTTGATTACACGAATACATGAAAGCTTGCTTTCTGAATTCATTTGATGGGGTACTCTCCTTGATATCTTCCAGAACTATGACATAACATTTCTCCTTCTGGAATATACAGTGCATTCCGTTCAATTTGTAATCATAGATTGTGAATTATAGTCGGCTACAATTTCCGGAAGGATTGAGAATATATCAATTGTGAAAAAACATGCTAACTTGGGGCAAAGAGATTTCCCATTCTTTGGATGTCCTTGGAAGGGAGTTTTTTTTTTAAATATGTGCCACTAATTTTAAATGGTCAGTCCTAGAGGAGATCAACCCTGACTGCTCTTTACAAGGCCAGATCCTCAAATATTTTGGCCACCTAATGAGAAGGAAGAACTCACTGGAGAAGAGCCTAATGCTGGGAACGTTTGAGGGCAAAAGAAGAAGGGGACGACAGAGAACGAGGTGGCTGGATGGTGTCACTGAAGCCAAGTAGGCATGAGCTTAAATGGACTCCAGAGGATGGTAGAGGACAGGAAGGCCTGGAGGAACATTATCCACGGGGTCGCAATGGGACGGAGATGACTTCCCAACTAACAACAAAATTTTAAATGAATCTGAGTCTTTCAAAGAAGTTGCAATCAGTATACAAAGTGAAAGTGGTTTGAGCAAAGCATCTAGTAAGTTTTGTGGCTTGTTAGAATTGAATTTGTGGATTATAGTATTTAAAGTCATCCTTCTACCCTTTCCATCAGATTACCAGGATGAATGCCAATGTATGAGCGAATTGGTACATTCTGAATTCCTGTTTCACAATATTAACTGAAGTAGTAGTAGAAGTTTTCTTGAGTACAAAGGGAGATTATTTACATGCTATCTGAAAACCGTCTTGGCAGTTAGAACAATTAATCAACGGCATGTCTTGCCTCCAGAAAGCGTGGGTCCTCCAATACTGGAGGTTTTTAAGAAGAGATGGGACAACATTTGTCTGAAATGGCATCAAGTTTCCAGGGGGTTGGACTAGAAGATCTCCTAGGTCCCTTACAACTCTGTTATTCTGTAAAATGAGCTACAACAGGTTAGTTAAGTAACTAAGTCAGATCCGCAAGTACATTAAGGGGACTATCATCTATTCAAAGTTATTGGGAGTTCAAATTGATGGGTCTTCCTAATGTGATTTTGAGTTTAAGATGCCCAGTATTTGGCTGAAAGACGAGGGTGAGAGGATGATTTTTGTATTTTCAAGTGCTGTTGTTGATGAACGCATAGTTTAACATGACTGAGAAGCCATGGTGAATAGGATGGATGGGAAAGGGGATTTCAGCATTGAACACTTATGGACCTTCCCTTGAGTACATCCTCATGAAATACAAATGAAAGAGTTTTCCTCAGTTATATTACTGTCAATATTCTTTCTCATATGTTGGGAGAGAAGAAAAGAGCATTCAGGGCATGGATCACCATTTCTCCAATGCGCACTTCCTTCTCTTTCTTTTAGTTTAGATTTAGAAGTATTTTGTCATGTACTACTGAATCAAAGGCTTTACAGAAGTCTATATAAATTGCATCTATTGCTTTGCCCTGATCGAGATTTGTAGTCCATATGTTTTTGCAGTATAGAAGTTGTAGATTACAGGATAATTTTTTTTCTGAAACCAAATTGTTTATTAGAGAGTAGGTTCTTTGTTTCTAGGTGGAGGGTAATGGATAAAACGTCCTTCTTTGAGGAGAAGCGACAGTTCTTTGGCCTTTTCTGGCATGGTGGCCATTTTAGAACTCTTAAAACTCACAGAGAAGAAATTGTCTGGAGTATTTTTAAGCGAAGCACACAAGTACATCAGAAGAATATCAATTTGAAGTTTTTAGGCTGGTTGCATTTGCTCAATGGGAGCCCTCCAACGTTTCAATGCATTTACCTGCTTACAAGATTAAAGATCATGGATGCCCACCATGAAAATCTCAGCCTCCAACAAAGTTCATTTGTTCAAAAAAAAAAAAAAAAAGGAAATTATAATTTTTTTTATTAAGAATATCAGTGTTATGTGTTTTTTTTTTAAAAAAATAAACATTCAATGGGTAATTTTCAGGGTGTATGGGAAATTTAAGCAGCTTATTGTAGGTCTGTTTAATGTATAAACTATTTAATGCTTTAAAAAAATCAGTTTGGATACATTTTATCTCCTCTGTTGTCCAAACAAAGTGATTACTTTTCTTAAGAATGCTGGAATGTTCAGTTTGGTAAACCCCATAAAAGAATATTCATAGATGTTTGTGATTTGTCAATTAGTTGTTTGTTGGTTGATACTTTAGTTAAATTGCATTGATTTTCAACCCTCAATTTTTGATCTTTTTTTTTTTTTTTATGCATGGGATAATCTTTTATTATCCCGGTCCTGAAGTTCTAAGCATTTGATCTTCTAAATTATTTTCACGATTATAAACATTCACAATGAATCAAATAATGGTGGGTTTCTTTTAAAACAGTGTTATTTCTCTCTCTCTCTCTCTTTTTTAATAGAAGAGCATCTGTGTGCTGAGAATTGTTGAAATGGACTAGATTATTTTGAAGGATAATCTAATATCATCCCCCTGACTTTCAAAACAACATTATTATTATTTTGTGCATTTTGCTATTTGACAATTGTGTGTATGACGAGTCTCCATAGAAGCATATGTTTTATGTTGTTTAGTACCATGTTTTCTTGAAAATAAGACTGGGTCTTATATTAATTTTTGTTCCAAAAGACACATTAGGGCTTATTTTCTGATTAGGTCTTATTTTGGGGTAAATACAGTACTAAATGCATCCATCTGGTTGACAATCTTAACAGGGGTTTATTTTGGGTGGGTCGGTAGGGCTTATATTATGAGAATCCTGAAAAATCATGCTGGGACTTATTTTCCGTCTGGGTCTTATTTTCGGGGAAACAGGGTATCCTTTTTGTTGTATTGGTGTTTACAATTTTTACTTCACTTAGAACTGAAAAATAATGTACTGTTGCTTGGAACCTAGAGCTGTGTTAGCTGGGTGAAGCCTGAGATGCATGATATAGTATTCAATATTTATTTAGTTGTGTTCCTATTCAGGCGACCAAGTTCCTATGCTGTTTAAAGACCTGCGAGGGTGTTATTTTAGTGTGTTGTAGACTTTCATTAAATACTTTCTTAAGAACTTCTTTGTCTTGTACAAAGGATGTAATTCTTGCCCCAGATAATTTCTGATGAACACCCAATGGATGAGACATCCCCCTTGCTTGTTAAAGAAATTAAAGGGAAGTGTATGTTCAGAGGATGTGCCTGTACAGAATGGCATGATCTGAAAAAGATGAATAATCCCAAATTGGACATTTTTGTGGAGAGTAGATAATCTATTGACAGTACAGAAAAGGGAAGCTTTCCGCCAGCTTTCTGAAACAGCTCTTCTCCAGTTTGATATAGGGGTAGCACAACTTAGAACAAGGACCGTTATGCCATAGAAGAAGATGAAGGACAGGAGTTATAAGAAATAAATGTGAAAAGATTAAGGTGCCTGAGGAAGTCAGCATTTCCAGTATTAGCTTGCGCGCCATCCCTATTTATCACAAAAAGCCAGAATTTTTTCTTTTCTTTGTTTTGAGAAAAAAAATACTTTATTGCAAAATACGATAATTCCTTCAGAAAGAGGTGGCCAGCTGCTGGTTTAACACGGACACATCCTTCCTTAGAAATCTGCCTTCATCGCTGAGAACTTTCCATCGAAGTATCAGCAAGGAAGCAGAAGAAACAGAGGCGAGTGGGGAATAGAGCGAACGAAGGTTGACAATTAGTAGCAAGGGCTGGAAGCGTCGGAGAGGACTAAGGAAACGTTGACTATGGATGGTTTACCCGTGTTCTTATTGATAGTCTTCTGAATGGAGCCATAGGGCAAGGCTTCATGTCCCACCACACAAGTGAAGGAATCTCCTGCGCTCCATTCCTGTTCATTGACGTTCAACATGCTGTAGGCAAAATATTCATTGGACTGTATTTTGGACTCTGCTACGGCTTTGCTGGTGAAGTATTCTGATTCGCTGACCGCCTGTTCGTTCTGGAGCCATCGCACAAAGAAGTTGCCGGGATTAAAGTTCTTAATGAGGCATGTGAGGGTCACTTTTTCCCGCAAATTCAGCTCTTCTAAGGAAGGCGAAAGGATGTAGACAGAGGGAGCTTTTGGTTCGCCGACTGAACAATGGGAAAAGGAAAAAAGGGTGAGGATATACATTAGCGTACTTGTATTTAGTACACATTATCATGCTTTAACTGTAGTGCACTGTCCCTCATTGATGACAGAAAGGGCATCCAGCTAGTTAAAGACACCGCTAGCGCCATTCAGTCACCCAGACTCCACCTCACAAGAGATTATGGGGTTGTTAAAAGATGATGATGATCATGTTTAACTGTAGCTGCTTCTAGGCGAGACCTTCGACTCTTAGATGTCAAAGACATTTCTCTTTGTCATCGAACAAAGATTAGTTCATTAGCTTAAAGGTAGAAGAAGCCAGGTCTACTTAAGATAGACAAGAGAAAGGGGAAAAAAAGATCATATGGAATAACTAGGCCAGAATTAGATGCCCTTTGTTCATTCTGCCTGTCTGTATAAAGGTAACCAGTCAAGATCAATGCAGCCTTAAAAATAATTACATTTGTGCTGTCTGTCAATCTGAGTGGTCTTAGGTTGTATGCAAACTTTTCCTAGGGGAAGGTGAGAAGGTGCTTCTCAAGAAGGGTGGAATTGAAAGAAAAAAATGTTTGTAGACCACCGTGGATGGAGAAACTGGACTCTCACGACATGTGCTCGATGGGAGTTAAGGAGGAGTCAACCAATATCAGATCAAGAATAGGATTCATGGGGATGTCAACCAAAGCAACTGGAGAAGGATAATTTGGGGATATCCTGAAGGATGAACTAAGGATTCTGGTTCTACTAAATCCATGAGGTTAATCTCATTTATCTGGAAACCTCCTGGAACGAGCGACACCCCTCCCAAATGCTTTTCACGGCTCAACACAACTAGAAACTTACCAGTCTTCTTCTCCAAGGTTTTTTCTACTGGCTTGACAAGTACGTTCTCAAAGGTCACTTTGCAGGTAAAGGTTTCCTTCTCATCCCATTCTGTTGCACACACTGTGGCTATAGCGTCGACATAGTAAAATTCATTTTCCTGATCTAGGAAGTCGGTCATCACAGTGGGGAGTTGCTTCTGGTCCGATGCTCGGGTCCAGGTGACGTTCAACTTGGAATACTCTGCAGTGACAGGGATGTTGGAGATTCTGCAAGTCAGGTTGGCTGAGTTGGTCAGGAACATGTCAGCAAAAGTTGGGGGGATGGTTTCCACGGTAACAGGTTCACAGCCTTCACCTGGGGAACATCAAAGCAAAATCAGAACAGTGTTCCATTATACAATAAATCAGTAAATTGTTCAAATTTTTTCTACCTTTTCCATGTTGAATAACAAGCATATTGGGGAGCTGAATATGTGTGACTGCTGTCTTCTGACTATTAAAATGTGTTGAAGAGTAGCTAAGAACTTGATTAATGTAATGCCGGGTGTGGTCCAAATGGAAAAAATTGTAGCAGGGACCTGTTCCTATGCATCTTTGAGAAATATACAGATGTTCTCTTTGGATTTATCTCGGAGAGCTTTGCTAGGGTTTTCAGAATCTGTCATGGTAGATTTGTACAGAACCATGAATGTTTTTTTAAAAAAATTAATTCTAAATCTCAATGATGAACTTTGGAATAGGAATGTTAACTTTAGTTAGTGACATACCATATTTTGTTCTGTTTTCCCTGACTGTTTATGAATGAGGAGAATGTTGTTTTCTTTGCTCAAATTCTGAGCATAACACTTCAGAGAAAAGAGAATTCTCTGCAGTGACATCAAAACACAGGTGAATGTTGAGGGTTTCTCGGGGATCTCTGAACTTGCTTGTTTCCAGAAGAAGCTAACATCATCAGTACAAACCCCGCTCCCTTCTAGCACTGATGAGGTTATCTAGTTTGGGTAATGAAACATCGGCAAGAAAACAAGCAAGCTCAGAGAGCACCGAGGATCCCTCAAGTCAACCCTGAGGTACAAATATTCTTCTTTACAGGTGAACATATCAATTGCTAAACTAATGGATGTTCTCAGAGGCACTGGTCCCCGGTGAACAAAAATATGGATAGAATGTGAGGTGGATGTCTATATATGAAGCTTCCGTTGGCAGCAGAAACCCCCAAAATTAAATAACTCAGTGTTCAATCTAGAGGAGCATTTGAGGAAAGAGTGATCGCATAATTGGGCCACTTTACTCTGATTCCTGAAGAAAATGCCACTTACGTTTGCAGAAAGATGGCAAGCTGAATGTCTCTTCATGATCGAACCCCTGGCTTTTCACTTTACAGGTGAACTTCTTTTCAGAAACCCAGTCTTCCTTGGTGATGACAAGTCTGCTCCAAACGGTGTAGCTGCCATGACCATTCGGGACTGGTTTGGAGGTGGTGATGCCAGTGGTGATCTCTCGTTGATCCTTAAGCCAAGAGAGGACGACATTTCCAGAGCAGAGGTCGCTAACTTCACAGGTAACCGTGGAATTTAGGTAGATACTTGAAAAGGAAGCCAGCGTTGGTGCCCGGATAAGCATCAAAGGCTCTCTTGAAGATGATCCCCCATCTGGAACATTGAAAAAGAAAAAACCAACAACGATTGGGTCAAGGAATTTCAATACCTTCCAAGCATGAATGTAAATGAAGATTCAGAAGTTGCAGTGATGTTGAGGGACTTGTGTATTCAGTTCTATCTAGAAAACTAACTAGCTAAACGAAGTGGTCTGCTGGACTTTGAACTGAGAAACACATCTAAATGTCTTGGAAATAGGGATCTACAGGAAATGAGAATGAGTCGGGTTTAACCCCAGACCCCAGGCTCATCCCCAGAGCACAAAACAGGGCACTGAGGAGCATATTCAGAGAACTATTTCCCATGGCCAAGAAGAAGCCATGTTCAATCCTCATCTATATTCAGGAGGTTGGTTTTCAAGGGAAATGAACATATCTCACTGTGCCTATCTTTCAGAAGAAATAATCACCCGGGAAGAAAATGTCAGGTTTGAATTATGGTGAAGGTAAAGGTTCCCCTTGCACATATGTGCTAGTCATTCCCAACTCTATGGGGTGATGCTTATCTCTGTTTCAAAAGCCGAAGAGCCAGCACTGTCCGAAGACATCTCCGTGGACATGTGGCCGGCATGACTCAACACCAAAGGCGCACAGAACGCTGTTTACCTTTCCACCAAAGGTGATCCCTATCTTTTCTACTTGCATTTTTTACGTGCTTTTGAACTGCTAGGTTGGCCGAAGTTGGGACAAGTAACAGGAGCTCACCCTGTTACGCGGCCCTAGGGATTTGAACCGCTGAACTGCCGACCTTTTGATCGACAAGCTCAGTGTCTTAGCCAGTGGGAGCCACCACTTCCCTTCAGGTTTGAATTAGAAATTGTTAATTATCCATTGGGTTTAAGCAAAGGAAATTAGGTGTAGTGATTTAGGAGGCGGGCTAAATTTTTTACAAGCGCATGTTGCATCTAGCTTCTAGTGTCCTCTGATCGACTGCCTTATGAAAGTGCCCTACATGCTCGTGGGTGACATGGATGATGGAATAAAGGAAGGTCACTTACATTGTTGAACAACTGAGATCTCTGTGTTGCCCTGTGGGTGCTTGGCTTTGCAATAGTACGGTTTGAAAGCATTCCATAAAGCCGGATCGACTTTAGCCTGAGAAGCGGCTGTGTATGTCCCACCCGACAAGATAGATGGGAATTTCACGTAGTTCTCTTCGCTGATACTCTGGTTGCTTGGGTTATTCCAGGAGAATTCAATTGAATTTGGCAGGAAATTCTTGGCGAGACATCCGATGGTTATGTCTTTGGTCTCTAAGTTGTCCACAGATGGGATGAGTGGGAAAAGAGAAGGGGCCTTTGGGGATTCTGAGAGAGAAGAAAAAAAAAGAAGAAGGATGGCAGATTTTGAAGCGGTTGCATGCTCAGCTGGCATTGAGTGCACGAAAAGGAAGTGTGTCCTGCTTTGCTGAGAAAGGAAGAGAAGGCAAAAAAAAAAAAATTCATGTAGGCTCTCCCCCCAATTTAACCAGGTTCTGCAGAGTGCATGTCATGGTTCATTGCAGTGCTGGGTTTCAATTTTTTTTTTACTAACGGTTCTGTGGGTGTGGCTTGGTGGGCATGGCATGGCTTGGTGGGCGTGGCAGGGGAAGGTTACTGCAAAATCCCCATTTCTTCCCGATCAGCTGGGACTCGGGAGGCAGAGAATAGATGGTGACAGGGCCAGTCAGAGATGGTATTTACCGGTTCTCCAAACGACTCAAAATTTCTGCTACCGGTTCTCCAGAATTGTCAGAATCTGCTGAAACCCACCTCTGGTTCATTGATAACTTGAAGTTATAGGAAAGCATCCAGATTGAGGGTTTGTCTCACTTGATTCCTAACCAGTTCTAATAGTTCATATCGATCCCTCTTTCATAGAATCATCCTGTGTGTGTGAGCTGAGAGAGGAAGGTTAGGAAGTATGGAACTGAGGTGTAAACTTTTGCAAATGTTGTCATAGGAGATGTCAATCAATGGGACTATTTTCCAGGATTGTTATAGGAATCATTGAGAGCAGCCTTGGGAAAGTTTATATCTTTATATCTCATATTTAGAAACTGCCCATCTCCTTCATGGAGAAAATATTTTGAATTCTTATTGCCGAAAACCGGAAGAATTCTAAACAGGTCTGGAATCTTTTGCAAAGACAACCGTATTTTCAGATTCACAAAAGCAATAACGGTCAAAAAACTCCCCTGCGTATCCACCCAGAAAGAAGGAATCCTTAAGAACTAGTTTTGTAAAATAACATTTACTCAGATGAACTGACAAAATATTTTCTGAGTCCGGGGTAGAAAACTAGAAGCACAATCTCTCCCTCTCAGGCCAGGCCACACGCTGCGATATCAAAGTAATCAAGCATTTCTTCTCAAAAAAAGATGAAGCAGATCTCAAACTTTTCTCCAATACCTTGTTGCCAAGCCTATCTTGGTCAGCCAGATTAAGCAAAAAAGCCAACAATTGGCTCAAACCGGACATTCTACTTGACTCCATTTTTTTTACCAGTTGGCTGCTCCCTTTCAGCTGGCTACTAAAACAGTCAACTCTGCTTTCTTGCTTCACACACACAGTTCCCTTTTGGGTGTCAACTGTTTGAGGTAGCCCAGATGAAAAACCAGTATCACGAGTACAATAAACTAATGTTTATTGTAATGTAACCGTAACAGAATCTTGCAACTCTGTCCCTCCTTCCTTTAGTTTCTAGGGAATGGGGATGGGGGTGTTCCTCTTCTGAGATACTTTCCACCGACTTTTCTGTGGGCTGAGATGTCTCTTTTCTGACCATTGCCTTCCTCATGATCCTCCCTTTCCCCTTTGTCCTTCTCTCTCTCTCTCTCTCTCTCAAGGATATTTCCCCAAAAATTTACAGCACTTCAGAAATGTTTCAGATTCTCTTGTCTAAGGGGAGATCTTTCTTTTGATTCTTGAAGGCTATGCTTTAGGCTCCAAATCCATCAACTCTTCTGATTTCTTGCTTAGAAACACACACCATCAGGGGTGGGCTTCAAAAATTTTAGCAAGGGGTCCTCTGCCTTGTTGCTGGGTGGGCATGGCCGTGGTGGGAATGGCATAGTTGGTCTCCTGCACCAAGGCAAGGGGGGAGGGCCTTTTTGCCCTCCCCAGGCTCTAGAGGTTTTCCTCGAGCCTCCGGGAGGGCGAAAACTGCCTCCCCAGGCTCTGGAGGCCCTCTGGAGGCTGGAAACGGGCTTCCCAAACTTCCAATAGACCTGTTTTTTGCCTTCCCCGAGCCTCCATGTGCACCCTGTAATTACCTGCATCCAAAACGGGCCACATGGGGACTCCTGGGAGGGGAGGTGCAGGGTGGGCAGGGCCATCCAGGATTTGGGGGTTCTCTGAACTGCACAGAATCTTAGCTAGAAATTCTCCCGAACCCCTGAGAACCCCCAGCAGCCCACCCCTGCACACCACACACACCAAAGTAGTGAACATGCCTCCTTCCCCCACCTCCTATTTCCCCGTGACAACAACCCCGTGAGTGACCAATGCAAAATCCACTCAGCCAGCTTTCCTGCCCAAGAATGGCCTAAAACTCACAATGTCCTGGTTACTAAACCAATGTCTTCAGCACTACACCAAACTGATTCAGATATTTACCCAATGTATTCTATCGTCATCACCAGACCTGCTGATAAGAATCCACCACAGACCCTTTCAAATTAGTTTGAGGATCTGAAAATACTTTTAGATTCTTATGTGCAAAGAGCAGAGTCCCCTTCTCGCCCTTGTTAAATTGATATAAGCACATTATTGTCCTCCGGGAAGTGCAAGAACTGAGGAGAAAGCCCACCAGCTTTTGAGCAAAACTGTTTTTGAGATATGAATACAATGCGACGGTCCATCGCCCACTAAAAGCTTCTTTGATTTTACAGAATCAAAGCACACAATCAGTGAGACCCAGTTTCTGCTTCTCCTTTAAATACGGAGAGCAAGCAAGGCTAAAACCTTCTCAGTGACCAGGATGAAAACTGTATCTTCTCCCTCTCAAAAGGTGACCTTTTCGTGATTTGGCACAACAACATACCGAATTGCAAAACAACCAGACTGTATTGGTACAACAGGCTGAGCTTGCAAAAAAACACACAACAAAACCCTAACCCATGTTAACCATAAACAAGTCAAACTGATCTTGGGCTTCTAGAGTTTTACTTGACTTCATGAATTCAGCCTCCGCTTCCTCCCTCTCCTCTTATTAGGAATTTGAGAAAATCATCTCCCTTTTAGCTAAGTGACTCGCTTGGAGTAATTCCTATAATTTGCAGAGCCCTAAATCACTCGGGAACCAGCTGAGCTCTGGCTTTGGAGACCATAAGGAATACTTTGCTTGGGCTCTCCTCCGTCCAAGCTTTAACTTTTTTATAACTCCAAACAATGCCAGATGTTGAAAGGCTTCAACATCTTAGCAAAAGCTTCTGCCAGAAACCTGACCACCCCAAATTTCAACATCACAGCTACCCTACAGCGGATCCAAAAATTCCCAGATCGCATCAGCTCAACCAGCACTGAGCTTCTAATGAGCTGGTGAGATGCTAGAAGCTTCTCCCCCGCCCCCACTCCTGCTATCCTTAGCAAGAAACATTTCGGGGGAAAACTGTAAACTGACTGGCAATCCCAGTTCAATTTCTCCCGAAACGGCAGCTTTAGAAAGCTTGCAGCTTTCCAAACTGATAGGCAGCGAGCTTTAGAAATTCTACAGCTAGAGCTTTTTCCAAGCCCCATCATGATTAAACCCTCCACTAAATGGGGAACCCTTCCACGTTTTTGGGGGACTAACTATTGCTACTGCCCTGGCTACCTCTGCAGTTGAAAGATTAATTGACAGATCTCCCCGGCCAGTGCCGGGTTTCACAGAAAGCTAGCTTTCCCCTGCAAACTCCTCTGGGCTCTGAAGGATTCTCCCAGCTAAAGCTTGCTTTTTCCTCCTAGCTAGCACTGGGATTATACAAAAGAGTTATGGCTTTCCTAGCACCCCTATCCCAGCTAACCCCGGCAGTAAATTTCAGGTAAAGGTAAAGGTTCCCCTCGCACATATTTGCTAGTTGTTCCTGACTCTAGGGGACGGTGTTCATCTCCGTTTCAAAGCCGAAGAGCCAGCGCTGTCCGAAGATGTCTCTATGGTCATGTGGCCGGCATGACTAAATGCCAAAGGTGCACAGAATGCTGTTATCTTCCCACCAAAGGTGGTCCCTATTTTTCTACGCACATTTTTTTACGTGCTTTCGAACTGCTAGGTTGGCAGAAGCTGGGACAAGTAACGGGAGCTCACCCCATTAGGCGGCACTAGGGATTCGAACCTCTGAACTGCCAACCTTTCGATCGACAAGCTCAGCGTCTTAGCCACGGAGCCATCTCGTCCCTGTTTCAGGGCCATGTCCCCAAACCCAATGCAAGCTTTCAAAAAAAACCTACAGAGATTGCCCGTGGTTGCTCAAGCCAATTCTTAGTACAGGAACAAAGCAGTTTTGACCTGACCAAGCCCTTAGCTTTAAGGATCTCTGTAGTTTTTGAAAGCTTAGCAACCGTACATTCCTAGCTCAGGGTTTGGTTTCTGAGAATTCCTATGCCCAGAGGAAAGGAGGAGAAGCCTTCATCCAGTACGTAGCTAAGTGCTAGGCTTGGCTGTACATTCCTCCCTGCCTTTTGCACCTAAAATATGAATGAGCTCCTAGCCGTACTGTGGGATTCAGGGAAGCTAGAGGATGTGCTGATACTTTGACTTGGCTTTTATCAAGCTGTTTCTCAGTGGACACTAAGAGGGGGTGCTGTAGAAAGGGCACCTCATGACAGCTGGTGATCTCTGCCCTTGCTATTGCTGTAAAAATTATTATAGCTAGGAAAGCTAGCATCCTAGCTCAGGATTTTATAAAGCTGGGCCAATGCTAGGAGCTTTGAAGAGCTTGAGCTACCATCACCGGGCATTTGATAATAGTCAGCACTGATTTCTCCAAAACCTACACATCTGGTTTTGGAGAAAGCACTCCTAGCTTTAGCTGAACCTTCCATTTTTATCTAGGCGAGCACGTGGCTTTGGAGATCCGTTTGATCTCGGCTCTAGCTGGCCTTACAGGGAAGCTAAGAAGAAAGCTGGGTTTGGAGAAAGCACTCCTAGCTTAAGCTGAACCTTCCATTTTTATCTAGGTGAGCACCTAGCTTTGGAGATCCGTTTGATCTCGGCTCTAGCTGGCCTTACAGGGAAGCTAAGGAGAAAGCTGGTTTTGGAGAAACCGCTCCTAGCTTTAGCTGAACCTTCCATTTTTATCTAGGTGAGCACCTGGCTTTGGAGATCCGTTTGATCTCGGCTCTAGCTGGCCTTACAGGGAAGCTAAGGAGAAAGCTGGTTTTGGAGAAACCGCTCCTAGCTTTAGCTGAACCTTCCATTTTTATCTAGGTGAGCACCTGGCTTTGGAGATCCATTCGATCTCGGCTCTAGCTGGCCTTACAGGGAAGCTAAGGAGAAAGCTGGTTTTGGAGAAAGCGCTTCTAGTTTAGCTTTACCTTTCATTTTTATCTAGGTGAGCACCTAGTTTTGGAGATCCGTTTGATCTCGGCTCTAGCTGGCCTTACAGGGAAGCTAAGGAGAAAGCTGGGTTTGGAGAAAGCACTCCGGATAACCCCTAGCTGAACCTTACATTTACTCTAGGCGAGTACCTAGCTTTGGAGAGCCCTGTCATCTCAGCTCTAGCTGACCATCAGGGAAGCTAAGGAGATGGGTTCCAAGAAGCTAAGCCAAAATAAATAAATAAATAAAATAGCTGCTTCTACCTTTCCAAAGCTACAGCTTTAAGGCTCTCCAACTGTTTTCTAGCTGAGGGTCGCATCCTAGCTCAGTATTTTATAAAGCTGGGCCAATGCTAGGAGCTTTGAAGAGCTTGAGCTACCGTCACCGGGCATTTGATAATAGTCAGCACTGATTTCTCCAAAACCTACACATCTGGTTTTGGAGAAAGCACTCCTAGCTTTAGCTGAACCTTCCATTTTTATCTAGGTGAGCACCTAGCTTTGGAGATCCATTCGATCTCGGCTCTAGCTGGCCTTGCAGGGAAGCTAAGGAGAAAGCTGGGTTTGGAGAAAGCACTCCGGATACCCCTAGCTGAACCTTACATTTACTCTAGGCAAGTACCTAGCTTTGGAGAGGAAGCTAAGGAGATGGGTTCCAAGAAGCTAAGCCAAAATAAATAAATAAATAAAATAGCTGCTTCTACCTTTCCAAAGCTACAGCTTTAAGGCTCTCCAGCTGTTTTCTAGCTGAGGGTTGCTAGAGCTATACTGGAGCTGAAAAAAAATATGAAGCTCTCCTGCAAAGCTAGCTTGCTGAAATCCAGGGCTTTTCTAGTTATGTTGAATAGGAAGCCAAACATCTTTTCAAAAATGGAAAACATGTTTCAATGATGCTCGGGGAGATTCTCCCTGCCCGAGCTATTATTGCCTCAGATATAGCTAAAGCTACAGGGGTTGAGAAGACTAAGATATGGAGCAGAGCATCTGTAAAAGTTCTTTCTGGCTAAGCTTTAGAGGTACTAGAAGGGTCCAGCTTGCTATCCTAAAACTCCAAAAATTTAATTCAAAGAGGAAAGACACTGGATGGGAAAATCCTGGGATACTCACAGTATCCCAGATGTTTGAGAGTTAAGATGCTGAACAGGGCTACTAATTGTGCAGTGAAAAGAATCTCTGGCTATCAATCAATTCAACTATCAATCAACCACTCTTCTAAATAAATATCACTCTAAGAAACCTTTTAATAAACCATCATTTCTGCTTCATAAACAATAAATGTCAACTAAATAGGAATATTAATTTGCCATGTACTAAGCTCCCCGCCGTCTATGTCATATGAACTAAGATGAATAAAATAATACCTTTTCTCCAACAAAATTCCAAAGTCCTTTCTTAAAAATCAATCACTCAGAACAAGAAAGATGGAAATTTCAAATAACAAATTCCAAGTCCTTTCTTAAAAATCAATCACTCAGAACAAGAAAGATGGAAATTTCAAATAACAGGAATGATTCTATTCTACCAAATAAATAAAATAAAATTGAAACTCTGCCATAGAGGATAAGAAAAAGAACAATCCCAATTTAAAAATAAAATAAAATAAAATAAAATGGTTTTTTTTCCCAATTAAGAAAATTCAAAATTTCCTAGTTACTTTGGGAGAAACACTAAAAAAATAAATAAATAGAACAAACCTGATTCATGCCATAAAGTCATTCTGTTCTAAAAAATAAAATCACCCCAATAAAACCAGTCATTTCCCTCATGAGTAATTCATTTTTAAAAAAATAATAAAACAATCTACCATTCAATCACAAGCTTAGTGCAAAATTATTAAGAAATAATAGACCACTGGTACAAAACAGAAACATAATTAAAATATATTGTGATAGTAATCAAGTAATCAAATAACATTAAGGCATATTAATGAAGTAAAAGAGGTTATCATAGTAAACAAGTAGAAAATGTGTGATTATTAAAGCTAAATCAATATAAATAATTTTGCTTTTCCTTACCCTTTTACTGGGTGGTTTCTAGAAGAAACTGTAGAGTGCCAGCAAAAAACAAATGCCTAAGGAAAGACCTTAACTTTTTTTTTCCTTGATAAAATTAAAGCATGATAAATCACATTTATTTTTGGAAAAGGGACGATAGAGAGGACTCGAAAAAACCAGATGTTGTTTTCGAAACACTTTTGGGCTATTTCCAGAATTGTTTTAGAAGCCCCCAAACCCTTTCAGATGAAACTTGTGTCTTAAAATATACTAAAACCGAGAAACGAATCTATCACCACCTGTATTTTAAACATCCCAGAATATTCTGTTTTCTGTCCGGCTATTTTAGTTTCAACCCTCCTCCCCCACCCCAATCTCCCAACTGCAAATAAACACTTTAATTCTATTTTTTAAAAAATAAAAAATCATACAGATTTTCTATTTTTTTATTTGATCTAACCCGCATTTTATTCCGTCTTTCTAACTTCGGTCTGTTTCAAGGCAATTAATTCACAATTTTTACTTCTACTTAATTCGAATGGGAATCTGTGCTGGATTCCCCCTTAACTTAATTCAGAGCCAGAAATCAATTTCATCATGAACAAGGCACTCAAAAAATCCCATAAAGATCAAGAAATAAAATAATAGAAGTGTATAACAAAAATAAATAAATAAATAACTGAAGGGAGAGAGAGAGAATTCATCAATACATTAAAAACTATCCAATTTACAGCAAAAAACTTTACCAACGGATATATTACATGAAACAGGTTGTAACAAAGGCCATTTCTTTCAGTCTTTAAACACTCTTTTTGCCTTTTCCCCAGCAAACTAATAATAATAATAAAATTAAAGAATTGAAGAATTTAAAGAATGGAGGCCAAGAGGAAAAGAAATGGGTGTCAATAGAAAAACAGGCAACAATTCAACAGAGAGACAGATTTACGTTTTGTAAATAATATATCTAAAGTGCGATTTTATTTCTAAATTGAAATAATTGAGGCAAAGAGTAAAAGAAAAGAGGAAGGCACAAACAATTTCAGTTCTAGCACTGGATATGTGACATTTTTTAATCCTTTGGTTAAAATATCTCAGAAATTAAAAACATTGAGAGAATGGAAGAGTGTGTTTCTTCCTTCCAAATTAATAAAAGTCCTCTTACATATACGACACATATGTGATTCAGAAAAAAAATTAGATTTACCTGCGGTAACGGTGACTAAGGATCCATGTCCTTAGTATTGACTTGCCCATTAACATAACCCTGTGAAATATATACTTAACTCTTCACAGTCACTTTAGGAATAATATTAAATAAATCCAATTTTCCTGTCAAATAAAATTGTGCACTTTTCCTCTCATCCTTTAGAACAAACCTAATAACATTTGAATAGGATAGCATCCTTCTCTATTTCCAGATCATGCAAACTAATTTTTATTTTTATTTTTTTGGGGGGGTAAAGAATACTAAGAACCCAATTTTGTTTGCCCTAATCCCCCTAAATTCTTCCAAATAAACAAAATAAAATAGAAACGATAAAATGGCATTTTAGAAGAAAAGGGAGAAAGAGAGAGAGAGAACAGAGCAGACAAACAAAAAGAAAAACAGGGTCATTGTCAGCATTCAATTTTTGCTATACAGATTAAGTTCGTTCTGGAATGGATTCTAGCGAATTCATGAAAACGGCATTAAAATCACAAAGAAAAAACTCACGAAAAGAATGTCTTAGAAAAGAAGAATCATTTTTACCTGAGGAGACGGTGACCGGGGTGCCTTTTCCCCAATAATCAAACCAGTTGTCACAATGAATAATAGTTATGGGGTAATCATACAAGAAGTTTGACTATTGAGGAGGCAAACCTTAACCTTAACTTGTGAATTATACTGACCATATTTTAAGGACTTCACATATATATTGAGATATATATATATGAAATATATTAAAAATATAAACACAATATAAATATATTAACATTCTGTCAGGATAATTCATATATATATATATATATATATATATATATATATATATATATATATATAATTTTGTGCATATTTACTCGGCAGTAAATGGACTCTGATGGCAATTACTTTGAAGTCATCAAGTGTCAAACAATTTTCTAGAAACATTTATTCTGCAGTTTCTTTTCGAACCTGTTTAAAAATCAGCCTAAAAGTGATGGAGAAATATAAAAATACTGATTTTTTTTTTCCTAGCGAAAGATTCATATCGCACGTTTGCAATTTCATAACCCAATTTTCTGTCCATTTGGCTGAAATACAGATTTCTGTCAAGTGAGCAGTTGGGTTATTTTAATTTACGCTTGATTTTCCTGAAATTAAGAGATCACGCTGTCTTCGGAGTGAGATTCTGGGATTACTTATGTCCCAGTGCCACAGACAAAATTTTAACATCACTTAGAAAATTAAAGCACAAAAAGGGGGGAGAAAATAATCCAAATGAATAACAAATATATAGAAAGTATTATAAAAACATACCTGAGGTGACTACGACATTTGTTCCTTTACCCCAGATGTCAAAGT
This sequence comes from Pantherophis guttatus, assembly GCF_029531705.1. Next base: position 276,655 of record NW_026844118.1, read on the forward strand.
AGTCACATCAGGTCAACCAAATGCAATCCATGTACAAAAACCTTATGAGGAATTATTTTGTCTTTTCCAGACAATGAAAAAGTGACTTAACCTTAATTTGTAGAAGTCCCAAACAAAATTATTGTTTGAATGGTTTAAAATGATAGAAACTACATATAAATTGTTCGGGATTAATTAGATTACTGAAGGAAAAAATCCCTGAAGACAAAAATTTAGACTTTGTTAGATCTGGAGGTGCATAAAATCTTTGGCTATTAGGTGACACTGTTGCTTATTATACTTTTGATTTTTTTTTTGATCAATTTTTTGATCCCTTAATGTCTAAATTCAGAAGAACAATGTGCTCTTAAAGTCCTACTAATAGCATGTTCTGAACGGATTTACAAACAAGAAATTTAACTGAGCCTAAAGAAACAATGATATATATTTATATATATATATTTAAAGGAATAACAAACATATGAATAGTCACAGAAAGATATTAATTAAAACCCTGTCTGTTTCCAGAATGCACTTTCCAATAGAATTGCTTATGTCTAAGAACATCGACAGTGCCATGGACAAACTGGCATTTTGAAAATTGAAGTAAAAAGGGGAAAAAAACTCCAAATTAGTAACACAAGAAGTAGAAAGAATAATAAAAACATACCTGAGGTGACTACAACCGGTGTTCCTTTACCCCAGTACTCGAAGTAGTCACATCAAGTCAACCAAGTTCAAGCCACATACAAAAACTTAATGAGGAATTATTCTGTCCTTTACAGACTGTGAAAAAAGTCTATTTTATAGACGCGCCACACAAAATACCCTTCTTACAGGGTATTTAAAACCCTTCTTAAAGGGTTTTTAAAAAGATAGACATGATATATAAATTATTCAGGGCTAATCAAATTATTAAAGGGAGAAAAAAAATCCCTGAGGTTCTTAGTACCTTAAGACAAAAATATATATTATGGCAAAAACAATTCTGGGCTTCGTTACTTAGAACTGGAAATGGATAAAATCTTTGGATTTTTGGTGTTATTGTTGCTTATTATAATTTTGGTTCCAATAAGAAGACTTAATGGCTTGATGCCATTGTTTAAATTTAGAAGAACATTTTTTAAAAAAATCATCTTCATAGTCTGAAATCCTATTTGAACTTATTTCTGGATGGATTTATAAATCAGAAATGTAATTTAGGCTAGAGAATTGATTTTTTTTCAGGAATGGCAAAAAAAAAAAAGTAAGGCAAAGACATTCATTAAGAGGTCACCTTCTCCATTTTCAAAACTTTCTTTCCAATAAGAAAGCTCGTATGTCAGAATTCTAACAGTGCCACGGACCAAATTTGGAATGCCATTTGGAGAATTTAAAGCCAAAAGGGGGGAAAAAAATCCAAATTAATAACAGATGAAAGAGGTAAAAAGAATGAAAAAAATCATACCTGAGCTGACGGTAACCATTGTTCCTTTGCCCCAGTAATCCAAGTCATCACATCAAGTCAACCAAACACAAGCCATGTACAAAAACTTAATAAGGAATCACATTATTCTTTGCAAACCGTGAAAAGAATTGGACTCAATGTATAAACCTCCAAAGAAAAAGGTCATGTTGGGCATGGATTTATAAATAAGATATTTAACCCAGTCTAGAGAGTCGATTACCTTTTTTCTTTAGGAATAGCAAAAATGCGAATGGTCACGCAAAGTCAATAATTGGGAGTTCACCCTCTCTGCTCCCAGAATGGGTTCCCCAATAAGATTATTTATGTTCAAGACACATAACATTTTAATATCATCTAGAGAATTAAAGCCCAAAAAGGGAAAAAAAATCCAGATTAATAGCAGATGGAAGAGGTAGAAAGAATGAAAAAAAAAAATCATACCTGAGCTGACGGTGACCATCGTTCCTTTGCCCCAGTAGTAAAAGTCACACTGAGGCAATTAAATACAAACCATGTACAAAAACCTAACGAAGAATTATTTTGCCCATTCCAGACCACGAAAAGCGGCGTAGATCAAATTTACAGTAGCTCCAAACAAAAATACACTTTGAATATCTTAAGAAGGCAGAAAATTCCTCAGGACAAATCAAATTACTAAAGGGAAAAAAATTCCTGAGTTCCTAGCTTTAAGACAATATATTTATATATATGTCAGGGCAAAACGATTTCAGATTTTGTTATTTAGATTTGGAGATGTATAAAATTTCTGGATTTTCAATGACTCTGCTGTATTGCTTATTATACTTCTACTTGCAACGAACAAGCCCAAACATTTGATGCCTTAAAGTCTGGATTTAGAAGTACAATTTTTTAAAAAAATAAATAAATAATCTGAACCCCTTAGAAGCATGTTCTGGATGGATTTGTAACTAACACATTTAATTTAGCATAGAGAATGGATGATTTTTCCAACAGCACCCATGCGAATGGTCCATCAAAGACAATTTTGACATAGATAGCAGGTTTACGGCACTTATCATTTAAAAAAACAACAGAAAAGAGAGAAAAATCCCACAAAATCGTGAAAGAAAATTGGTATAAAGAACAACAACAAAAGAAATCTAGTTTAACTTACCAGTAGTTACTGTCACGGCAGTTCCTTGTCCCCATACATCAAAAGCATAGTCACAGTGATTTTATTTCCATGACAGCTTGACAAAAAATATCTTGGTCCCAACTCTTTGGGCTAATTTTTAAGAGTGCTAGTGATGAAAACTACCCAGCAGTCGCATTTATCAGGAAGGAACTTAATTTAATTTAATTTAAGATGGATCTTAATTTTCACAGAAGTTCCGATCAGCAACTTGGATGCGCATACCCTTCCAGAAATCCTATCTCATCGCTAAAACTCCATACATTTTCCGTAAAAGATCTCCACGGTTTCACAACAATCTAATTTATATTTCTGTGAAGTCCAATTACAGTTGGAATATCAATGTTTACCTGAAGTGATGGTGATCTGAGTACCTCCTCCAAAGGTATGAAAAGCGTAGTCACAGTGATTTTAATTCCATGACAGTTTGACAAAAAAATATCTCGGTCCCAACTCTCTGGGCCTCTGATCTGGCCATGGTGGCAAACCTCACTTTAAATCATAACATCCATGTGAAAAATAGAAAACCTTCACCTGAAGTTGCAACTACTGGAATGCTTTAGCCTCAGTAAATTAATCTGTCTACTGCATATGAGTTGAGAAAATTAGTAGACATAGAGAATGGCTTGTTTCTTCAATTGGAGTGAATAGATAGACAGACAGACAAACCAGACAGAGAAGATAGATAGATAGATAGATAGATAGATAGATAGATAGATAGATAGATGGATTCAAACTTAGACCTAATTGGAAACAGACAGCAATTTTGCACCAAATAAGCATAAAATTCCTACAAAATTCACCTCATCCTACATTTCTCCTACCTCTATTTCTTCATTTTAGTGAAATTTGCAATTAAACCACTATTGCTGTATAGTTAGCCCCCAATAATTAATATCTATGACACCGGGAGCTAGTCCAACGTTTAAACAATAATAAAAAAAATATCAAGTACACCTTTTAACATTACAGAAAAGATAAGTAAAGTAGGATTATTATTTTTTTACCTGAAGTGACCGTCACCATGGTTCCTTGGCCCCAATAATCAAAGTATGCGTAGCTACACCTTGTTTAACATTTAATTAGTTCCTTTACATAAACCACCTAGACATATGTATCACCTTTTGGTTTTAGGAGAATTTTACTGAAATGCTTGCTCATCGGCCCAACAAGAAGTCTACTCAAACATCAGGAAGTGTTGGGGTTTTTTGCTTAAAAACAGAAATAGCAGATTGTTTTCAGAGTATATAAAAATATACACCTAGAAAACCTCAACTAAGCAATGGGTATGCCAAATTTTCAAGGCTACGAAGTCTAAGAAGGGTTCTGAAGAGAAGAATAAAATTAAGGATCGATAGCAAGATTTTACTTGAAGTGACAGGACTAAAGTCTCCTTTCCCAAAAAGTACATTGATCGATTTGTTTTGGATGGGGGTGGGCAGGTGAATGAGGAAATGAGGGCCCATCTTGGGAAGAAGTCTTCATGGCTTTTGAAGGACCTCTTCTAAAGTAATATGGCTTAGACTGAGGGGAAGGCTGATTGAACTCTTCTCCTTTATTTTCTCAGAGAGCCGTGAAATATAAATATATTTAACTGATTTCATTCAACCCCACTCAAATAACGAAGAGGAGATGTCCAGATTCAGCTCAACTTAGACAACAATCCTTACCCCAATTACTTCGAAACAGCCCTATTGGCATGAATCAACACGGAACGGAAACCTCCGTTTGGATCTTTTTCTTAAAGATTTAACTTATTATTATTATTTAATTAAACAGTGTGAATGAAACACATTCTTTAATTCCTAATTCCTAAATACCTCAGGTCGTAAAACAGAAGCTCAACGGCTCCCAATTTAGCAAATGTAGTACTTCAAGAAAAATTCGTAGGCATTGGAATTTAAATACTTTGAGGAGTGACACAAATATAACGATAAAATATAATATACCTGTTGTAACGATCCCCGTTGTTCCTTTTCCCCAGTAGTCAAAGTACCAGTAGCACGGTAATATTTCCAAACGGAAACATGGGGCATAATTCTCCGTAGAGAAGGGAGAGTCTCGTCAAAGAACTAGACTCGATGTCTTTTTCCATGTGTCTTCCAAGCCAATTTTGAACACGGATTCATTAAACAATTGGAAAGAAATGTGGTGGGGAACATTGATTCCCACCCACTGTCCAATGCAATTGGGGTCCCATAGGGGAGGATACTGGTGGCATCTTTTGAAAGTCATCTTCCCTCAAACAAACCCAAAGTTGCCACTCACACGGCGCAAATTTCTTGAGGATTTTTTTAAAGCAGAAAATTAAATTAAAGGGCTTTATCTTTATAAGAATACCACTTTTTTTTGAGGAGTAATTTTAAACTCACATCTGCACAACAGGATGGACAAAAAGAAAGTCTCCAATTAAATACATTCTCCAATTTATCCTTTTAAAGGAAACTTTTGCAAATGCCTAAATACAGGATCTATCTTTCTTTCTTTCTTTCTTTCTTTCTTTCTTTCTTTCTTTCTTTCTTTCTTTCTTTCTTTCTTTCTTTCTTTCTTTCTTTCTTTCTTTTGCTATTCTAGCCAACCAGGAACTCTTTCAATGAATTTAAATCCTCAACTAACTTGTGTCATCCCTTCATGAAGTTAATGGGATCTCCAGATAGAAAAGTTGCATCCTATATGATGGATAACAAAAAGCAAACAATTCCTTTAAATTTAAAATCTGTGTTCAGTTAAGGGAAAAAAAAAACTCAAAGAGATTTGCTTCCAACTCTGTTATTCTTGATCAAAGCAATATTACTTTATGGAGACTTTCCATGAATACCGGCGTAAAATTGACATGAAACTTCTTGCTTCTAAGGTAGTTTTTAAGAGTACTAGTGATGAAAACTACCTAGCATTCGCATTGATCAGGAAGGAACTTAATGTAATTTAATTAAGATGGATCTTAATTTTCACAGAAGTTCCGATCAGCAACTTCTATGGACATGCCCTTCAAGACAGCCATTCTGCCTATCTCATCAACTAAAATTCCTTACATTTTCCACAAAAGATCTCCATGGCTCCATAATAATCTAATTTACATTTCTATTAGGTCAGATTACAATTGGAATATCAATGCTTACCTGAAGTGACTGTGACTGGAGTACCTGGTCCCCAGACATCAAAAGCATCCCAGCTCACAGTAATCTGTTTCCTAAACTACTTCATTCAAATACCCATGACACGGAGGGCATATTAGAACATTGAATAATAGAATTGGAATCTTCTAGTCCAACCCCACTGCTCAAGCAGGAGACCGTATACCATTTCAGATCAATGGTGGTCCATTCTCTTTTTGAAAGCCTCCAGTGATGGGACTTCCACAACTTCTGGAGGCAAGCTGTTCCATGGGTTGATTGCTCTCAACGCTAGGAAATTTCTCCTTAGTTCTAGGTTGCTTCTCTCCTTGGTTAGCCTCCGTCCATTGTTTCTCCTCAAAATATATTGAGCATATTTTAGATTGTTCAACATGCTTTGGTTCAGATTGAGGACCAAAAGAAGGAAATGATTAAAAATAGAATATTTATCTGATGTGATGATAACCTGGGCGTCTTTTCCTCGGTAATCAAAAACTGCACAGCTGCGTAGAATATTTCTTTCTTTCTTTAGAGGTCAACAAAAAGCTTATTTGGATATCATATTATTTCTTGTTCAGACTCTTGACTAGTCCCAGCTGTGGCCTTAAGAAATAGGTTAGAATTCCCCTCTCCCTCTGTGTTCTTGGTTATCAGACTGTGACAGATAAAATATGGGTTTTATGCTGGTTGACATCAAAGCCATATGAACATCAGCATATGGATTAATTTTAGCAGCTACAATTTTAAATATTAATTTTCGAAGAATAAACCAACACCTTCTTCCCTGTGACAGTCCTTCAAGCATTGGAAGGGAAGCCTTCTTTTTGTTAGGCTAAACATACCTACCATATTTTTTGGATTGTAAAATGCACCAGACTATAAGACGCACCTAGACTTACAGGATGAAAACCAGGAAAAAAAAAACAGCCCCAAAATGGGCCTGTTTTCACCAAAATGCACCTGTTTTTGGCCTGCGGAGCAGTGGTGAAATCCTGCCAGTTCTGTTCGGCTTGCGTGAACCGGTAGTGGTGGCGGCATGTGGTTCCGCGAACTGGTAGCAGCGGCAGCACAAGACTCCGCCTACCCTCCCTGGACATCATTACTTCCTGGTTTTAACCAGGAAGTAACCCATTTTTGACCTTCTGCGCATGGGCAGATGGGTTTGGGCATGCGCAGAGGTTCAAAAATTGGACTTGACGATGGTGCGTGCACTTCTGAACCAGTAGGGAAATCAGTAGATTTCAGTCCTGCAGAGAGCTTCTGGAGGTTCGGGAGGGTGAAAATGCAACATGTGGGGGGTTTGGGAGCCCAAAAACGGGCCCATATTCCGTCTTTTAACAAAAATGGGCTGTGCAGAGCACTGCAGAGTGCTTCTGGGGGCCAAGGAGGGTGAAAACATGATGCATGGAGTGTTCAGGAGCCCCAAACAGGCCCATTTTTGGTGGAAATGGGCTGTGCGGAGCATTGCAGAGTGCTTCTGGGGGCTGGGGATGGCAAAAATGCAATGCGCAGGGGGTTCAGGAGCCCAAAAATGGGCCCATATTCGGTCTTTAAGATACACGCCAAAATTTTCAGCCACTTTTAGGGATGGGAGGGGAGGGGAAGTGCGTCTTATATTCCAAAAAATATGGTACTTCCCTTGTCAGAGTGCAATCAGCCCCGTTACCTTCCTGGGGTAATTGCCTGAGTTAGAGGTGAATCGTGGCATTCTCCTTATGTATACTTTTGCAAGAAAACAGAAATACATTTTCTAATTAAACTCATATTTATTGTAAAGAAAGTAAAACATCTCACTATCTAAATTAGTTACATTTTGGCAAAGATCCCGGCCACCACTTCTTGGCCGAACCTCTCCTGGCAGGAGAACAAAGAAAGAGTAGAAGAAAGTGAAGGAATGTAGACATGCGCAGTTAGCTTACTGATAAGAAACTTGGCAAGCTACGGTAAGTCTGAAAATCCAAAAATAATAGCTCATCTGGTAAATACAAAAATGCAGTGACATCCCTTAGCCATTCATCATACAATTTAATCTCCATGCCCCCGATCATCTTTATTTCTCTTCTCTGCACTCTTTCTAGAGTCTCAGCATCTTTGTTATATCACGGTGACCAGAACTGGATGCAGTATCCCAAGTATGGCCTTACTTGTGCAGTGTAGACTGGTATTATCACTTCTCATTGTCATGATGTTATCCCTCTATTGATGCAGCCTAGGATTACATTGGCTTTTTTGGCAGGTGCGGCACATTGCTGCCTCGTACTTAAATGGTGGTTCGCTAGAACCCCTAGATCCCTCTCGCAGGTACTACTATTGAGCCAGACGCCACCTATTCTCTAACTGTGCATTTGGCTTTTCTTGCCTAAGTATGTAATTTTATTTTTCACCGCTGAAATTTTCATTTTGTCAGATGGGTCACGATGCTGAAGTCTGTCGATATCAGGAGTGTCAAACTCAATTTCATTGAGGTCCGCATCAAGTTAACCTTGGGAGGCCGGATGGGCATGGATGACTAGGTGGACATGGCATGTTTCATCTTCGCATTGGGTAAACCAGGCCGAAGCCACACAGGCCTGATATTTCCTCTTTGCATTGTGTAGACCAGGCCGAAGCCACACTGGCCCAATGTTTCCTCTTTGCATTGGATAGACTGGGCCGAAGTGATGCGGGCCAGCCCCCTACATTTTCCAGGATGGCCCCGGGGGCCATATCCATCCGCATCACGGGCCGGATCCGGCCTGTGGGCCTTGAGTTTGACACCCATGGTCAAGATCCTTCTGTATCATGAGGCTATCTTCCAAAATGTTAACATTTACCCCCCAGTTTTATATCACCCACAAATTTGATGAGTGTACCTTCAATAGCTTCATCTAAGTCATGTATAAGTCATGTTGAAGAGCACTGGGCCCAAGATTGAACCTAGAAAGATAGATAGATAGATAGATAGATAGATAGATAGATAGACAGAAATAGATAGATAGAGATGATAGATAGATAGATAAAGATGATAGATAGATAGAGATGATAGATAGATAGATAGATAGATAGATAGATAGATAGACAGAAATAGATAGATAGAGATGATAGATAGATAGATAAAGATGATAGATAGATAGAGATGATAGATAGATAGATAGAAATAGATAGATGATGATAGATAGATAGAGATGATAGATAGATAGATAAATAGAAGTAGATAGATAGATAGAGATGAGTATAGCTAGATAAAGATGATAGATAGATAGATAGATAACAGAAATAGATAGATAGAGATGATAGATAGATAGATAAAGATGATAGATAGATAGAGATGATAGATAGATAGATAGATAGATAGATAGATAGATAGATAGACAGAAATAGATAGATAGAGATGATAGATAGATAGATAGATAAAGATGATAGATAGATAGAGATGATAGATAGATAGATAGAAATAGATAGGGATGATAGATAGATAGAGATGATAGATAGATAGATAGATAGATAGAAGTAGATAGATAGATAGAGATGATATATAGCTAGATAAAGATAGATAGATAGATAGATAGATAGAAATAGATAGATAGAGATGATAGATAGATAGATAAAGATGATAGATAGATAGAGATGATAGATAGATAGATAGATAGATAGAAATAGATAGATAGAGATGATAGATAGATAGATAGAGATGATAGATAGATAGAAATAGATAGATAGATAGAGATGATATATAGATAGATAAAGATGATAGATAGATAGAGTTGATAGATAGATAGATAGAAATAGATAGATAGAGATGATAGATAGATAGATAGATAGATAGAGATGATATATAGATAGATAAAGATGATAGATAGATAGATAGATAGACAGAAATAGATAGATAGAGATGATAGATAGATAGATAAAGATGATAGATAGATAGAGATGATAGATAGATAGATAGATAGATAGATAGATAGATAGATAGATAGACAGAAATAGATAGATAGAGATGATAGATAGATAGATAAAGATGATAGATAGATAGAGATGATAGATAGATAGATAGAAATAGAGGAATAGATAGATAGAGATGATAGATAGATAGATAGAATAGATAGATAGATAGAAGATATTATAGCTAGATAAAGATGATAGATAGATAGATAGATAGACAAAATAGATAGATAGAGATGATAGATAGATAGATAAAGATGATAGATAGATAGAGATGATAGATAGATAGATAGATAGATAGATAGATAGATAGACAGAAATAGATAGATAGAGATGATAGATAGATAGATAAAGATGATAGATAGATAGAGATGATAGATAGATAGAAAATAGATAGGATGATAGATAGAGAGATGATAGATAGATAGATAGATAGAATAGATAGATAGATAGAGATGATATATAGCTAGATAAAGATGATAGATAGATAGATAGATAGATAGAAATAGATAGATAGAGATGATAGATAGATAAAGATGATAGATAGATAGAGATTAGATAGATAGATAGATAGAAATATTAGATAGAGATGATAGATAGATAGATAGAGATGATAGATAGATAGAAATAGATAGATAGATAGAGATGATATATAGATAGATAAAGATGATAGATAGATAGAGTTATAGATAGATAGATAGATATAGATAGATAGATTGATAGATAGATAGAAATAGATAGATAGATAGAGATGATAGATAGATAGATAAAGATGATAGATAGATAGAGTTGATAGATAGATAGATAAAATAGATAGATAGAGATGATAGATAGATAGATAAAGATGATAGATAGATAGAGATGATAGATAGATAGATAGATAGATAGATAGAAATAGATAGAAAAGATGATAGATAGATAGAGATGATAGATAGATAGATAGAAATAGATAGGGATGATAGATAGATAGAGATGATAGATAGATAGATAGATAGAAGTAGATAGATAGATAGAGATGATATATAGCTAGATAAAGATGATAGATAGATAGATAGATAGATAGAAATAGATAGATAGAGATGATAGATAGATAGATAAAGATGATAGATAGATAGAGATGATAGATAGATAGATAGATAGAAATAGATAGATAGAGATGATATATAGATAGATAAAGATGATAGATAGATAGAGTTGATAGATAGATAGATAGAAATAGATAGATAGAGATGATAGATAGATAGATAGATAGATAGATACCATGTTTCCCCAAAAATAAGCCCTCCCCTGAAAATAAGCCCTCCCAAAAATGTTTAACCGCATGCGCAGCCAGTCCCCACCATTTCCTCTGGTTAGGCTAAGGGAAACAGAGCTGGAAATCAGGTAAGATGGCAAGAGGAGTCCTGTCTTGTTCCACATGCCCCAAAATAATAAGACCTCCTTGAAAATAAGGCCAAGCGCTTATTTCGGGGTTCAAAAAAATATAAGACAGGGTCTTATTTTGGGGGAAACACGGTAGATAGAGATAGATAGATAGATAGATAGATAGATAGATAGATAGATAGATAGATAGAGGTAAAGGTTCCCTTTGCACATATGTGCTAGTTGTTCCCGACTCTAGGGGGCAGTGCTCATCTCTGTTTCAAAGCCGAAGAACCAGCATTGTCCGAAGACATCTCCATGGTCATGTGCCCGGCATGACTAAATGCCAAAGGTTCACGGAACGCTGTTACCTTCCCACCAAAGGTGATCCCTATTTTTCTACTTGCATTTTTTATGTGCTTTCGAACTGCTACGTTGGCAGACGCTGGGACAAGGAATGGGAGCTCACCCCGTTACGCGGCACTAGGGATTTGAACTGGGATAGATAGATAGATAGATAGATAGATAGATAGATAGATAGAATACTTTATTGTCACTTTGAATGTACACTAATCGGCATACATTAAAATGAAATTCCATTGCATACAGCTCTCAAAGGGTCTCCATCTCTAATGTAAACATAAACACGACAAGATAAATAAATAAATACAAAATTATGCATGTACCCACTTATATTATATGACACGGAGAAACAACACAGTCTAGTTTGGATGTATACATATACATGGCAAGTGGACATGGTGGCTCAGTGGCTAAGACGCTGAGCTTGTTGATCGAAAGGTCAGCAGTTCAGTGGTTTGAATCCCTAGCGCCACATAATGGGGTGAGCTCCCGTTACTTGTCCTAGCTTCTGCCAACCTAGCAGTTCGAAAGCATGTAAAAAATGCAAGTAGAAAAATAGGGACCACCTTTGGTGCGAAGGTAACAGCGTTCCATGTGCCTTTGGCATTGAGACATACCGGCCACATGACCATGGAGACGTCTTCGGACAGTGCTGGCTCTTTGGCTTTGAAATGAGATGAGCACCATCCCCTAGAGTTGGGAACCCTAACCCTAGCCCTAACCCTTTACCATTACCTTTACCTTTATGTACATGGCAAGAGAAACAAATCTTGCGAGTTTACCAGAAGGATGGCGTAGGGAACAGAGCTATTACACGATCTGGAAGTCCTGCTAGAAATACTTTGAAACTTCCTCCCAGAGGAGAGCAACAGAAACAGACCGTGAACTAGGTGTGTTGGGTCTCTAACAATGCTTTGAGCTCTAAGCACATAGCACTTATAAGCAGTATCTTGAATGACAGGAAACCAGTTTCCTATAATCTTCTCAGATGAGGTATTCCACTTCTTGCTTTCCTCATGTGGATGTAATCCCATTGAAGACCACATGCCGAGTGTGATTGGTCAGCCAACTGGGTGCTCCTACTGTCTATCTCACATTGTTCTATCTTACCAAGGATTAGGCTACGGCCTGCTTTATAAAATGCCTTATGGAAATCTAAGTAAGTTATATGCACAGTGTTTCCTTGATCCAGGTAATAAGTTTCTTTTTAAATCTTGACTGCCACAATTGAGAAATGTTCACTAATCTCCCAAAACTTTTTTTTTTTTTTTAATGTGGCATTATTCCTGATCACAGCATTGTGGATAGTTTTTGAATTTATTTTATTTGGCCGATGAAAACAAAAAGAGGAAATTGGGACAGGAAGTGGTAGGCTTCCGATTTTTTCCCCCCCTGGTGATCAGTGGACTGTAACAATAGCTGTTGAAACTTAAATCTATTTTTTTTCCCTCCTCGTTGTTTGCTGCGTAATGACCAAGAGAGGAATGACTGGATCGTTTGAATCAGTGGTGAAATCCAATTTTTTTTTACTACCGGTTCTGTAGGCGTGGCTTGGTGGGCATGATGTGACTTGTGGGCATGGCAGGGGAAGGATACTGCAAAATCTCCATTCCCACCCCACTCCAGGGGAAGGATACTGCAAAATCTCCATTTCTTCCTAATCAGCTGGGACTCGGGAGGCAGAGAATAGATGGGAGTGGGGCCAGCCAGAGGTGGTATTTGCCAGTTCTCTGAACTACTCAAAATTTCCGCTATCGGTTCTCCAGAACCTGTCAGAACCTGCTGGATTTCATCCCTGGTTTGAATAATGAAAAAAGACTCTAAATATTGTGAAACTATTTAGTAGCTCTGAACTTACTGGATCTTTGGAAACGTACAGTTTTGGGATATGAAGTCCTTCTTCTTTCAGAAGTAGAATGTCATGTATCTATCTATCTATCTATCATACTGTTATGTTGATTATAGAGCAGTGATGGCGAACCTTTTCGGCCCCGAGTGCCAAAAAGATCATGCAGACACATCGCATGCTCGGGCGCGCTTGTCAGGGCCGTGCTCCAGAAAAGCCAAAGCTCTGGGTTCTAGCGCGAATGTGCGCCCGATGATCAGCTGGCCGGTGTGCCTGCGCAGGCTGGTTTTCGGCACTGATGTGCACGCGAAGGAATCGCAGCCTGGAAAAGCTGAACTTCCAGGTTCTAGAGTGCATGCACGCCTGATGATCAGCCGGCCGTGCCTTCAGCACTACTGTGTGTGTGAAGGACAGCTGATCGTCATGCGTGCATGCGCGCCAGAAACCGGGAAGACAAACAGGCAAGGCTGCGTGTGCCGGGTGACATGGCTTTGCATGCCACTTTGGGCACACATGCCAAGGTTTGCCATCATGGTTGTAGAGCCTCGGTGGCACAGTGGTTAGAGTGGTTAGAGTAGAGCAGGCTACTTCTGCTGACTGCCGGCTGCCTGCAATTTTATCTGAGGAACCGTCTCTTGCCAGTCATATCTACCCAACCCATCAGAGCAGGGAGGCAGGGAATGTTGCGGGTCCCATCCCCGAGGGAGATACACCTGGTGGGACCCATAAGAAGGGCCTCGTGGTGGCTCCCTCTCTCCCCACTCCAATACTCTTCTGGAAGGTCTGGTTCTGCCAGCAGGCCTGGGGAACCCAGAGCAGGATGGAGCTCATTAAATGGTTTGTGTGATCAGCTGTCGCTGGGGTGGGGGGTGAGAGGTGGGGGTGATTTTGTTACATTGTACTATATTAATTTATTTGATTCTTTTTGTTAGTTTTTATTGTTCTTCATGTGGTTTTATATTCTGTAAGCCGCCTTGGTCAACATGGGCGAATAGGCGGCAATATAAATAAACAATAAACAATAAACAATAAACAATAAACAATAAACAATAAATTTGGCAGTTCAAAACACACCAAGCTCACGGTTGACTCAGCCTTCCATCCTTCCGAGGTGGATAAAATGAGGACCCAGATTGTTGGATGCAATAGGCTGACTCTATAACCGCTTAGAGAGGGCTGTAAAGCACTGTAAAGTGGTATATAAGTCTAAGTGCTATTGCTACATGCTTCCCAATTATATATTGAACTTAAATTTGGGAGATGTTCATGGTTGGATCCTTGTGGACTAATATCCACAGGATATCTTGTTGGTCACCTCTGGAAGTATAATATTAGAAGCACTTACTTTAATCTATCCAATGATGGAGGATAAATTTGTCGTCCATTGTCCAAAAGAGTTTCCCTGAGAACTAAAAGTTAGAAATGAAGGCAATAGGGTGTCAGGCCTGGAAGCCATCTTTTGCATAGAATCTTCAGGCCTGCCATATTTACTACCATGGGAAACTGGGAGAGGGGATTGTATGGAGTAAGGGCGATATACAGTCATAATAACATTCCTTTCTGAGAGATTCAAGGACATCTTGCCCTGGACCTGGAGGGTTGGAACTGGGAAGCATCTTCAGTTGGGACAGTGCTTGGATTGGACCATGTAATGGACATGTGGGTGCTGGAGCAGGGACTTGGACTTTCCTTTGGGTGTGGAAAAACTGGAAGCTTTCAGATTTGGGTTTTTCCAGATATTTGACATCTCTAATAAAGTGGAACTTTGAGGAACCTCAAGCCTCGGAGTCTTCTTCCATTGGGGGTGTGTTTCTTGGAACCCTGACATTAACCAAAGTCTGATATGGGGAGGGGGGAGAAGGCTCTCTTCTAACCTACTTGTAAATTGGCTATGTAGTCAGTCCATAAGTTGCAGTTAGAGGCAGGAAGATGAGATGAATGGAATGGATGTTGATGGGTCTCAACATTCTTGGCTGGTTGAAATGGAAGGCTTCCTAGTCTACAAAGGAGTTTTTGAACTGGGATGTGTCACCGTGTCTACCCAGGTTCCACAGCAAGGAAAGGCTGATCAAAAACTATTTCCTTCCAGTTTTGGAGAATTTCTTTATGTAAATGATATAAAGAGGCTGTTTCCACGCATGCACATCAGTTCCGGGTACTTGTAAAACAGCACAGACACAGTGTGCTCCTGTTCTTAGCAGTTTTCTTTGTAAAGCCAGTCTACTATGCCTTGAAACAATTCTCTACCATTTGAGTATTTCCTAAAAGCTGCAAATAATCTTTATGTGCGTGACATAGTTATCAGTGGAATTGGCTGAACAAAAATAAAGAACAAATACATACCGTATCTTTTCTCTTCATAAGATGCATTTTTTTGTCTCCCAAAAGTGGGTGGAAATGTTTGTGCGTCTTATGGAGTGAATATTGCTGAAGTCCATCCGCTGGCCCCCACCCTTCAGCCACTTTTGGCCTCCATGCACCCCATTTTTGATCTATTCTATTCTATTCTATTCTATTCTATTCTATTCTATTCTATTCTATTCTATTCTATTCTATTCTATTCTATTCTATTCCATTCCATTCCATTCCATTCCATTCCATCCATTCCATATTTTCTACTCTACTCTAGTTTAGTCTGTTCTGTTCTGTTCTGTTCTGTTCTGTTCTGTTCTGTTCCGTTCCGTTCCGTTCTGCTCCACTCCACTCCACTCCATTCCATATTTTATACTCTATTCTGCTCCATTACATTCTGTTCTGTTCCATTCCATTCCATTCCCGTATTTTGTGTTCTGTTCCATTCCGTTCCATTCCGTTCGCTCCACTCCACTCCATTTTTATACTTTATTCTGTTCCGTTCCGTTCCGTTCCGTTCCATTCCATTCCATTCCATTCCATTCCATTCCATTCCATTCCATTCCATATTTTATACTTCTATTCCATTCCATTCCATTCCCATATTTTGTGTTCTGGTCTGTTCTGTTCTATTCTGTTCTGGTCCATTCTATTCTGTTCTTAATTAGGAGCCAAATTCTTTCTTTCTGAATTGCTTCAGAATCCGTGATCTGTATTGTTATTTTCTAAGTAAGATTCTGCAATGCTCTATAATGAATGGCAATCAAGAATGACAGCTTGATTAAACGTAGTTCTTGACATACGACTATCCAAAGTTATCCCAGACCTGGTGGGTACTTATGCCCTGGATTTGAAGTTCTGATAGTCAGGTTCTCCCCATGGTCATCTGACCACACTTCAGCCACTCAACAACTGGACTGTGTGCAGTGCTACTTGGTCACAAAAACTGGCACTTACTTCTGTTTTTTTTTTCAGCAAAATCGCACTCATACAAACCATTGCTTTGCTTAATGACTGTGGATTCACTTCATGACTGCTGCAAAAAAGGTCATACAATTATCATGAGCCAGCATCACGATGGGCAGCCTCCATGATGGTCATAACTCGATGTCTATCTGTATAATAAAAACCTGGGTTTTCAGAAGCCATCTGAAATAGGTTGGACTGGTTTGAGTTATCTCTCCAAGACCAGATTTTGCATTGATGTGTAACACTGTGTCCGCTAGACGTTCCACCATATTTTGCACTAGTACAAAAACTAGTCCATACTGTAGAATTACAATTTTTGGCAAACTTCCAATTTTGGTCACCACAATGTAAAAAAGATGTGGAGACTCTAGAAAGAGTGCAGAGAAGAGCAGCAAAGTTGGTTAGAGGACTGGAGGCTAAAACATATGAAGAACGATTGCAGGAACTGGGTCTGTCTAGTTTGATGAAAAGAAGGACTAGGGGAGACATGATAGCAGTCTTCCAATATCTCAGGGGTTGCCACAAAGAAGAGGGAGTCAAACTATTCTCCAAAGCACCTGAGGGCAGGACAAGAAGCAATGGGTGGAAACTAATCAAGGAGAGAAGCAACTTAGGAGAAATTCCTTGACAGTTAGAACAATGAATCAGTGGAACAACTTGCCTCCAGGAATTGTGAATGCTCCAAAGCTGGAAGTTATTAAGAAGATGTTGGATAACCATTTGTCTGAAGTAGTGTTGGGTTTCCTGCCTAAACAGGTGGTTGGACTAGAAGACCTCCAAGTTCCGTTCCAACTCTGTTATTCTATTCTAATAATTGAACACTATGGAATGAATGCTTCTTACTTCCTTGATGAATAGTAAAATAATGATTGGTGCAAAACTGCTACAACAATCCAACTCAATTTGGTGCATTTTTTTTCCTCTTCTGAAAAAAAAAAAAAAAAGACCAGAAGAATAAAGTAGAAAGAAAACCAGCTTCATTGAAAGAGGTAGAGAGAGAGAAAAAAGAGATAAACAATTGACTGTGATGACCAGATAGTCTATTGGCATTCAATTCTTCAATGGATTCACATTTAAGAAAAAATTACTTGGTGAGCACATTTTCATTTTTAACAAGGTTGGATGAATTTGTCCCTTCTCCAGTTGTTCTTAATGCCAGTAACTGTGAGAGGGATCTTGGAGTCCTAGTGGACGATCATTTAAATATGAGCCAAAGGTGTGTGACAGCAGGCAAAAAAAAAACCAATGCAATCCTAGGTTGCATTATTAGAGAGATAGAATCAAGATCATGTGAAGTTCTAGTACCGCTTTACAAAGCCTTAGTAAGACTACATTTGGAATACTGACATCCAGTTATGGCCCCCACAATATAAAAAAGATGTTGAGACTCTGGAAAGAGTGAAGAGAAGAGCAACACGAATGATTAGGTGGTTAGAGGCTAAAACATTAAAAGAAGAGCTACAGAAATGGCACATGTCTAGTCTCAGTAGTTGCCGCAAAGAAGAGGGACTCGAGCTATTCTCTGAAGCACCTGAAGGAAAGACAAGAAGCAATGGATGGAAACTAATCAAGGAGAGAAGCAACCTAGAACTAAGAAGAAATTTCTGATAGTTAGAACAATTAACCAGTGGAACAACTTGCCTCCAGAAGTTGTGAAGGCTCCAACACTGGAAATGTTTAAGAAGAGATTGGACAACTATTTGTCTTAAATGGTATAGGGTTTCCTGCCTAAGCAGGAAGTTGGACTAGAAAACCTCCAAGGTCCTTCCAACTGTTTATTCTATTCTATTCTATTCTATTCTATTCTATTCTCTTCTATTCTATTCTATTCTATTCTATTCTATTCTATTCTATTCTATTTCTATATTCTATTCTATTCTACCCTACCCTACCCTACCTACCCTACCCTACCCTACCTTACCCTACCCTACCCTATTCTTGAAAAGAAGGACTAATGGAGACATGATAGCAGTCTTCCAATATTTGAGGGGCTCCTACAAAGATGAGGAGATCAAACTATTTTCCAAAAGCACCAAAAAGGCAGGACAAGAATCAATGGATAGAAACTAACCAAGGAGAGAAGCAACCTAGAACTAAGGAGAAATTTCCTAATGGTGAGAGCAATTAACCAATGGAACAGCTTGCCTTCAGAAGCCGTGGGTGCTCCATCATTGGAGGCTTTCAAAAAGAGACTGGACAACCATATATCTGAAATGTTATAGGGTCTCCTGCTTGAGCAGGGGGTTGGACTAGAAGACCTCTAAAGTCCCTTCCAACTCTATTATTTTATGTTCTATGTGTTTTGTTCCTCCAGTTAGCTGATTCTCAAGAAGCCACAGAGAGGTCATCCTTCTCTCCTGTTTGCCCCTCCACCATCATTCACTACCTTGGTTATTTCTTTCATTTCAACTCTTCACGATTAGCTTCCTGCTTCAACGTTCAGAGGAAACAGAAATAGAACCAGACTTCCTATTTAGGATTAATTTTGGCTATTGGAAAGAATGGGGTTGGGTGGGGGATGGACAAGAGATGGCAGTTACATTCCCTTGGGTTTTTTTTCTGAAAGACTCAAGATGGGTTACAAATTTATACAGATATGCATAAAAAAAAAATCAAGACAGAAGTAATATTATTTGAAATGAATGATTCTAAGATGTAGAGTGAGAAAGAACACGATTGCTGCTGAGTGACCAAGCCCCTATATATAAATATATATTAAGATGATGTAGTAGAACTTGAAATAGATGAACGGATTAACAGAGTTGGAAGGAACCTTGTAGGTCATTTATTCATTTATTCATTCATTCATTCATTCTTCATTCATTCATTCATTCATTCATTCATTCATTCATTTATTTATTTATTTATTTATTTATTTATTTATTTATTTATTTATTTATTTATTTATTTATTTTCTTATACTTATATGCCGCCCTTCTCCCAAAGGACTCGGGGCGGCTCACAGAAATGAAAACAATAAAAATAGCTACTAAAATAATCAATTAAAATCTCCCAATTAAAAATCACCCATCAGATCAGCAAATTTGTTGGAAAAGCCATGTCTTCAGGAAAGAGCGGAGGTCGGGTGCCATCCGGAGCCCCGTGGGTAACCTATTCCAGAGGATCGGTGCGCCCACAGAGAACGCCCTCGTCCTGGGCGCCACCAGCCGAAATTGTTTGGCTGATGGCACCCAGAGGAGGGCAGTCCTATGTGAGCGCACAGGGCGGTGGGAGGCAGGCAGAAGGTGGTCCTGCAGGTACCCCAGGCCCATGCCATGTAGGGCTTTATAGATAAGTATCAGCACCTTGAAGTGGATCCAAAGGGCCACCGGTAACCAGTGCAGCTCACGCAGGAGAGGTGTAACACAGGAGTAACGGGAAGCCCCCGTAACAACCCATGCGGCCGCATTCTGGACCAGCTGGAGCCTCTGGGTACACCCTAGGGCAGCCCCATGTAGAGGGCATTGAAGTAATCCAATCTAGTCCAACATCTCACCGAAGCATGGGATCCTACACCATTTCTGACAAATGGCAGTCCAATCTCTTCTTGAAAGTCTCCAGTGATGAAGCTTCCGCAACTTCCGGAGGCAACTTCTGTTCCATCGGTTGATTGTTGTCACGGTCAGAAAATGTCTCCTTTCAGGGGAATTGAGGTTTGGGATTTGGTAAATGATGGGATTTGGTAAACGATTTGCTGCTTTCCCAAACACCAAAAGGCAAGACAAGAAACAATGGTTGGAAACTAACCAAGGAGAGAAGCAACCCAGAACTAAGGAGAAATTTTCTAATGCTGCGAGCAATTAACCAATGGAATAACTTGCTTTCAGAAATCTGTAGAGATTCTCAGCCATCCAGGTCATGGTTGTCCCAAAGGTGTTTTATTTTTCAAGAGGCAACTTGAGGTTTTCTTCTGAAGACGTTTCGCTTCTCATCCAAGGAGCTTCTTCAGCTCTGACAGGATAGTGGGGAATGGAAGGATTTATATTCCTTGCAGACAGCTGGTCATTTGCATCCTTTTAGGGGATTGTTGAGGCTACTTGGAGGTTTATCTGTGTCCTCAGGGTCACCTGAGTGGTGCTCCTGGTTCCTGGAGTTTGCAATTTTTCCTCTGGAAATCCATCCCTACTCCCACACCATTTGAAGGGGGTCCATCCCAAATTGTATAACTAAAAGTCTATAGAGATTCTCAGTGATCCAGGTCATGTGTCAGCACTTCAAGCTGTATTTACTCTAGTGCTGACATAAGAAGGAGAAGTGAAGGCGTCTGAAAAGGGACGTTTGACTTTTCACCTACTTATTTTCCCTGGAGATAATATCCCCTAGGAGATGGGATGGGAGGGGGGAAATTCCTTTGAGCTGAAGTAGATTAGGGGTAGAATGGTTGACTTGGAAGATGGCCAATGAGTGCAGGGGAGTGGGGAACGGAAAGGGAGGGTTTTGGGGCTGGAAGTCAGGGTTGGCTTCGATGGAGTCGGGTTTAGAATGTCGTGCTTAATAAATAGGAGTTTTTCTCCAAAGACTTTGTTTGAAATGCAATTTATTTGAGACGACCTCAAAACTTGACATCATGGTTGTCCCAAAGGTGCTTTTTCAGGAGGCAACTGGACTTACTTGTTTTTGCTTTCAGAAGTATTCTTCTGAAAGGGACTAGACAACCTTTATCTGAAATGGTATAGGGCAGGGGTCAGCAACCTGCAGCTCTGGAGCCGCATGTGGCTCTTTCACCCCTCTGCTGCGGCTCCCTGTCACACAAAATATGCATCACAGCCGCCAATGTGCGACACTCGCCGGCACATGATTTATTGAGCTTTTCAGCCCCCAGTAGACTAACCATGGATAAATCCAAGAAAAGAAAAGTTTCAGAAGAAAACAGAACATTTAATTCAACTACATACGCTAGTCAGGCACAGGAAGGGTTTTGTGGCTCCCGGTGTTTTCTTTTCTGTGGGAAACAGGTCCATATGGCTCTTTGAGTGTTTAAGGTTGCAGACCACTGGTATAGGGTCTCCTACTCAAGCTTGGGGTTGGACTAGAAGTCCTCCAAGGTCCCTTCCAACTCTATTATTCTATGTTCTATGCTCTCTGGTTTGTGTAGTTGTAGCGAGCGAGGATCATTGTAAAGATATAAGTGTAAAACAATAATAGGTAATGTTATGATGAAGAATCATTAATGGAGTCTATTTAAGGAAATGTACTTCTTTTCATGTGTATGTTTCTGGAGATTCAGAAAAAGTTGACCAAATTTCTCCCCAAAAAACCTCAGGCATTTTTTTTTGTGGTACCTTCAAGTCATGTTTAACAAATTAACAGAGTTGGAAGGGACCTTATAGGTCATCTAGTCCATCCTCCCTGCTCAAGCAGGAGATCTTACACCATTTCTGACAAATGGCAGTCCAATTTTTTCTTGAAAGCCTCCAGTGATGAAGGCAGCTTCTGTTCCATTGGTTGATTGTTCTCACTGTCAGAAAGTTGCTCCTCATTTCTAGGTTGAATCTCTCCTTGGTCAGTTTCCATCCATTATTCTTTGTCTGGCCTCCAGGTGCTTTGGAAAATAGCTTGACCCTCTCCTCTCTGTGGCAGCCCCTCAAATATTGGAAGACGGCTATCATGTCTCCCCTGGTCCTTCTCTTCACTAGTGATGCCCAGTTCCTGCTGTTCTGTCCCCGTACCACACCCACCCACCCACAGACGGCCCGGAGTTAATAAGCCACACAACAAACCTCTTTGAAGATAAAGCTGGCAGCAACTCAGTGCCTAGCTGCCAATTCAGATTTTACTCACACAAAACAAAGATTAGACTGCAAGCATTCCGATAAAGCAGGCAGAGTGTCAACAATACAAGGATTCATCCAAATGCAGTCGGATAAAGCAGACAAAGTCCAGTAACGCAGAGATCATGGAGTATTTCCAGTTTTTGCTCGTCACAAACTGAACCGGCCACCACACCCACATTTATACCCTGTGGGGTGTGGTCCAATGACTCAGCTAATCTCTGGCACGCCTTCCCCTCTGCTGTGCATGCTTCTCCCTGCCCCTCTGTCGAGGGTCCAGCCAGCACTTATCTTCCTCATCGCTGTCCACCTGTGGCTGCGGGGACGTGTTTGGCTCTGAGCCTATCGTCTGGCCTTCGGTGTCCTCCGGAGGCATTGCCAGAGAGGAGGGTCCTGGAGAGGGAGGCCTTGCCAACTCCTCTCCCTCACTCTCAGAGTCTGCATCTGTCAATAGCCCAGGCTCAGGCAATGGAGCCACAACACCTGCAACCGTTCTTCATATGTTTTAGTCTCCAGTCCCCTAATCATCCTGGTTGCTCTTCTCTGCACTCTCAACATCTCTTTTATAGTGTGGTGACCAAAACTGGATGCAGTACTCTAGGTGTGGTCTTACTGTCATTGTTGATTCCTGGAGACTGCTTGGATAAGTCCGTGCAGTTTTTCAGCAAGATTTTTGTGAAGGATTTCATATTGTGTCCTTCCTAGGGCTGAGAAGGTGTGACTGGCCCAAGGTCACCAACATGGCTTTGTGCCTATGGAAGGACTAGAACTCACAGTCTCCCGGTTTCTAGCCCGGGGCTTTGACTATTACACAAAACTGTCTCATCCATATGCTATTGGTTCATTTTTTTTTTTTACAATGGCTACTTATTTATTTTTAAGTCATGGTTCGGTGTTGGACATTTGGTTTATATTGTAACTTGGAATTAGTGTACTTTCAACTAGATTCCCAGAGTGCGTCCTTTTCAGGGTTTAATTGATCAGGTGGAATAAATCTGTGGGCTTATGCAGGGGTGGGCTTCAAAAAATTTAGCATGGTGTTCTTTGTCCTGTTGTTGCTATG
Source organism: Pantherophis guttatus (assembly GCF_029531705.1). The sequence continues at coordinate 299,994 of NW_026844118.1, forward strand.
CGTGGCATAGTCAGCCTCCTGCACCATGGCAGGGGGGCATTTTTGCCCTCCCCAGGCTCCAGAGGCTTTCCTCGAGCCCCTGGAGGGGAAAACGGCCTCCTCAGGCTCCAAAGGCCCTCTTCTCGAACTTCTGGTAGGCCCATTTTTTGCCCTACCCGAGCCTCCATGCGCAGCCTGCACTTACCTGCATCCAAAACAGGCCATGTGGAGATTCCTGGGAGGGGTGGGTGGGGCGGGGCCAGCCAGGAGTGGGATTTGAGGGTTCTCTGAACTGCACAGAATCTTAGCTAGAGGTCTCCCGAAGCCCTGCGAAGCCCTGGGCTTATGTATGTCTCCATTGAAGGATAGACAAAAGGGCAGGACAAGAAACAATGGATGGAAACTAATCAAGGAGAGAAGCCACCTGGTATCCAGGAGAAACTTCCTAATGGTCCAAACAATTAACCAATGGAACAACTTGTCTTCAGAAGTTGTGAATGCTCCACAGTGGTGGGTTTCAAAAAAATTTACTACTGGTTCTGTGAGTGTGGCTTGGTGGGCGTGGCATGGCTTCGTGGGCATGGCTTGGTGGGCGTTGCAGGGGAAGGATACTGTAAATTCTCCATTCCCACCCCACTCCAGGGGAAGGATACTGTAAAATCTCCATTCCGTTCCCAATCCAGGGGAAGGTTACTGCAAAATCCCCATTTCCTCCTGATCAGCTGGGACTTGGAAGGCAGAGAATAGATGAGGGTGGGGCCAGTCAGAATTTTTACTACCGGTTCTCCAGAACTGGTCAGAACCTGCTGAAACCCACCTCTGGTGCTCCATCACTAGAGGTCTTTAAGGACAGCCACTTGTCTGAAATGGTATAGGGCAGGGATAGCTAACTTTTTTGCTGTCGTGTGCCAAAAGCAGGGGGAGCCCGGGGGGGCACACCCATAATTCAATGCACCCCGTGTATGTGTGTCGACCCCCCTGCTCCTCCCGCTTTTGGCACACGGTGGCACAGTGGGCCCGGTAGGGCCGTTTTTCACCCTCCTCAGGCTCCAGAGGCTTTCTAGGAGCCTGGGGAGGGTGAAAACAGCCTTCCCCACTCCCCCAGAGGCTCTCCGGAGGTTGGAAACAGCCCATTTCCTGACTTCCGGTGGGCCTGGAAGGCTCGAAAATGAGCTGGCCAGCGCATGCTCCACGCTTGCGCTGAGCTAGGGCAATGCTCGCGTGCCACATAGATATTGCTCCGCGTGCCACATGTGGTCTGCGTGCCATAGGTTTGCCATCACAGGTATAGGGTCTCCTGCTTGAGCAGGGGATCGGACTAGAAGACCTCCAAGGTCCCTTCCAGCTCTATTCTGATTGATTGATTAATTTCACAGGGTGAAGTTGACAAAAGTGAGGTCATGTGGGCTTAAAGTTAAGATAGCCTTATGCCTTAACCCATTTCTGTGGCCCACAATAACTAAGAGGTATGATATATTTATGATGGACTATTTTTATGATTTATGGCAGTGGTTCTCCACCTTGGTCCACAGGCCCCTGGGAGCTGTGATGTCATCACAGGGAGTCCGTAAAAGCTTGATATGATTTATATCTTGAATTAAGTCTTGAGGGTCCATGGCCATGATTCATGGCCGCAGAAGGTATTTAAAGAATGTCCACGGTGAAGAAAACATTGAGAACCATTGATTGATGATGATGACTGGAGCACTGTCAGACAAGCAATCAATCTTTTGCTATACTGTACAAATCAAAGGGTTATTCTTGATAGGCGGTAATCTACACTCCCACCCCCCAAAAAAGCATAGGTAATGGAAGGGTTGTAAAAAGCAAACAGATGAATTAGTCTTTCATGCAATTCATATCAATTTCTCTTCTCTTGGCCTTTGTCATCTGGCTGTTCTGTTACAGAAAATTCTATAGGACAGGACGCCATCCATACAGGACAGATGCATTTTCTAAATTAGATTCGATGCGGTCGAGTAAGAAATCTGCAAATATTTAGATAGATAGATAGATAGATAGATAGATAGATAGATAGATAGAATAGATAGAATTCTTTATTGGCCAAGTGTGATTGGACACACAAGTCTTTGGTGCATATGCTCTCAGTGTACATAAAAAGAGAAGATACATTCACCAAGAATCATAAGGTACAACACTTAATGATAGTCATAGGGTACAAATAAGCAATCGAATCATACTACGAAACAGTCAATATAAATTGTAAGGATACAACAACAAGTAACAGTCATACAGTCGTAAGTTGGAGGAGATGGGTGATAGGAACGATGGGAAGATTAATAGTAATAGTAATGCAGACTTAGTGAATAGTTTGACAGTGTTGAGGGAATTATTTGTTTAGCAGAGTGATGGCGTTTGAGAAAAAACTGCCCTTATGTCTAGTTGTTCTGGTGTACAGTGCTCTATAGCATCGTTTTGAGGGTAGGGGTTAAAACAATTTGTGTCCAGGATGCGAGGGGTCTGTAAATATTTTCACAGTCCTCTTTTTGGCTTGTGCAGTATACAGGTCCTCCATGGAAGGCAGGTTGGTAGCCATGATTTTTTCTGCTGTTCTAATGATCCTCTGAAGTCTGTGTCTGTCTTGTTGGGTTGCAGAACCAAACCAGACAGTTATAGAGATGCAGATGACAGACTCAATAATTCCTCTGTAGAACTGGATCAGCAGCTCCTTGGGCAGTTTGAGCTTTCTGAGTTGGTGCAGCAAGAACATTCTTTGTTGTGCTTTTTTGATGACTTTTTGATATTAGGTGTCCATTTTAGGTCTTGAGATATGATAGAACATAGAAATTTGAAGGTCTCTACTGTTGATACTATGTTGTCTAGTATTGTAAGAGGTGGTAGTATGGGAGGTAGTATTATTTTTGTCATTGCACCCTAACTTCCTCATTGTCCAAACCAAAATCTCAAGGTGTACTATGAAAATAATGGTTCCACCCTGAACTCTTGAAGACTTCTTTCTCTGTCACATCGAGTATAATTTGGAAAATGGATCTGTCATTTTTCAGAAGTCCTCCTTTGCTTGTGGCTGGTCCAGCGAGCGGTTACTGTATTGAAATGTAACACTGTGGGAGCTATAGTAGTAGCACAATGTTTTTCACTCATTCGAAAACCTTTGTCTAATCTTGGACACGTGCATTCCAAACCCAGTCCTTCTCTTTGTGCATAAAATTCTGGAATTCTCTACTGGAGAATCTAAACATTGGCCAAAGAATTTAGACGCAGAGAATTAAAGAGATGAAAACTTTTAAGAAACTGAATAACTTTGACAGAGTGAGGTCACCCTGGAATTTCCACAAGGAATCACTTGCAGGAAGACTTTGACTCAAGGACTTTGGCTTGACTTGACTTCAGTGCCTTAAAGGTATTAAAGATGGATAAATATTGATTGGAGAAATGGATGAGCCTGAATATAAGCTGAAATGAAAGTGGAAATCAGGAAAAAGAGGGAGGAAAAAAAGTGTGTGTGAAAGAGAGAGGGGGGGGGAGGGAGGGAGAGAGAGATCGAAAGATCAAAAAGAAGGGGTCAACTATTCTTCAAAGCACCAGAAGGTAGGACAAGAAGCAATGGATGGAAATTAATCGAGAAGAGAACCAACCTAGAACTAAGGAGAAATTTTCTGACAGTTAGAACAATTAATCAGTGGAACAACTTGCTTCCAGAAGTTGTGAATGCTCCAAACCTGAAGGTTTTTAAGAAATAGTTGGACAACTATTTGTCTGAAATGGTATCAGGTTTCCTGCTTTAGCAGAGGGTTGGACTAGAAGACTTCCAAAATCTCTTCTAACTCTGCTATTCTGTTATTCTCTTAGATGGCAATCCAGTTTTTTCACCAATCCAAAATTTGCCCCCTCTGGATTAATTTTTTGAGAAGAGGAGAGGAAAGGAGAGGGGAGGGGAGGGGAGGGAAGAGGAGAAGGGAAGAGAAAAGAAAGGAGAGGAGAGGACAGGAGAGGAGAGAAGAGAAGAGAAGAGAAGAGAAGAGAAGAGAAGACAAGAGAAGAGAAGAGAAGAGAAGACAAGAGAAGAGAAGATTTGGCTGAGTATAATTAGTCACACAAGAATTTGTGCGTAATAATAATCACAATGATGATACCAATAAGAGATGGTAGTAGAGGAGTTAACAGTAACAGTAACAGAGTTGGAAGGGACCTTGGAGGTAATCTAATCCAACCCCCTGCTCACCCAGGAGAACTGTACTAGGGATTTGAACTGCCAAACTACCGACCTTTCTGATCGCCAAGCTCAGTGTCTTAGCCACTGAGCCACCTAGTCAGCCAGATGAGAATAATAATAAATAATAATAATACTACAGCCGTACAACATGGGTGAATATTGTTAGGATATGGTTTGAGTCTAACAAGTTGTCCAAATATATTTAGACTAGTTCAGATGCCCACATGCATTGGTTCTTTTTGCACCCAACTTGATCTCATTTTGAGACCTTGAGAAAAGCAGCCGTTTCTCCTCCTCCTTCTTCCAATCTATGATTCCCATCTTCATTTCTTTCGCTGCCTGTCCTCAGCCGACCTCTTTGCTGGCTTCCTGCTTCAACTGCGGCAGGAAACAGAAATCAGAGATGTTTCTGGTTTAAGATTAATTTTGCAGAGAGAGAATGAAGGTGGGAGGAAGAAGGAGCGGGGGTGGGGGGAGACAGAAAAATGGCAATTTGGTGTACTCTGGTTTCATTCCAAGGAATTCTCCCTCAAGAGCTGCACATGTTCATCTCCCTACATTGGCATTTGGAGGGGGGGGAATTCATAGAATATCCTAAGGAACATATATATATATGTTCCTTACGTGTGTGAGGAACAAACAGTTTTGATGCTGGCTTATATCAGGGGATATATAGGAAACAAGATGTTAGTTGGTGATGGAGATCTAGACAAAGAAGCAGATATATGTTCATGGAGTTTGGGAGAGAGAACGATATGCTCGTGAGGAAACTTGATTTTATCTGGGAAAAATCCATTGCGAGTCCAACGGCAACCGAATCTGGGATCTGCAGCTTGAAGATGGCTAAAAAAAAGACATGCTGAAAATGCAGGTGAGATTTCTTTCTCTGAATCAGGCCTGTTTATTTATTTCTATTTATTTCAAAAGCGATAATCTATAAAACGTGTGTTGTGCTTTGCATCTTCGTAAGAACCGCAGTGTTGATATAGATATGTTAAGATATTCGGGGAAGCGTTGTTCTTTTGGTCTGTTTTCATTTTTCCCTTTTTTTCATTGAGATTTTTCTCCATGGGGGGAAAAAAAAATCACATCTGCTTTAGATTTAGTTTCCAAAACGATGCTTCGGAATGGACAGAGATTAACATAAGCACTGACTATTTAAAATAGCCATGTCTTTTTGGGGGAGAGTGGGGGCAGCTGCGGAGAATAAACCGCGATCGTTTTGAAATCAAATCAGAAAAATGTGGTACAGTTGTAAAAATAAATGGACTGTATATTGAAACACCTTGTTGGACCATTTTAATCCAAGACAAACTCTTTCGTGGCGCTTCGAAGTGAAATTTGAGCCTCGCTAAGAGGTAGAATCAAGATCAGGTGAAAAGTTAGCACCGCTTTATAATGCCTTGGTTAGGTCACAATTGGAATATTGCATCCAGTTTTGGTTGCTACTCTATAAAAAAAGATGCGGAGACTCTAGAAAGAGTGCAGAGAAAAGCAACAAAGATGATTAGCGGACTGGAGGCTAAAACATAAGAAGAACAGTTGCGGGAATTGGGTATGTCTCGTTTAATGAAAAGAAGGACTAGGGGAGACATGATAGCAGTGTTCCAATATCTCAGGGGCTGCCACAAAGAAGAGGGAGTCAAACTATTCTTCACAGCACCTGAAGGCAGGACAAGAAGCAAAGGATGGAAACTAACCAAGGAGAGAACCAACCTAGAACGAAGGAGAAATTTCCTGATAGATAGAACAATTAATCAGTAGATCAACTTGCCTCCAGAAGTTGTAAATGCTCCATCACTGGAGGTTTTTAAGAAGAGATTGGACAACTATTTGAAATGGTACAGGGTCTCCTGTTTGAGCAGGGGATTGGACTAGAAGACCTCTAAGGACCCTTCGAATTCTGTTATTCTGTTGTTCTGTTATTCAAGCATTTCTTTGTTGTCCTTTTTGCTTCACTACTTTTGGTGTGGTGGAAGATTTTGTACGAAGATGCACAACAGTGCTGTTCCCAGCGTCCACGGCAATTCAGTTGTGTACAAAAACCTTCACTGCAATTCCCACCCACCTCCTCCAAAGGTTTTATTTTGGCCGGGAAAGATCTGGAGATCTTTGAATGCTTTGACTTATTTATTTATTTTTTTTAAAGCAAACTATTTATAACCATTGTGCAAATGCTGATTAAAAAAACGTAGTGGGTAGCATATGGTCTCTGCTGAAGAACATTGTGTGGAAAAAAGTGAAAAGAAGTACAGTAGTGGCCAAAATTGTGGAAACCCTTTTGGGAAAAGTATATTTTTGAGGTTGGATGGCTAATAACACCGCCTTTTTTTGGGGGGGGGGAGTTTCAAGATAATCCTATTCCACTGCTGGAATGGCCTAGGAATAGCCCAGACCTTAACCCAATTGAAAATCTATGGAGCCCACTAAAGAAACTTGTTAGTCAGAAGTGACCCGGCAATAAAACCCAGTTAGCAGAAGCCATCATTCAATTTTGGTTTCACGTTAGAACAGCTGCAGAACTAAAAAAAACTTAGTTCACTCCATGGGAAGATGTTGTAAGGCCGTAATTCATGCTAAAGGATACCCAACTAAGGATTAACCGACATGGTGATAAATTTTGTACATCTTGTTTTTTGTATGGGGTTCATTTTTGTATGTCTTGTTTTTTTTCTACGTGTTTTCTTCTTTATACCGTAACTGCTATTCTAATAGCAAATCCTTCATCGAAGTTCTTGCATTACATTCTTGATTCAATTATCTTTCCATTGATATATAATTTTAAGGTACTACTGCAAAAAAAAGGGGGGTGTTATTAGCTAGTTTTAAAAAAATACACTTTTCCCAAAAGGTTTCCACAATTTTGGCCACTACTGTATGTATGAGTATGCTTTTTTTAAAATATGGAATAGAGAGTTGATTATATCAGCAAATGCATGGAAATAGGATACTTTGGAAATATGTGCTATAAAACAAGAACAAGCAGACTAAAAGGGCATGAGTGCTAAATGAATGTGGATGGAATACAAACATAAGCAACAAGAATAAAAAAAGTCTGAGTTTTTTTTTTCATATATGTTTTATTTGTAGTTTTCCTTTAACACCATACATATTTTGTGGACAGTCAATATCCTTTTTTTTTACAAAATGCTAACAGTAATAATACCATTAAATATACATACTCCTAACCTTCCACCTTCAGCAATACCATTCTCTCTTTGTCATTTTTTTCATAAATCCGTTTAAACATCAGTAATATTTCTTTACACAATATGTTTATTGTCCCCTGCTGAATCTTTAATATTTTAAGAATTACTCAATTCCATCATAATTCCAATATCCCAAATATCTAGAAACACTAATAAAGCTGATTATTAACAAAATTTAATCAGTCCTGGGATTATATCTCAAAATTCCTAGTCCCTAAAAATTAGGGTTTCCAATAAAGTTTTTACACACTGTTAATAACAATGATACAATTTGGTTGCCTATCCTAGACTTTCAATTTCTAACCTTAATTTGCTTATGATTATAATAAATTCTATTATCTACCGATATGTATACTACTATTTTCCACTTTGTGGTTTCTACTTTTTATCTTTTATCTCTATCCGTCATCTCTTACCCTTTTTGAAGTTCCATCATTTATTGACTTTTTGGTCACTCTTTTATTTCTTTGTCTTGGAATCTTATATTTCTTTCTAGCATTTTTATACCCACTAAATATTTCCTTTGGCTCCTTGTCTCCTTCTGCTCCATCCTTTGAGCACCCACCCGTAGTCCTTTCTTTTTTTGGAAGAGATTTCTCTAGAATAAAAGAAGTTTGATGAAGTGGTTTGGTTTTCTAGACAATGAAGGTGATTATCTATACTGCAACCAGGTCAGTAAGCAAATCCCTCATAAGTCACAAGAAATATCAGGGTTTCCAGCTATTGAACTGACACCATAATTTTACCTTTCCAATGTTGTGAGTCTATGTTGGAATATATTGTTTGGTGTGAGAGGTGTAAACTCAGAAGGGACAACATGGTGTAACGGTTAAGGATCTGGGCTGGAATCAGGTAAATTCAGGTTCAGTCTCTATCCTCAGCCATGGAAATTTTCCAGGTGACTTAGCAAGTCACTGGGATATAATGGGAAAACTGGAAGAAATGGCTTTGTATGCCCTCTTGAGTTCTGCAAGAAAGATGAGATAAAAATATAAGGATAATAATGAGGAGAAGTAGTAATAGGTAACAGGTAACAGAGTTGGAGACCTGTAGTAGGGATTCGAACTGCCAAACTGCCGACCTTTCTGATGGACAAGCTCAGCGTCTTACCACTGAGCTGCCTAGTCAGGGAGTAGTAGTAGTTGTAGTAATAGTAATGCAATAGTGTAATGTTACTATAAAAATGATACATTGTGGTGCCCGCAGGAATACGATTCTGACATTAAAGTATTCATTATCATACACGCATTGATAATAATATCCGGATTTCTATTTCAATATTTTCCAGGAATAGATGTAGGGTTCTAGAACCGGTCTCTTATTGGATGGAATCCAGGAAAGAAGTCAAACTTATATATAATACAATGTTTCTCCAATTTGGGAATTCTAAAACACGTGGACTTCAATTCCCAGAATTCCCTATTTAGCTTGCTGGCTGAGGAATTCTGCGAGTTGGAAGTCCTAAAGTGCTGTAACGCATTTCTATCAAAAGCTGAATTGGTATTTTTCTGAAGCGGACATTTCTGGAATGTTCCAAACACGGACTAAAACACTGGCCTTCCCTCATGCCTCATCAGTGGATTTATGGCCAGATAAACGGTGTTGTTGTTGTTGTTTTTTTTTAAAAAAAACCTGTGTATCTAATTTAGCATTTGAGACAGTTCTATTTATTCATCCAGCTATATTCCTTCAAAGGCCACCTTTGAGTGCCCTACAATTCTCTTACATGACAGCAGGACTAAAACAAGAATAATGGGACACAAATAAAATCACAAAACCTTAACAAAAAGTAGCAACCACACCAAAACCCGGGAACAAGTGCTATCAATGATAATCGGTAACATTTCTAGAACTGGGAACTATAATACAAGGACAGTTTTTCCCCGAATGCCATCACTCTGCTAAACAAATAATTCCCTCAACACTGTCAAACTATTCACTAAGTCTGCACTACTATTAATCTTCTCATCGTTCCCACCACCCATCTCCTTCCACTGATGACTGTATGACTGTAATTTTGTTACTTGTATCCTTACGATTTATATTGATATTGTTTCCTGATTGCTTATTTGTACCCTATGACTATCATTAAGTGTTGTACCTTATGATTTTTGATGAACATATTTTTTATGTACACTGAGAGCATATGCACCAAAGACAAATTCCTTGTGTGTCCAATCACACTTGGCCAATAAAAAATTCTATTCTATTCTATTCTATTCTATTCTATTCTATTCTATTCTATTCTATTCTATTCTATTCTATTCCATTCCATTCCATTCCATTCCATTCCATTCCATTCCATTCCATTCTATTCTATTTCAACAGGTTTAGCCCTATTGAAATACAAAAAAAACTTATCGTTTTTCTTAATTGGAGGAGGGTTGGACCTAATAATATGCCATTATTTAATCAAGTTTTTGGCACAGTGAATATCACTGTGGATGCTACTCCAGTATGCACGGTGATATATGGCTTGACATAAATAACTCTAGCTTCCTATCGTATCGCACAAGTAAGGAATGTCTTGATAAAACAATGACAAGTTTTATCGTCATTGTTTCATCATCGGCAGTTCCCCATATCTCTGAATAGAAATGTAGAAGAGAGGTTTTGCAGGGAATAACAACACACCAGAAAAACAGAGTTGGAAGGGACCTTGGAGGTCTTCTAGTCCAACCCCTGCCCAGGCAGAAAACCCTGTACCATTTCAGACAAATAGTTGTCCAATCTCTTCTTAAAAACCTCCAGTGTTGGAGCATTCACAACTTCTGGAGGCAAGCAGTTCCACTGGTTAATTGTTCTCACCATCAGGAAATTCATCCTTAATTCTAGGTGGCTTCTCTCCTTGATTAGTTTCCATCCTTTGCTTCTTGTCCTGCCCTAACATGCTTTGGAGAATAGCTTGACTGCCTCTTCTTTGTGGCAGCCCCTGAGATATTGGAACACTGCTATCAAGTCTCTCCTAGTCCTTCTTTTCATTAAAGTAGACATACCCAATTCCTGCAACTGTCCTTCATATATTTTAGGCTCCAATCCCATAATCCCGTAATCATCTATTGTTCCACCATGGCCTTCTTTCATCTAAGGGAATCCTTTCCCCCCACCTTTTTTTTTGACACGGAGCTGATAGAAGCCTATAACACAGTCTTTGTTCAACTTCGTAACTCTAAAATATGTGGACTTCAACTCCCAGAATTCCTCCCAGGAATTGAGGTCCACAAGTCTTAAAGTACTATAACATAACTCTATCAAAGATTCAATTATATATTTGAAGTGAGCATTTCTGGGATATTCCAAACATGGACTGAAAAACTGGCCTCCGATCATGTCTCATCAGCAAATGCATGGCCAAATATTTGTCTGAAATGGTATTCCTGCCTAAGCAGGGGGTTGGACTAGAAGTCCTCCAAGGTCCCTTCAACTTTTTCTATTCTATTCTATTCTATTCTATTCTATTCTATTCTATTCTATTCTGGGTTTTTTTTCCTGTGAAAGATTTTCAACACTGAATTTACCATTTGATGAATATTTATTTGTTTATCTATCAAAGCTGAGATACATTCCTCTGAAGGGCCAACTGTGTGTGGCTTGCAGCTCTCTTATATGATAGCACAGCTATCACAAAACCTTAACAAAAAAAAGATAGTAACCTAAACAAAACACAGGAAGAAGTGCATGATAATCCATGATCATCAATCCATGATCATCAATAACGTTTCTACAACTGGTAACCGTAAATCAAGTCGTTTAGACCTGTTGAAATAACAGTTCTATTGCTTTTCTTGATTGACAACGGGTTGAATCTAATCATGATTCATTATCTAACCAGGTTTTTGGCAGAACGAACATCACTCTGGTTGTTATAGCTGTAGGCACGGTGATATATGGCTTGACAAAATTTGTAGGGTTTATGGAGATACGTTTTGATGGAGACAAATCGTGAACTCTATTCTTTTGGATCTCATTCTAGGCATGAGAGAAACTTGATGTTCTTCCCATACCATCAATGTGACATCTCTTCTTCCAGTGTGACTTTTCTTCACCTAAAACATTTGTTCTCTTTAGGCTTCTGTGGTTGACGTTATACTGAGGACCACTCTGCAGATGTCAGGAAAATAATGATAATAATGTGCAATACTTTCAAAATCTCATTATAACCAGGAACATTTGCCTAATTGTAGAAACACAGGGAGGAGTTTTTGGAATATTTGGATACACGCACGCAACAGCAATCTCATAAACTAACCAGTTGGTTCAAACTGGAGTTGTTACTAAGACAGAGGAAGATTGGAAAAATGAAACTTGTGTTTCCCAGAGATTTATTTAATTGGCATGGCCTGGTCTGATCTGGATCACAAAGTTTTCATATTAAAAAAAATGTGATATATAATATGCCAAATTTCACTTTAAATTCCTTGTTTCGTCCTACTTTTAGACTTCACCGTTTATGCCTGTATCTTGAACCTGTGTATTTGAAAACAAAGGAGCAAACATGGATTATAGAATTTAACTGCTGCTACAGTGGCTTTTCTAAATGAAATTCATAAACTTCTCCCTATTCATCATTTTAGTCTTATTAATCCTAATATTTAGCAATATCGGATGCCCTGTTTTCATTTGAGGGGCTTTTGATGGAGCAGCTTTCACCGGGATAACTCCAACTCCTCTCTTATCATGCAACGGCTTGATAAGTTGAATATTCAGTTCTAACTATAGGTAGAACCATAGATGAAATGTTTTGTAAGAAACAGTGACTCGGTGGCCATTCTATTTGTTGAATTTCCTTTGATATTCCATGCACTGACATTAACATTACCAAAGAAGTGGACAAAATTTGCTAATCTGCTTGGGGAAAAAAACAGAACACAAAATAATAGAATTGGAAGGGGCCTTGAAGGTCTTCTAGTCCAACCCCATGGACAAGCAGGAGACCCTATACCATGTCAGATGGCTGTCCAATCTTTTCTTAAAAACCTCCAATGTTGGCGCATTCACAACTTCTGGAGGCAAGCTGTTCCACCGGTTAATTTTTCTCACTGTTAGGAAGTTTCTCCTTAGTTCTAGGTTGCTTCTCTCCTTGATTCGCTTCCATCCATTGCTTCTCGTCTTGCCTTCTGGTGCTTTGGAAAATAGGTTTTGCTATGTTTTCTTCCTACCCTTCAAGACAAAACATAACTTGTAAGATGTTATATGTTGCCAACAGGGTTAGGGTTAGAAAACTCTATTGTCTGCATTTGAATGTGCTGACGATGCACCACATTGATGGAAGAAGCATCTTTAGCATCAACAATGTTATCTTGTCCCATCGTCTAGTCACTGACAGAACTTTTTGATAGAGCACCTATCACTGTGAGCCCCAGCCGCTATTGTACACCATAATATACCATTGGACAAAATCTGGATATAGTCCTCCTCAAAATTATGACTTTTGCCTGTCACATTGGAGTCCCAACATATTTGCTACTTTTGCCTTTGATAATGTGGTAATGCGAGTAAACTCTTTGTACAGGAAAGGTGTCTTCTGCCTTTGAATGTGGTGATGATGTACTTATATTGATGGAAGAAGTACGTTTATAGCCAAAGTAGCATTATTTAGTCCCATTGTCCAGAGACAGACTGAGAAAGTTTTTGATAGAGCATTCACCATTGTGAGTTCCAGCTGTTATATACACCGTGATATAGCATTGGACAAGAACAGGATGCAGTAATGCTCAAAATGTTGACTTTTGCCCATTGCATTGGAATCTTTTAGGCAAAGACTGCGTATTATATTGGTAGAAGAAGTATATTTACTGAAAACTCTATTTTCTTCATTTTCGGCAAAGGTCTCTTCTGTATTTGAACGTGATGATGGTGTATTGCAGTGGTTCTCAACATTTTTCTTTACCACAGAACCCCTTTAAATACCTTTTGTGGCCATGGACTTGGACCCCCAAGGTTTAAATCATAACATTTTTAAAGCCTTTGTAGACCGCCTTTGATGACATTGACATTTTGACAGAGTAAACATCACTGTGGTAGTAATCTCCATATGCACTGTGCTATACGGCTTGACAAAATATGGAGGGTTCACGGAGATATGTTTTGACCAAGACATGCTACTAAAAGGCAAAACTCTGTTTGCTTCATTTTTTTGCAAAGCTCTCTTCTGCCTTTGAATGTGATGGATTGAGAGAAGAAGTATCGATAGCAAAAAATTTAGTCCCATTGTCCAGGGATCGATTGAGAAAGTTTTTGATAGAGCACGCATCGCTGTGAGCTGTACCACTATAGTACACTGTGATGCCTCATTGGACAATATCTGGATGTAGTTCTGCTCAAACCTTTGATATTTGTGAATAGAATAGAATAGAATAGAATAGAATAGAATAGAATAGAATAGAATAGAATAGAATAGAATAGAATAGAATAGAATTCTTCATTGGCCAAGTGTGATTGGACACACAAGGAATTTGTCTTTGGTGCATATGCTCCAAAGAAAAGATACATTCGTCAAGTATCATAAGGTTCAACACTTAATGATAGTCATAGGGTACAAATAAGCAATCAAATCATACTAGGAAACAATCAATATAAATTGTAAAGATACAGGCAACAGAGTTACAGTCATGCAGTCATAAGTGGGAGGAGATGGGTGATAGGAACGATGAGAACATTAATAGTAATGCAGACTTAGTGAATAGTTTGACAGTATTGAGGGAATTATTTGTTTAGCAGAGTGATGGCGTTCAGGAAAAAACTGTTCTTGTGTCTAGTTGTTTTGGTATGCAGTGCTCTATAGTATTGTTTTGAGGGTAGGAGTGGAAACAATTTATGTCCAGGATGTGAGGCGTCTGTAAATATTTTCACAGCCCCTTTTTGACTCGTGCAGTATACAGGTTCTCCATGGAAGGCAGGTTGGTAGCCATGGTTTTTTCTGCCGTTCTAATGATCCTCTGAAGTCTGTGTCTGTCTTGTTGGGTTGCAGAACCAAACCAGACAGTTCTAGAAGTGCATATGACAGACTCAATAATTCCTCTGTAGAACTGGATCAACAGTTTCTTGGGCAGTTTTTGCGTTGGAGTCCCAAGATATTTGCTGGTTTTGACTTTGATGCGGTAATAAAGCGAGTATATTCTTCATACAGCAAAGGTGCCATCTTTCTTTGAATGTGGTGACCGGATGCTATATTGGGGGGAGAAATATATTTAGCAAAAACAGCATTATTTAGTCCCATTGTCCAGGGACCGACTGAGAAAGTTTTTGATAGAGCATCCATCATTGTGAGCCCCAGCTGCTATCATACACCGTGATGTATCATTGGACAAGAACGGGATGCAGTCCTATTCAAAATCTTGACTTTTGCCCATTGCATTGGAATCAGAATGTTTTCTTTATTTTCTGCAAAGATTGTGTATTATACTGGCGGGAGAAGTTTATTTGACTAAAACTTTGAGAGAGTGTGAAGGTTTTTGATACAGCATCCATCAGCGTGAGTCGTAGTTATAGTCACACGGTGATATGTCATTGGACAAAATCTGAACGCAGTTCTCTTTAAAACTTTGACTTTAGCCCATTGCTTTAGAGTAATGAGATATTTGTTGGTTTTGCATCTGTTATCATAATAATGTATGAGTAAAAGCAGAACTCTTCATATAACAAACTTAACCAAGGCTACCCAAAAAATGGTTGCTGGAACTGCGTATGTCTAGTCTGATGAAAAGAAGGACTACGGATGACATAATAGCAGTGTTCCAATATCTCAGGGGTTGCCACAAAGAAGAGGGAGTCAAGTTATTCTCCAAAGCACCTGAAGGCAGGACAAGAAGCAAAGGATGGAAACTAACCAAGGAGAGAAGCAACCTAGAACTAAGGAGAAATTTCCTGATAGTTAGAACAATTAATAAGTGGAACAACTTGCACACAGAAGTTGTGAATGCTCCAACACTGGAAATGTTTAAGAAGATATTGGATAACCATTTGTCTGAAGTGGTGTAGGGTTTCCTGCCTGGGCAGGGGGTTGGACTAGAAGACCTCCAAGGTCCCTTCCAACTCTGTTATTCTATATATTTTTTTTATGAACATGGAAATTCTGAAACATGTGCTGGAATTCTGGGTGTTGAGGTTCATGAGTTCAAGTGCTATAATATATCTCTATCAAAAGCCCCACATTTTTGAAGTGGACATTTCTGTATATTCCAAACATGGACAGAAAAAATGATCTCCAATCATGCCTCATTTGGGAATTCATGGCTAAATATTTCTGTTTTTACTATTAAAAAACTAAGGCATCTAATTTAGCATGTGATGCACATTTCATATATGTTCCTGTCACTGGCCAGCTTTGAGTCGCTTACAGTTCTCTTGCATCACAGCTTTATTAAAGAAAACACAAAACTCGAACAAAAAATATTAACCTCAATAAAACCAGGGAACAACTGCCATCAATGATAAACAGTAACATTCCTACCACTGGTGACCATAAATCAACTTGGTTTAGACTTGTTGAAGTAACAATTTTATTGCTTTCTTAATTGCAGTAGAGTTGGAGATAATGATTTGCCTCTATCTATCTATCTATCTATCTATCTGTCTGTCTGTCTGTCTATCTATCTATCTATCTATCTATCTATCTATCTATCTATCTATCTATCTATCTATCTATCTACCTACCTACCTACCTACTTACCTACCATATTTTCCTGAAAATAAGACCCTATCTTATAATTTTTTTGAAATAAGCGCTTGGCCTTATTGTCATGTGCTCAAAAGCCCAATTGGGCTTATTATCAGGGGATGTCTTATTTTGGGGGAAACAGGGTATCTATCTATCTATCTATCTATCTATCTATCTATCTATCTATCTATCTATCATCTAGCTAGCTATCATCTACCTACCTACCTACCTACCTACCTACCTACCTACCTACCTGTCTATCATCTATCTGTGTCAGTATGTTCACAGAAAAAAGTGACAATAAAGTTTATATTATCTTTATCTTGTTTTACCCTATTCTACTTGACTCTATCCTACCCTATCCTACCCTATCCTACCCTACCCAACACAACCCAACCCAACACAACTTAACTTAACTTAACTTAACTTAACTTAACTTAACTTAACTTAACTTAACTTAACTTAACTTAACTTAACTTAACTTACAATATTATCTAACCAGGTTTTTGACAGAGTAAACATCACTGTAGTAGTAAGCTCCATATGCACTGTGCTATACGGTTTGACAAAATATGGAGAGTTCATGGAGATACATTTTGACCAAGACATGCTGTTAATAGGCAAAACTCTTTGTTTTCTTCATTTTTGCAAAGGTCTCTTCTGCCTTTGAATGTGATGACTGTGTCCTACGTGGGTGGAAGAAGCATCTTTAGCAAAAAATAGCATAATTTAGTCCCACTTACCACTGATAGACTGAGAAGGTTTTTGATAGAGCATCCATCACTGTGAGTTCCAATAGGTACTACTACTACTGTGCACTGTGATATATCAGGGGACAAAATCTGGTTGTAGTTTTGTTCAAACCTTTGACTTTTGCCTGTTGCATTGGAGACACAATAAATTTGTTGTTGGCTTTCCCTTTGATGGGGCAATAAAGTAAGCAAACTCTTCATACAGTAAAGTTGCCTTCTGCCTTTGATATCTTGGTGGGAGAAATATATTTAGCAAAAGCAGCATTATTTAGTCCCCTCGTCCAGGGACACATTGAGAAAGTTTTTGATAGGGCATTTATCATTGTGAGTACCAGTTGCTATAGTAAACTGTGATACATCATTGGACAAAATCTGGATGTAGTCCTGTTCAAAACTTTGACTTTTGCCTGTTGTGTTGGAGGCACAATATGTTTGCTAGTTTTGCCTTTGATGTGGTAATGATGTCAGCAACCTCTTCTTACAGCAAGGGTATCTTTTGCCTTTGTATCTAGTGATGGTGTACTATATTGGTGGAAGAGGTATATTTAGCAAAAGTAGCATTATTTAATCCCATTGTCCAGGGACAGACTAAGAACGTTTTTGATAGAGCATCCATCACTGTGAGTTCCCGCTGCTATAGTATACTACACTATGATATATCATTGGACAAGAACAGGATGCAGTCCTGTTCAAAATGTTGGCTTTTGCCCGTTCGTTGGAGTCACAAGGAATTCTTCAATTTCCACACAGACTGTGTTACACCCTCATTACAGAGGGTGGTGAGCACAGCGCAAAACATTGTAGGCTGTCCCCTGATACCACTAGATGAGACCGCTAGGGATCACTGCCTTAGAAGAGTGAGGAAAATTCTCAGGGACGACTCTCACCCTGGTCACCACTTCTTTATCCTACTACCATCGGGAAGGAGAGGTAGAAGTATAGCCAGCCGCACAAACAGGCTGAGGATCATGTTTTATCTGTGGGCTGTCAGACTCCTGAATGGGAAATAACATCATAACTACGTAGTACGATGGACTTGCAGGGCCGGTGCAATGTGTAACATGTTCACACTGGTGCAATAAGACTGGGTGTATTGTTAATATGATTTATTGGGTTAAGAATTTTCTGTCTTCACTGTGAGTTGTATTGTGTTGGGGGGTGTGCACTAAGGAAGCTCAACCAATCTCATTGTACATATGTTGTGCACTGACAATAAAGATTTGAAATATATATGTGTGTGTGTGTGTGTGTGTGTGTAAAGAAAGAAACAGACATTCTGCGAACTCCGGAACTAAAATAATTAAAATTTTATTCTACTAAGCTTTCATCAGACATCTGCTGACATTATCAGAGTATTAAACTACCATTACAGAGATCTCTGCTTTTATATGTCATTAGTCAAATTGGCCATTGCACGCATAATTGACTAATGACATATAAAAGCAGAGATCTCTGTAATGGTAGTTTAATACTCTGATGATGTCAGCAGATGGCTGACAAAAGCTTAGTAGAATAAAATTTTAGTTCTGGAGTTCGCAGAATGTCTGTTTCTTTCTTTACAAGTATACCTGGAACTCGTATTTTTAGAAGTATATTTAGCTAAAACAGCTTCCTTTTCTTCAGTTGTCCATTGAGATACTGTGGATGTTTTTGTTACAGCCTCCATCACTGTGAGCTATAACCACCATAGTACACTGTGCTGTACCATTGGACAAAATCTGTATGTAGTTCCATTCAACACCTTGCCTGTTGCTTTGGACTCACAAAATATTTGCTGGTTTTGCATTTGATATAGCAATCATTCTTCATACAGCAAAGCTATCTTCTGCCTTTGAACGTGGTGATGATGTACTTATATTGGTTGAAGAAGTATATTTAGCAAAAGTGGCATCCTTTACTCCCACTGTCCAGGGACAGACTAAGAAAGTTTTTGATAGGGCATTCATCATTGTGAGTAGCCATCATTGTAGGACACCGTGATACATCATTACACAAGAACTGGATGCAGCTCTGTTCAAAACTTTGACTTTTGTCCATTGCGTTGGAGTCACAAGGCATTCTACAACTTTTGCAAATAATTAATGTATTACATTGGTGGAGGAAGTATATTTAGCTAAAACAGCATCATTGCGTACAATCGTCCATTGAGTGTATGTGGACATTTTTGATGCAGCATCCATCACTGTGAGCCGTAACCAGATGTATGGCACTGTGATATGTCATCGGACAAAATCTGAATGTAGTTCTCTTTAAAACTTTGACTTTTGCACATTGCTTCGGAGTCACAAGATATTTTTCTGGTTTTGCATTTGATATCATAGTAATGTGAGTCAAAGCAGAACTCTTCATACAGCAACCTTCCCTGGGGCCACTCTACAGCTTGAATTTGCAGGTGGCTTCCCCAGATACTGCTGAAATAGAAGGGTTGGCCAAGAGAAGTAGACTTTGACACATTGTTGTATTGGATATGATTCTCATATGTATATGTTCATTATAGTACACTGTGATATATAATTGGGCAAAGTCTGGATGGAGTCCTGATCAAAATGTTGACTTCTGCCTTTTATGTTGGAGGCCCAAGATGTTTGCTGCTTTTGTCTTTGATGTGGTAATGAGGTCAGCAACCTCTTCTTACAGCAAAGGTGTCTTCTGCCTCTGACTGTCTTGATTGTGTACTATATGGTGGGAGAAGTATGTTGAGCAAAAGTAGCATTATTTAGTCTGATTGTCCAGTGACAGACCGAGAAAGTTTTTGATAGACCATCCATCACTGTGAGTTCCACCCACTATAATGCACTGTGATATATCATTGGACAAAATCTATATGTAGTTCTACTCAACACTTTGCCCGTTGCTTGGGACTCACGAAATATTTGCTGGTTTTGCATTTGATAGAGCAAGAATGTGAGTAAATTCTTCATACAGCAAAGGGATTGTCTGCCTTTGAACGTGGTGATGGTGTATAATATTGTTGGAAGAAGTATATTGAGCAAAAGTAGCATTATTTAGTCCCATTGTCCAGTGACCGACTGAGAAAGTTTTTGATAGAGCATCCATCATTGTGAGTCCCAGTTATTGTACACCATGATATATCATTTGACAAGAACAGGATGCAGTCCTGCTCAAAATGTTGACTTCCGCCTATTGCAATGGATCCGGAAGGTATTTTTCAATTTCTGCAAAGACTGTGTATATTACATTGGTGGAAGAAGTGTATTTAACTAAAGAAGTATGTACAGTTGTCCATTGAGTGGTCAGTTGTCCATATGTGTGGGAGAAGTATATTTAGCAAAAACAGAACCCTTGTGTTCAGTTGTCCTTTGACAGACTGTGGTAGTTTCTGATATATCATCCAGCACTGTGAGCTGTAGGTATAGTACTGTACTCTGTGATGTATCAAAGGACAAAATCTGAATGTAGTTCTCTTTAAAACTTTGACTTTCGCACATTGCTTCAGAGTCGTGAGAAATTTCCTGGTTTTGCATTTGACATCATAATAATCTGAGTAAAAGCCGAAGTCTTCATACAGCATACTTCCTTGGGGCCACTGTACAGCCCGAATTTGCAGCTGGCTTCCCCAGATACTGCTGAAATAGTATTGACCACAGGGGTGAAATGTAAAATGTGTTACTACCGGTTCTGTGGGTGTGGCTTGGTAGGAGGGGGGGTGGTAATGTGACTGGGTGGGCATGGCCACCTTTTTTTTTCTTTTTACTTTTCAAAGCATTTTTTCTAATGATTTGAAAAGCCTCTGGCGATCAGGCAACTCAGCTGGGATCGTCAGAGAGGCTTTTTAAAAAATGCTTTGAAAAGCCTCTCTGACGATCAGGCAACTCAGCTGGGATCGTCAGAGACTTTTCAAAGCATTTTTCTTTTACCACCTCTTCAGCCAAGAGGTTGCAGAAAAAAAAATGCTTTGAAAAGCCTCTGAGGATCCCAGCTGAGCCGTGCGATCAGCAGAGGCTTTTTTTTTTTTACTTTTAAAAGCATTTTTTCGTCAGAAGAGGTTGTAGAAAAAATGCTTTTAAAAGTTAAAAAAAAAGCCTCTGATGATCGTGCGACTCAGCTGAGCATGGGGGGGGGGGCACAGGGATTTTTGCTACCAGTTCTCCGAACCACCCACCACTATCACTACCGGATCTGCCGATCCGGTCCAAACTGGGAGCATTTCACCCCTGGTTGACCAAGATAAGTAGACTTTGACACAAGGCTGCACTGGAAGTGATTCTCATACGCATGTCTACATTATAGGATGCTGTGATACATCATTGGACAAAATCTGTATGTAATTCGGCTCAAAATGTTGACTTTTGCCCATTGCTTGGGAGTCACAAAATATTTGCTGGTTTTGCATTTGATACAGCAATAATGAGATTATATTCTTCATGCAGCAAAGCTGTCTTCTGCCTTTGAATGTGGTGATGGGGTACTATATTGGTGGAAGAAGTATATTTATCTGTGTCAGTGTGTTTTTAAGAAAAAGTGACAATAAAGTTTATATTATCTTTATCTTTTTTTTTTTTTTTTTGGTTTGATTTATATGCCGCCCTTCTCCGGAGACTCAGGGCGGCTTACAATGCGTCTTGTCTTACCCTCTCCTACTTGACTTTACCCTACCCTACCCTACCCTACCCTACTCTACACTACCCTACCCTACCCTACCTGACCCGATTTGACTTGATTTACAATATTATCTAACCAGGTTTTTGGCAGAGTAAACATCATTGTGGTAGTAAGCTCCATATGCACTGTGCTATATGATTTGACAAAATATGGAGAGTTTGTGGAGATACATTTTGACGTATATTTAGCCAAAAGTAGCATTATTTAGTCCCATTATCCAAGGAAAGACTGAGAAAGTTTTAGATAGGGCATCCACCACTGTGAGCTCCAGCTGTTAGAGTACACCGTGATATGTCATTAGACAAGAACGGGATGCAGTTCTGTTCAAAACTTTGAGTTTTGCCCATTGCATTGGAGTCACAAGGCATTCTTCAACTTTGGCAAAGACGTTATGTATTACATTGGTGGAAGAAGTATATTTATCTAAAACTGAATTCTGTTCAGTTGTCGATTGAAAACCTGGGGAAGTTTTTGATACTGCACCCATCACTGTGAGTCGTAGCTACTGTAGTACACTGTGATATATCATTGGACAAAATCTGAATGTACTCGTACCCAAAACTTTGAGTTTTGCCCATTGCGTTGGAGTCACAAGGTACTCTTCAATTTTTGCAAAGACTCTACGTATGACATTAGTGGAAGAAGTATATTTAGCTAAAACTGAATTCTTCTGTTCAGTTGTCAATTGAGAAGCTGGGGAAGTTTTTGATACTGCACCCATCACTGTGAGCCGTAGTTATAGTACTGAAAAGTTTGTAATGCAACATTCAAACTGCGAGCTGTGTATAGTACACCGTGATATATCATTAGACAAGAACAGGATGCAGTTCTGTTCAAAACTTTTGACTTTTGCTCATTGCATTGGAGTCACAAAGCACTCCTCAATTTTAGAAAAGACTTTATGTATTACATTGGTGGAAGAAGTATATTTAGCTAAAACTGAATTCTTCTGTTCAGTTGTCGATTGAAAACCTGGGGAAGTTTTTGATACAGTGCCCATCACTGTGAGCCGTAGCTACCGTAGTACACTGTGATATATCACTGGACAAAATCTGAATGTACTTGTACCCAAAACGTTGACTTTTGCCCATTGCGTTGGAGTCACAAGGCACTCTTCAATTTTTGCGAAGACTCTCTGTATGACATTAGTGGAAGAAGTATATTTAGCTAAAACTGAATTCTTCTGTCCAGTTGTCGGTTGAGAATCTGGGGAAGTTTTTGATACTGCACCCATCACTGTGAGACGTTGCTACTATATGTAGTACACTGTGATATATCACTGGACAAAATCTGAATATACTCATACCCAAAACTTTGAGTTTTGCGCATTGCGTTGGAGTCACGAGGCACTCTTCAATTTTTGCAAAGACTCTATGTATGACATTAGTGGAAGAAGTATATTTAGCTAAAACTGAATTCTTCTGTTCAGTTGTTGATTGAGAAGCTGGGGAAGTTTTGGATACAGCATCCGTCACTGTGAGCCGTAGTTATAGTATTGAATAGTTCCTAATACAGCATCCCAACTGCTAGCTCTTATAGTACACCGTGATATATCATTAGACAAGAACGGGATGCAGTTCTGTTCAAAACTTTTGACTTTTGCTCATTGCATTGGAGTCACAAGGCACTCTTCAATTTTTGAAAAGACTTTATGTGTTACATTGGTGGAAGAAGTATATTTAGCTAACACTGAATTCTTCTGTTCAGTTGTCGATTGAAAACCTGGGGAAGTTTTTGATACAGTGCCCATCACTGTGAGCCGTAGTTACTGTAGTACACTGTGATATATCATTGGACAAAATCTGAATGTACTCGTACCCAAAACTTTGAGTTTTGCCTATTGCGTTGGAGTCACAAGGCACTCTTCAATGTTTGCAAAGACTCTATGTATGACATTAGTGGAAGAAGTATATTTAGCTAAAACTGAATTCTTCTGTTCAGTTGTTGATTGAGAAGCTGGAGAAGTTTTGGATACAGCATCCATCACTGTGAGACATAGTTATAGTATTGTAATTCAGTATTCCAACTGTGAGCCGTGTATAGTACACCGTGATATATCATTAGACAAGAATGGGATGCAGTTCTGTTCAAAACTTTGAGTTTTGCCCAATGCGTTGGAGTCACAAGGCATTCTTCAACTTTGGCAAAGATGTTATGTATTACATTGGGGAAGAAGTATATTTAGCTAAAACTGAATTCTTCTGTTCAGTTGTCAATTGAGAATCTGGGGAAGTTTTTGATACTGCACCCATCACTGTGAGACGTTGCTACTGTAGTACACTGTGATATATCATTGGACAAAATCTGAATATACTCATACCCAAAACTTTGAGTTTCGCCCATTGCGTTGGAGTCACGAGGCACTCTTCAATTTTTGCAAAGACTCTATGTATGACATTAGTGGAAGAAGTATATTTAGCTAACACTGAATTCTTCTGTTCAGTTGTCGATTGAAAACCTGGGGAAGTTTTTGATACAGTGCCCATCACTGTGAGCCGTAGTAATAGTATTGAATAGTTCCTAATTCATCATCCCAACCGAGAGCTTCAGATGTTACAGTACATCATGATATATCATTAGACAAGAACGGGATGCAGTTCTGTTCAAAACTTTGATTTTTGCTCATTGCATTGGGCACTCTTTCAATTTTTGAAAAGACTTTATGTATTACATTGGTGGAAGAAGTATATTTAGCTAAAACTGAATTCTTCTGTTCAGTTGTCGATTGAAAACCTGGGGAAGTTTTTGATACAGTGCCCATCACTGTGAGCCGTAGCTACCGTAGTACACTGTGATATATCACTGGACAAAATCTGAATGTACTCGTACCCAAAACTTTGACTTTTGCCCACTGCATTGAAGTCAGAAGATATTCTTCATTTTCTGCAAAGACTGTGTATTATACTGGTGAGAGAAATATATTTGATGAAAACATTGAGAGACTGTGGAAGTTTTTGATACAGCATCCGTCACCGTGAGCCGTAGTTATAGTTGCACGGTGATATATCATCAGACAAAATCTGAACATACTTCTCTTTAAGACTTTGATTTTTGCACATTTGCTTTCAAGTCACAAGGTATTTCCTGCTTTTGCATTTGATATCATAGTAATGTGAGTAAAAGCAGAACTCTTCATACAGCAAACTTCCTTGGGGCCACTGTGCAGCCTGAATTTCCAGATGGGCTCACCAGATACTGCTGAAATATAAAGGTTGACCAAGATAAGTAGAATTTGACACATTGTTGCCCTGAATATAACTCTTAAAACGAACACAAAGCCTCTTATTCCATTGTGGTCTTCTTTCATCTTTACTAACTTGGAGCTAATAGAAGCTTATAACACATTTTTTTCTCTAATGTAGGAACTCTAAAACACGTCCTGGAATTCTGGAGGTGGAAGTCCACAAGTCTTAAAGTGCTATAATAATATCTCTTTCAAAAGCTCAGTGATATTTTTGAAGGGGATATTCCTAGGATATTCCAAACATGGAGTGAAAAAGTAGTCTCCAATTGTGCCTCATTTTTGAATTCGTGCCCAGATGCACTGTTTTTACCATGAAAAAATTAAGGCACCTAATTTAGAAAGAAATGCATATTTACATATTTATCTATCAAAGCTCATATCAAAGCTCTTGGGCACTTAGAGTTCTCTTGCATCACAGCTATAGCAAAAAAATAAAAAAATAAAATCACAAAACCTGAACAAAAAATAGTAACCTCAATAAAACCAGGGTAAAACTGCCATCAATGACAATCGGTAACATTCCTACCACTGGTGATATAAATCAACTGGTTTAGACGTGTTCAATTAACAATTTGATTGCTTTCTTAATTGCAGTAAGGTTGGACACAACGGTTTGTTGTTATTTAGTCAGGTTTTTGGCACAGTGAATATCACTGTGGACGGTACCCCATAGGCACGGTGATATATGCCTTGACAAAATTTCAAGGGCTCATGGAAATACATTTTCACCAAGACATGCTGCCAGCAGGAAAAACGATATTTTCTTAGTTTTCTGCAAAGGTCTCTTCTGCCTTTGAATGAGATGTCAGTGTCCTATATTGGTGGAAGACATAGCTTTAGCAAAAATAGTTATTTAGTCCACTTGTCCAGTGTTAGACTGAAAAAGTTTTTGATAGAGCATCGATCACTGTGAGTACCATCCGCTACTGTACACCATGATGTATCATTGGACAAAATCTGGAAGTAGCCCTGCTCAAAACTTTGACTTTTTGCCTGTTGCATTGGAGTCACAATTTATTTGTGAGTTTTGCCTTTGATGTGGTAATAATGTGAGCGAACCCGTCATACAGGAAAGGTCTTTTGCCTTTGAATGTGGTGATTGTGTACTATATTGGTGGAAGTACACTTATCAAAAGTAGCATTATTTAGTCCCATTGGCCAGGGAGAGACTAAGAATGTTTTTGATAGAGCATCCATCACTGTGAGCTCCCACTGCTATAATACACAATGATATATCATTGGACAAGAACGGGAGGCAATTCTGCTCAAGATCTGGTCTTTTGCGGGTTGTGTTGGAATCGGAATGTATTCTCCATTTTTTTTGCAAAGACTGTATCTTATATTGATGTGAGAACTATATTTAACTAATCCTGTAGTTCAGTTGTCCATTGAGAGACTGTTGAAGTTTTTGAAACAGCATCCATCACTGTGAGTTGTAACCACTATCGTAGTACACTGTGATATATCATTGAACAAAATCTGTATGTAGTTCAACTCAACACTTTGCCTGTTGCTTTGCAGTCACAAAATATTTGCTGGTTTTGCATTGATAGAGCAATAATGTTGCTCTTCATCCAGCAAAAGTATCTTCTGCCTTTGAATCTGGTGATGGTGTACAATATTGTTGGAAGAGATATATTTAGCAAAACCAGCATTATTTGGTCCCGTTGCCCACGGACAGACTAAAAACGTTTTTGATAAGGCATTCATCATTGTGAGTACCCGCTGCTATGATACACCGTGATATATCATTAGACAAGAACAGGATGCAGTTCTGTTCAAAACGTTGACTTTTTGCCCATTGTGTTGGAGTCACAAGGCATTTTTCCAACTTTTGCTTTATGTATTACATTGGTGGAAGAAGTATATTTAGCCAAAGCTGCACCCTTTTGTACAATTGTCCATTGAGAGGCTGGGGATGTTTTTGACACAGCATCCATCACTGTGAGCCGTAGTTATAGTACACGGTGATATATCGTTGGACAAAATCTGAACGTTGTTCTCTTGAAAACGTTGATTTTGCACATTATTTTAGAGTCACGAGATATTTGCTGGTGTTGCATTTGATATCATCATGATCCTCTTTCATTTTTACTGACATGCAGCTCATAGAAGCCTATAACACAATTTTTCTCCAACCTGGGAACTCTAAATCATGTAGTGTAATGTTGCGGGTTGAAGTCCACAAGACTTAAAGTGCTATAATGAATCTCTATCAAAAGCTCAGTGATATTTTTGAAGTGGACCTTTTTAGGATATTGCAAAACATGGGCTGAAAAAGTGGTGTCCAATCATGCCTCTTTTATGAATTCATGTCCAAATATGCTATTTTTACCAAGAAAGAACTAAGGCTCCTAATTTAGAGTGTGAAGGACACTTACATATTTATCTATCAAAGTTCATATATGTTCCGGTCATAGGCTAAGGTCTCTTCTGCATTTGATTGTGATATCTGTGTCCTCTATTGGTGGAAGACATATCTTTAGCGAAAACAGTGTTATTTAGTCCCATTGTTCAGGGTTAGACTGAGAAAGTTTTTGATAGAGCATCCATCACTGTGAGTTCCAACTAGTACCACCGTACACTGTGATATATCATTGGACAAAATCTGGTTGTAGTTTTGCTCAAACCTTTGACTTTTGCCTGTTGCGTTGCAGTCGCAACTAATCTGTTGTTGGTTTTGCCTTTGATGTGGTAATAGAGCGAGTAAACTCTTCGCACAGCAAGGTTTCCTTCTGCTTTTGAATGTAGTGATTGTGTATTGTTTTCAGAGGTGTTATTCAGCAGGTTCTGACCAGTTCTGGAGAACCGGTAGTGGAAATTTTGAGTAGTTCGGAGAACCGGTAAATACCACCTCTGACTGGCCCCACCCCCATCTATTCTCTGCCTCCCGAGTCCCAGCTGATTAGGAGGAAATGGGGATTTTGCAGTAACCTTCCCCTGGAGTGGGGAGGGAATGGAGATTTTACAGTATCCTTCCCTCTGCCATGCCCACCAAGCCACGCCCACCAAGCCACACCCACCAAGCCTTGCCACGCCCACCAAGACACACCCACAGAACCGGTAGTAAAAAAATTTGAATCCCACCACTGACTGTCTTGGTAGGAAAAGTATATTTAGCAAAACCAGCCTTATTTAGTCCCATTTTCCAGTGACCGACTGAGAAAGTTTTTGATAGAGCATCGATCATTGTGTATTACTCCAGCTGCTATAGTACACTGTGATATATCATTGGACAAGAACGGGATGCAGTCTTTCTCCAAATGTTGGACTTTTGCCCATTGCATTGCCGTCAGAATGTATTCTTCATTTTCTGCAAAGATTGTGTATCACGTTGCAGGGAGAACTATATTAGACAAAAACAGCATCCTTCTGTTCAGTTGTCCATTCAGTGGCTGTTGAAGTTTTTGGTACAGCATCCATCACTGTGAGGGGTTGTTATAGTACACTATGATATATCATTGGACAAAATCTGTCTGTTGCGTTGGAGTCACAAGATATTTGCTGGTTTTGCAAATGTGAGTAAAGTCTTCATACCGCAAAGATGTCTTCTGCCTTTGAATTTGGTGATGGTGTACTTATATTGGTGGAAGAAGTACATTTATAGCAAAAGCAGCATTATTTAGTCCCATTGTCCAGTGACGGGCTGAGAAAGTTTTTGATAGGGCATCCATCATTGTGAGTCCCCACTGCTATAGTACACCGTGATATATCATTGGACAAGAATAGGATGCAGTTCTGTTCAAAACTTTTATTTTTGCCTTTTGCATTGGAGTCACAAGGCATTCTTCAATTGCTGCAAAGACTGTGTATCAGGGGTGAAATCCAGCACGTTCTGACAGGTTCTGGAGAACCGGTAGTGGAAATTTTGAGTAGTTCGGAGAACCGGCAGTGGAAATTTTGAGTAGTTCGGAGAACCGTCAAATGCCACCTCTGGCTGGCCCCAGGGTCGGGTGGGAATGGAGATTTTGCAGTATCCTTCCCCTGGAGTGGGGTGGGAATGGAGATTTTGCAGTATCCTTCCCCTGGAGTGGGATGGGAATGGAGATTTTGTAGCATCTTTTCCCTGCCATGCCCACCAAGCCACTCCCACCACGCCACACCACGCCCACCAAGCCACACCCACAGAACCGGTAGTAAAAAAAAAATGAATTTCACCACTGCTGTGTATATTACTTCGGAGGAAGAAGTGTATTTAGCTAAAGAAGTATGTACAGTTGTGCATTGAGAGTCAGTGGAAGGTTTTGTTGGAAACTACATCGGAAGAAGTATATTTAGCAAAAGCATTTAGTCTCATTGTCCAGTGACCGATTGAGAAGGTTTTTGATAGGGCGTTCATCATTGTGAGTTCCAGTAGCCAGAGTACACCGTGACATATCATTGGACAAGAACGGGATGTAGTCCTGGTTTGAATTTTGCCTGTTGTGTTGGAGGCACAAGATGTTTACTAGTTTCACCTTCAATGTGGTAACAATGCAGGCAACCTCTTTTTACAGCAAAGGTGTCTTCTGCCTTTGAATGTGGTGACTGTGTCCTATGTTGTAAGAGAAATATATTTAGGAAAAGTAGCATTATTTAATCCGATTGTCGAGTGACCGACTGAGAAAGTTTTTGATAGAGCATCCATCACTGTGAGCTCCCACTGCTATAGTACACAATGATATATCATTGGACAAGAACGGGAGGCAGTTCAAGGGCTCATGGAAATACGTTTTCACCAAGACATGCTGCCAGCAGGAAAAATGATATTTTCTTAGTTTTTTGCAAAGGTCTCTTCTGCCTTTGAATGAGATGACAGTGTCCTAAATAGTGTTATTTAGTCCGCTTGTCCAGTGTTAGATTGAGAAAGTTTTTGATAGAGCATCGATCACCGTGAGTACCATCCGCTACCGTACACCATGATGTATCATTGGACAAAATCTGGAAGTAGTCCTGCTCAAAAACTTTGACTTTTTGCCTGGAGTCACAATTTATTTGTGGGTTTTGCCTTTGATGTGGTAATAATGTGAGCGAACCCGTCATACAGGAAAGGTCTTTTGCCTTTGAATGTGGTGATTGTGTACTATATTGGTGGAAGTACACTTATCAAAAGTAGCATTATTTAGTCCCATTGGCCAGGGAGAGACTAAGAATGTTTTTGATAGAGCATCCATCACTGTGAGCTCCCACTGCTATAATACACAATGATATATCATTGGACAAGAACGGGAGGCAATTCTGCTCAAGATCTGGACTTTTGCAGGTTTTGTTGGAATCGGAATGTATTCTTCATTTTTTTTTGCAAAGACTGTATCTTATATTGATGTGAGAACTATATTTAACTAATCCTGTAGTTCAGTTGTCCATTGAGAGACTGTTGAAGTTTTTGAAACAGCATCCATCACTGTGAGTTGTAACCACTACCGTAGTACACTGTGATATATCATTGGACAAAATCTGTATGTACTTCTACTCAACACTTTGCCTGTTGCTTTGGAGTCACAAAATATTTGCTGGTTTTGCATTGATAGAGCAATAATGTTGCTCTTCATCCAGCAAAAGTATCTTCTGCCTTTGAATCTGGTGATGGTGTACCACATTGTTGGAAGAGGTATATTTAGCAAAACCAGCATTATTTGGTCCCGTTGCCCAGGGACAGACTAAGAAAGTTTTTGATAAGGCATTCATCATTGTGAGTACCAGCTGCTATAATACACCGTGATATATCATTAGACAAGAACGGGATGCAGTTCTGTTCAAAATGTTGACTTTTTGCCCATTGTGTTGGAGTCACAAGGCATTTTTCCAACTTTTGCTTTATGTATTACATTGGTGGAAGAAGTATATTTAGCTAAAGCTGCACCCTTTTGTACAATTGTCCATTGAGAGGCTTGGGATGTTTTTGACACAGCATCCATCACTGTGAGCCGTAGTTATAGTACACGGTGATATATCATTGGACAAAATCTGAACATTGTTCTCTTGAAAACGTTGACTTTTGCACATTATTTTAGAGTCACGAGATATTTGCTGATGTTGCATTTGATATCATTAATAACATGAGTCAAAGCAGAACTCTTTGTATAGCATATGTCCTTGGGACCACTAATGATAGTATGTGCACCCTGATTCTGCAGGTGGTGTAATGAGATACCGCTGAAATATGAGTGTTGTCCAAAACAAGTAGACTTTGACACCTAGTTGCCCGGGATCCGATTCTCAAAATGAACATAAAGCCTCTTAATCCATCATGGTCCTCTTTCATTTTTACTGACATGCAGCTCATAGAAGCCTATAACACAATTTTTCTCCAACCTGGGAACTCTAAATCATGTAGTGTAATGTTGCGGGTTGAAGTCCACAAGACTTAAAGTGCTATAATGAATCTCTATCAAAAGCTCAGTGATATTTTTGAAGTGGACCTTTTTAGGATATTTCAAAACATGGGCTGAAAAAGTGGTGTCCAATCATGCCTCTTTTGTGAATTCATGTCCAAATATGCTGTTTTTACCAAGAAAGAACTAAGGCTCCTAATTTAGAATGTGAAGGACACTTACATATTTATCTATCAAAGTTCATATATGTTCCGGTCGCAGGCTAAGGTCTCTTCTGCATTTGATTGTGATGTCTGTGTCCTCTATTGGTGGAAGACATATCTTTAGCAAAAACAGTGTTATTTAGTCCCGTTGTTCAGGGTTAGACTGAGAAAGTTTTTGATAGAGCATCCATCACTGTGAGTTCCAACTAGTACCACCGTACACCGTACGGTGTACCGTACACCGTACACTGTGATATATCATTGGACAAAATCTGGTTGTAGTTTTGCTCAAACCTTTGACTTTTGCCTGTTGCGTTGCAGTCGCAACTACTCTGTTGTTGGTTTTGCCTTTGATGTGGTAATAGAGCGAGTAAACTCTTCGCACAGCAAGGTTTCCTTCTGCTTTTGAATGTAGTGATTGTGTATTGTCTTCAGAGGTGTTATTCAGCAGGTTCTGACCAGTTCTGGAGAACCGGTAGTGGAAATTTTGAGTAGTTCGGAGAACCGGTAAATACCACCTCTGACTGGCCCCACCCCCATCTATTCTCTGCCTCCCGAGTCCCAGCTGATTAGGAGGAAATGGGGATTTTGCAGTAACATTCCCCTGGAGTGGGGAGGGAATGGAGATTTTACAGTATCCTTCCTTCTGCCATGCCCACCAAACCACGCCCACCAAGCCACACCCACCAAGCCTTGCCACGCCCACCAAGACACACCCACAGAACCGGTAGTAAAAAAATTTGAATCCCACCACTGACTCTCTTGGTAGGAAAAGTATATTTAGCAAAACCAGCCTTATTTAGTCCCATTTTCCAGTGACCAACTGAGAAAGTTTTTGATAGAGCATCAATCATTGTGTATTACCCCAGCTACTGTAGTACACTGTGATATATCATTGGACAAGAACGGGATGCAGTCTTTCTCCAAATGTTGGACTTTTGCCCATTGCATTGCCGTCAGAATGTATTCTTCATTTTCTGCAAAGATTGTGTATCACATTGCAGGGAGAAGTATATTAGACAAAAACAGCATCCTTCTGTTCAGTTGTCCATTCAGTGGCTGTTGAAGTTTATGGTACAGCATCCATCACTGTGAGGGGTTGTTATAGTACACTATGATATATCATTGGACAAAATCTGTCTGTTGCGTTGGAGTCACAAGATATTTGCTGGTTTTGCAAATGTGAGTAAAGTCTTCATACCGCAAAGATGTCTTCTGCCTTTGAATTTGGTGATGATGTACTTATATTGGTTGAAGAAGTACATTTATAGCAAAAGCAGCATTATTTAGTCCCATTGTCCAGTGACAGGGTGAGAAAGTTTTTGATAGGGCATCCATCATTGTGAGTCCCCACTGCTATAGTACACCGTGATATATCATTGGACAAGAATAGGATGCAGTTCTGTTCAAAACTTTGATTTTTGCCTTTTGCATTGGAGTCACAAGGCATTCTTCAATTGCTGCAAAGACTGTGTATCAGGGGTGAAATCCAGCACGTTCTGACAGGTTCTGGAGAACCGGTAGTGGAAATTTTGAGTAGTTCGGAGAACCGGCAGTGGAAATTTTGAGTAGTTCGGAGAACCGTCAAATGCCACCTCTGGCTGGCCCCAGGGTCGGGTGGGAATGGAGATTTTGCAGTATCCTTCCCCTGGAGTGGGGTGGGAATGGAGATTTTGCAGTATCCTTCCCCTGGAGTGGGATGGGAATGGAGATTTTGTAGCATCTTTTCCCTGCCATGCCCACCAAGCCACTCCCACAGAACCGGTAGTAAAAAAAATTGAATTTCACCACTGCTGTGTATATTACTTTGGTGGAAGAAGAAGTGTATTTAGCTAAGGAAGTATGTACAGTTGTTAATTGAGAGTTTGTGGAAGATTTTGACGGAAACTACATCGGAAGAAGTACATTTAGCAAAAACATTTAGTCCCATTGTCCAGTGACCGATTGAGAAGGTTTTTGATAGGGCGTTCATCATTGTGAGTTCCAGTAGCCAGAGTACACCATGACATATCATTGGACAAGAACGGGATGTAGTCCTGGTTTGAATTTTGCCTGTTGTGTTGGAGGCACAAGATGTTTACTAGTTTTGCCTTCAATGTGGGAACAATGCAGGCAACCTCTTCTTACAGCAAAGGTGTCTTCTGCCTTTGAATGTGGTGACTGTGTCCTATGTTGTAGGAGAAATATATTTAGGAAAAGTAGCATTATTTAATCCGATTGTCGAGTGACCGACTGAGAAAGTTTTTGATAGAGCATCCATCACTGTGAGCTCCCACTGCTATAGTACACAATGATATATCATTGGACAAGAACGGGAGGCAGTTCAAGGGCTCATGGAAATACGTTTTCACCAAGACATGCTGCCAGCAGGAAAAATGATATTTTCTTAGTTTTTTGCAAAGGTCTCTTCTGCCTTTGAATGAGATGACAGTGTCCTAAATAGTGTTATTTAGTCCGCTTGTCCAGTGTTAGATTGAGAAAGTTTTTGATAGAGCATCGATCACCGTGAGTACCATCCGCTACCGTACACCATGATGTATCATTGGACAAAATCTGGAAGTAGTCCTGCTCAAAAACTTTGACTTTTTGCCTGGAGTCACAATTTATTTGTGGGTTTTGCCTTTGATGTGGTAATAATGTGAGCGAACCCGTCATACAGGAAAGGTCTTCTGCCTTTGAATGTGGTGATTGTGTACTATATTCGTGGAAGTACACTTATCAAAAGTAGCATTATTTAGTCCCATTGGCCAGGGAGAGACTAAGAATGTTTTTGATAGAGCATCCATCACTGTGAGCTCCCACTGCTATAATACACAATGATATATCATTGGACAAGAACGGGAGGCAGTTCTGCTCAAAATCTGGACTTTTGCGGGTTGTGTTGGAATCGGAATGTATTCTTCATTTTTTTTGCAAAGACTGTATCTTATATTGATGTGAGAACTATATTTAACTAATCCTCTAATTCAGGTGTCCATTGAGAGACTGTTGAAGTTTTTGAAACAGCATCCATCACTGTGAGTTGTAACCACTTGTAGTACACTGTGATATAACGTTGGACAAAATCTGAACGTAGTTCTCTTTAAAACGTTGATGTGAAGTTGTAGTTTCAGTTCGGGAAATCAATCAGCTCCATCAGTTCTCCCTTCTTCCCTCCTGCTTATGGCAACTTGAAAGCTTTGCAAGTTGACATTTGACTTTTGCACTTTGCTTTAACGTCACAAGATAGTTGCTGGTTTTGCATTTGGTGTCAAAATCATGTGAATAAACTCTGCATATGGCAAACTTTCCTGGGACTACTAATGGTAGAATGTGCAGCCTCAATTTTCAGGTGGTTTAATTAGACAGTCCGGAAATATAAGTGTTGTCCAAGACAAGTAGACATTAATACATGGTTGTATCATCTCTATCAAAAGCTCAGTGATATCTTTGAAGGAGACATTTCTGAGTATTCCAAACATGGATAGTTTTTGATAGACCATCCATCACTGTGAGTTCCCACTACCGTAGTACACTGTGATATATCATTGGACAAAATCTGTATGTAGTTCAACTCAACACTTCGCCTGTTGCTTTGGAGTCACAAAATATTTGCTGGTTTTGCATTGATAGAGCAATAATGTTGCTCTTCATCCAGCAAAAGTATCTTCTGCCTTTGAATCTGGTGATTGTGTACAATATTGTTGGAAGAGATATATTTAGCAAAACCAGCATTATTTGGTCCCGTTGCCCAGGGACAGACTAAAACCATTTTTGATAAGGCATTCATCATTGTGAGTACCCGCTGCTATGATACACTGTGATATATCATTAGACAAGAACAGGATGCAGTTCTGTTCAAAACGTTGACTTTTTGCCCATTGTGTTGGAGTCACAAGGCATTTTTCCAACTTTTGCTTTATGTATTACGTTGGTGGAAGAAGTATATTTAGCCAAAGCTGCATCCTTTTGTACAATTGTCCATTGAGAGGCTGGGGATGTTTTTGACACAGCATCCATCACTGTGAGCCGTAGTTATAGCTATAGTACACGGTGATATATCGTTGGACAAAATCTGAACGTTGTTCTCTTGAAAACGTTGACTTTTGCACATTATTTTAGAGTCACGAGATATTTTCTGGTGTTGCATTTGATATCATTAATAACATGAGTCAAAGCAGAACTCTTTGTATAGCATATGTCCTTGGGACCACTAATGATAGTATGTGCACCCTGATTCTGCAGGTGGTGTAATGAGATACCGCTGAAATATGAGTGTTGTCCAAAACAAGTAGACTTTGACACCTAGTTGCCTGGGATCCGATTCTCAAAATGAACATAAAGCCTCTTAATCCATCATGGTCCTCTTTCATTCTTATTGACATGCAGCTCATAGAAGCCTATAACACAATTTTTCTCCAACCTGGGAAGTCTAAATCATGTAGTGTAATGTTGCGGTTGAAGTCCACAAGACTTAAAGTGCTATAATGAATCTCTATCAAAAGCTCAGTGATATTTTTGAAGTGGACATTTTTAGGATATTTCAAACATGGGCTGAAAAAGTGGTGTCCAGTCATGCCTCTTTTGTGAATTCATGTCCAAATATGCTGTTTTTACCAAGAAAGAACTAAGGCACCTAATTTAGAACTTTATCTATCGAAGTTCATATATGTTCCGGTCGCAGGCTAAGGTCTCTTCTGCATTTGATTGTGATGTCTGTGTCCTCTATTGGTGGAAGACATATCTTTAGCAAAAACAGTGTTATTTAGTCCCGTTGTTCAGGGTTAGACTGAGAAAGTTTTTGATAGAACATCCATTACTGTGATGGATCTGAGTTCCAACTAGTACAAACGTACACTGTGATATATCATTGGACAAAATCTGGTTGTAGTTTTGCTCAAACCTTTGACTTTTGCCTGTTGCGTTGCAGTCGCAACAAATCTATTGTTGGTTTTGCCTTTGATGTGGTAATAGAGTGAGTAAACTCTTCGCACAGCAAGATGTTTGCTAGTTTCGCCTTCAATGTGGTAACGATGCAGGCAGCCTCTTCTTACAGCAAAGGTGTCTTCTGCCTTTGAATGTGGTGACTGTGTCCTATGTTGTAGGAGAAGTATATTTAGGAAAAGTAGCATTATTTAATCCGATTGTCTAGTGACTGACTGAGAAAGTTTTTGATAGACCATCCATCACTGTGCGATCCCCCCACTGTAGTGCACTGTGATACATCATTTGACAAAATCTGTATGCAGTTCTACTCAACACTTTGCCTGTTGCATCGGAGTCACAAACTCTTTGCTGGTTTTGCATTTGATAGAGCAAGAATGTGAGTAAAGTCTTCATACCGCAAAGATGTCTTCTGCCTTTGAATTTGGTGATGATGTACTTATATTGGTGGAAGAAGTACATTTATAGCAAAAGCAGCATTATTTAGTCCCATTGTCCAGTGACAGGCTGAGAAAGTTTTTGATAGGGCATCCATCATTGTGAGTCCCCACTGCCATAGTACACTGTGATATATCATTGGACAAGAATAGGGTGAAGTTCTGTTCAAAACTTTGATTTTTGCCTTTTGCATTGGAGTCACAAGGCATTCTTCAATTGCTGCAAAGACTGTGTATCGGGGTGAAATTCAGCAGGTTCTGACAGGTTCTGGAGAACCGGTAGCGGAAATGTTGAGCAGTTTGGAGAACCGGTAGTGGAAATTTTGAGTAGTTCGAAGAACAGTCAAATGCCACCTCTGGCTGGCCCCAGGGTGGGGTGGGAATGGAGATTTTGCAGTATCCTTCCCCTGGAGTGGGATGGGAATGGAGATTTTGTAGCATCTTTTCCCTGCCATGCCCACCAAGCCACTCCCACCATGCCACACCACGCCCACCAAGCCACACCCACAGAACCGGTAGTAAAAAAAAAAATGAATTTCACCACTGCTGTGTATATTACTTCGGTGGAAGAAGTGTATTTAGCTAAAGAAGTATGTACAGTTGTCCATTGAGAGTCTGTGGAAGGTTTTGTTGGAAACTACATCGGAAGAAGTACATTTAGCAAAAGCAGCTTTATTTAGTGCCATTGACCAACTGAGAAGGTTTTTGATAGGGCATTCATCATTGTGAGTACCAGTTGCCAGAGTACACTGTGACATATCATTGGACAAGAATGGGATATAGTCCTGATTTCAATTTTGCCTGTTGTGTTGGAGGCACAAGATGTTTGCTAGTTTCACCTTCAATGTGGTAACGATGCAGGCAATCTCTTCTTACAGCAAAGGTGTCTTCTGCCTTTGAATGTGGTGACTGTGTCCTATGTTGTAGGAGAAGTATATTTAGGAAAAGTAGCATTATTTAATCTGATTGTCTAGTAACTGACCGAGAAAGTTTTTGATAGACCATCCATCACTGTGAGACCCCCCCGCTGTAGTGCACTGTGATACATCATTTGACAAAATCTGTATGCAGTTCTACTCAACACTTTGCCTGTTGCATCGGAGTCACAAACTCTTTGCTGGTTTTGCATTTGATAGAGTAATAATGTGAGTAAATTCTTCATCCAGCAAAGGTATCTTCTGGCTTTGAATCTGGTGATTGTGTACAATATTGTTGGAAGAGGTATATTTAGCAAAACCAGCATTATTTGGTCCCGTTGCCCAGGGACAGACTAAGAAAGTTTTTGATAAAGCATTCATCATTGTGTACACCCCAGCTGCTATAGTACACGGTGATATATCATTTGACAAGAACAGGATGCAGTTCGGTTCAAAATTTTGACTTATATCGTTAGACAGGAACGGGATGCAGTTCGGTTCAAAATTTTGACTTTTTGCCCATTGCGCTGGAGTCACAAGCCATCCTTCAACTTTTGCAAAGACTTAATGTATTACGTTGGTGGAAGAAGTATATTTAGCTAAAACTGAATTCTTCTGTTCAGTTGTCGATTGAGAATCTGGGGAAGTTTTTGATACTGCACCCATCACTGTGAGCCGTAGTTATAGTACACGGTGATATATCATTGGTCAAAATCTTAACATTGTTCTCTTGAAAACATTGACTTTTAGGCATTGTTTTAGAGTCACGAGATATTTGCTGGTGTTGCATTTGATATCATTAATAACGTGAGTCAAAGCAGAACTCTTCGTATAGC
Source organism: Pantherophis guttatus (assembly GCF_029531705.1). Next base: position 338,285 of record NW_026844118.1, read on the forward strand.
AAACTTCCCTTAGGGCTACTAATGATATTATGTGCACCCTGATTCTCAGTTGGTTTAACCAGATATTGCTGAAAGATATGTGTTGTCCATAGTACACTATATCATTGGACAAGAACAGGATGCAGTCCTGCTCAATATGTTGACTTTTGCCCATTGTGTTGGAGTCACAAGTAATTCTTCAATTTCTACAAAGACTGTATATATATTACTGTGATGGTGAACGTATGGCACGCATGCCAGAGGTGGCATGCAGAGCCGTTTCTGTGGGCACATGCACAGTGGTGCACACATTCCAGTTTGGGCGCTCGGTGCCAAAACGGTTCACCATCACTGATATTATTGTAGTCCACCAGCAGCCTGCGGAGCTGGCAGTGGAGTTGGACAGTGATGAGGCTGAGGAAGAACATGGCCAGTCCTGAAGGCTGGGGAAGGCCCGGTTGAGGGCTCTGCGTCAGAGGTAGAGATGGGGCCAGGGCCATCGGGGTGTGAGGTGCGGATTCCAGAGCCTCCAGAGACTGATAGGAGTGAGGCAGAGGAACAGGAGGAGCCTGTTCCTAATGCACGCATGAGAAGAGCTGCCAGAAGGCAAGAACAGCTCAAGCAAAGAGGACAACTCGGGAGTAGGGCCAAGAGATGATTGGCTGCTCCCATAACGCTTAAAACAGACCAGCAACGGCGTTTGGGCTTTGCCAGAAAACAACGTTGGTAGCTTCGTCTTCTCCTTCGTCTACGTCTTGTATTTATTTTTATATCTGTGACTTCTGAACGTTTGCCAAGAAAGGCCTTTGGCAGTTTGCCTAATTGGACCAAGGTTTGCGATAGGACTGAGGAATTTGTGTTGGGAGGAATATGCTTTAATTTAGTTGAATGACGCTGGGAATGAAGTAATTCTCAGCTGTTCGAATAAAGTTTGTTTGTTTTTTCACTGATTGATTTTCCTACTACTTACTTGGGCCTGGGTCCAGTGGTGGGGTTCAACCAGTTCGCACCACTTCGGGAGAACCGGTTGTTAAATTTCTGAGCAGTTGGGCAAACTGGTTTTTGGAAGAAATCATTAGAGCAGAGAACCAGTTGTTAAATTACTTGAATCCCACCACTGCCTGGGTCACAACAGATATATTACATTGGTGGGTGAAGTATATTTAGCTAAAACAGCATAGTTTTGTTCAGTTGTTGATTGAGAGACTGTGGAAGTTTTTGATACAACCTCCATCACCGTGAGCTGTAACTAGCGTAGTACACTGTGATACATCAGTGGACAAAATCTGTATGTAGTTCTGCCCAAAACTTTGACTTTGGCCCATTGGTTTAGAGTCAAAAAATATTTACTCTTTTTACATTTATGTCATGATAATGTGATTAAACTCTTCATACAGCAAACTTTGTCGAGGCTGCTAATGGTGGAATGTGTGCCCCTGAATTTGCGGATGGCCTAACAAAACCGGAGAGATCAGATTCTGCTCAAATATAAATGTTGCCCAAGACAAGTGGACTTTGACAAGAGGGTTACACTGGACAAGATTCTCAAAATGAACATAAATAATCTTATTCCAAAATATTGTTCTTTCATTCGAGGTGATTTTTTATTGACAGGGATCTGATAGAGGGATTACAGCTGCTCTACTTTTTAATCAGAAAATTCGTTGGCAACTCATCTATCAATAATGCCAGCCTGAATTGTAGGAAGGATCTTCACCACGACAATTATACTTTGAGATGGTACAAAATTAATCACTTGGTCTGCTGGGCTTTGCTTAGTATGGAAATAATAATAATAATAATAATAAATAATAATCTTTGTTTCACTTCTCTGCACTCTTTCTAGGGTCTCAACATCTTTTTTCTGTATCTTGGTGACCAGAACTGGATGCCGTATTCCAAGTGAGTTCTCACCAAGGCAATATTTTGCCGTACTAATACTTCATAAAGGGACGGGGTGGCTCAGTGGCTAAGACGCTGAGCTTGTTGATCGAAAGGTCGGCAGTTCAGTGGTTCGAATCTCTAGTGCCGCATAACAGAGTGAGCTCTTGTTACTTGTCCCAGTTTCTGCCAACCTAGCAGTTCGAAAGCATGTAAAAAAATGCAAGTAGAAAAATAGGGACCACCTTTGGTGGGAAGGTAACAGCGTTCCGTGCGCCTTTGGCATTTAGTCATGCCGGCCACATGACCACGGAGACGTCTTCAGACAGCGCTGGCTCTTTGGCTTTGAAACAGAGATGAGCACTGCCCCCTAGAGTCAAGAATGACTAGCACATATGTGCGAGGGGAACCTTTACCTTTAATACTTCATGTGATCTTGATACTATTTCTCTGTTGATGCAGCCTAGGACTGTGTTGACCTTTTCAGTAACTACAGCACATTGCTAATTCACACTTAATGGTTGCTAGGAATTTACAATTATCTGGGATATGATCTTGCCGGGAAATAGCTTGAATCAAGGCCTCCAACATCTTCTTACCTACATAGAAAGAACTTCAAACTAGTAGTATGGCAGAATATTGATCCAACCACAAGAGAGTCCCATGTATAACGTTGCTACAATACTACACTAGGTCCCCCTTTTGGCTGTTAGCAATTTGAAACATAAATCCCTAGTGTTTCCAAAGATGGCTTTGAATGCATACAAAAATAGAACGTTTTCCTCCAATTTGAGTTTCGAGTTCCACTGATTTCATGGACCCATCGGTACAAATTTTGTTGGAGACAATATGGAAGGGCTTTGGAATAACCTTGTTCCAGAATGTTCCCCACCCCCACCACAACTCCTGATCTAGCCAACGGTTCTGGGTTTTCTGATATTCATCAGCTCTGATCTTGTTAAATTTCTGGACCCAAATTTAGCCAGGTGCTGCCACCTGGTGAATATGTATAGTGTTGTACCCATCCTTGAAATGAAACTACCCACGTTTGAAGGACGTATGTTATCCTCCCAATCTACTGAGAGCAGCATAATTCAACCTTTTGAATTTCTGCCTGTTATATCGCTGAAAGGGAGAGAGCATCTTTTTTTTAAAAAAAAATACAATCATATTCATTACTTAATTTATTCTTAGCTTAATACCAATACATTAAATACCCAATACTTTACACCCCCTTCTTAATTTGCTTAACTCTATTAACTATTTTCTATATTTTACTCATCTACTTTTATTTCCAATGTTTGTATTTGTCCTCTAACCATCGATAAAATGTTTCTCATACCGCATAATAACCAGTTTTCTCTTTCTCTTTAATTGCCAGTGTTAATCTATTCATTTCTGCACATTCTAATATTTTCCTTATCGTATTCTCCTCTGTAGGAATCTCTTCACTTTTCCAGTTTTGTGCAAATACAATTCTAGCTACGGTTATTACCTGAATAATCAAATATACATTTTCTTTACCATACGTTTCTGGTAAGATCCCCAAGAGAAATATTTCAGGTTTCCAGTCAATATGTGGTTGCATCATCTTTTCCAACCATGTGAATATTTTTATCCAATATTTTTTAGCTTCTACACATGTCCACTACATGTGACAAAGCATCTTTAATTAGGGTGGAAAAAAGGAAAGCCACTTTGGCTGGAGTGAGGAAACTCAAATTACTCAGTTTTGCTATTTTTAAAGTAGCCCAGATGTTGAGGGTAAATTCTGGTTTCAAAGGCACTAAACAAAGCTGCAGTGTCTCTTTGTCAGTCACAATTTTTTTTTAAAAAAAAACATCTGGATTGAAAGCAGAGACACCAGCAGAAGTGTAGCCTTCGGAAATAGGTTTTCGATAAAACATCTGTCACTGTGGGACGCCCACACATCTCACACCATAATGCATTTCATGACCGAATTGAAGAGACAGAAGGGATGCTCTTCCTATAGACATTTCTCCATTTGTGATCTATCGCCCACGGATGAGAGATAGTTCATGTTCTTGGATGGAATTCTTAGAGATGTTTGGTTGACACCAGATGTGTCAACCAAAGCCCAGCATAATAGTCTGCTCATTCTGACCTCCTAATCAAAGGAGAGAAGCAACTTAGAACTAAGAAGAAATTTCCTGACAGTTAGAACAATTCATCAGTGGAACAATTTGCCTCCGGAAGTTGTGAATGCTCCAACACTGGAAGTTTTTAAGAAGAGATTGGACAACTATTTGTCTGAAATGGTATAGGGTTTCCTGCCTTAGCAGGGGGTTGGACTAGAAGATCTCCAAGGTCCCTTCCACCTGTTCTATTCTATTCTATTCTATTCTATTCTATTCTATTCTATTCTATTCTATTCTATTCTATTCTATTCTATTCTATTCTATTCTATTCTATTCTATTCTATTCTGTTCTATTCTAAATGTTTTCCATTCCATTCCATTCTACTCTATTCTACTCTACTCTACTTTTATTGTTTTTCTTTTCCTTATTCCTTATTCCTTATTCCTTATTCCTATTCCTATTCCTATTCCTACTCCTACTTGTGAATCACCCAGATGCTGAAAATTATGTGCTTTTGTCATTGGTACAGTGATGTCATCACATGTGCGACCTCACTTCTTCCCTTCCCTCCCTCTTCCTCATGGACACGGAAGCACAACCACAGAAAGACCTTCTTTGGTTTTGATGGTAGTGAAGATAATGTTTTACCAGTAAAGGAGATTATTTGTAGCACCATGTTGAAATGAGGGGTCCTTGGTGCTCTCTCAGATTGATTGTTTTCTTGCTGATGTTTTATTATTCAAACTAGATAACATCAGGGGTGGGTTTTAAATTTTTTACCTATTTGTTTTTGGAGTGCACTGGTCTACGACCACACTGCCTTTCACCACTGATCAGCTGTAGGACGGCCCTTTGAAGTGCCGCGGCAAGAGTTTAAACAGTTTTTTGCCGCTCTGCCACCACTGAGAGCACCGGAAACCACTTTCAGGCAGCTTGGCCTCAATTGCCAATCTACCACCACCGAGGGGTTTACAAGGAGCGGATCGGTTCTAGCCGATCAGTTGGGAGGCTTCTTGGCTTCTCAATTTAAAGCAACAGTGTCTTTTTTTCCCCCTTCTTTGTCAAGTCAGCCCTGATTTTTTCCTTCTAGCGAATCAGCTGGGGCTTGGGAGGCAGCGAATAGATTGGGGGCAGGGCCAGGCAGAGGTGGTATTTATCGGTTCTCCGAACTACTCAAAATTTCCACTACCGGTTCGCAAGAACCAAGGAGAACCAGTAGCAACCCACCATTGGATAACATCATCAACAACATCGCTGATAATATTACTTAGTTTGGGCAATGAAACATCGGCAAGAAAACAACCAAGCTCAGAGAACACCAAGAACTCCTCAGCTAATGTTTTGTTATGTTACCTCAGAGGCCATTTGGGGACTGAAGCTAAGCAGGACCAGACTGGATTAATACTTGGATAAGAGACTACCAGAGTATCCAAAAAGCTGTAGAACAGATAGAAGATGATAAAACATGTTCAGATGCTTCAGTGTCCAGAATAACGTACGTCTTGTTACTCTTCATGATGAGTGGAGGCAGGTTAAATAAACCTATCGTTATGCTTTTTTCTCCTTCAATAGACTGGAAAGAAATTCTGAAGCCCTCAAAAGAATAACTTGGAGTCACTTAGGTGAGATGACTAGTGTAGAAATTCACTCACTCACTCACTCACGTCTTTCTCCAAGGTAAACTCACTTTAAGGTAACATTTCCAACTCAAAAGTGTGTCATCTTGTGTTTATTTGGCTGAGCATACAGACTGGTCCAGTTGAGAATGATTCTGGGGTCTGTGAATACAGTTATATATATAAAGGTAAAGGTTCCCCTCGCGCATATGTGCTAGTCGTTATCGACTCTAGGGGGCGGTGCTCATCTCCGTTTCAAAGTGGTCTCCATGGTCATGTGGCTGGCATGACTAAAAACCAAAGGCGCACGGAACACTGTTACCTTCCCACCAAAGATGGTCCTTATTTTTTTTACTTGCATTTTTACATGCTTTCGAATTGCTAGGTTGGCAGAAGCTGGGACAAATAACAGGAGCTCACCCTGTTACGTGGCACTAGGGATTCAAACCGCTGAACTGCTGACCTTTTGATCAACACCGTGTGTGTGTGTGTGTGTGTGTGTGTGTGTGTGTGTGTGTATACATATGTCTTCTTAAGTTTTCGCGGGTGTGTATATGCAAAAAATTAAAATCTCGGGTGTTTTCCCGCGTCATGTTAAATAAGTTAGTTAAAATGTTTAAAATTCTGGTTAAAATCCTAGCTTAAAATCTTCCAAAAATCCTTACAGAGGATTATTATCCTTATTTAATATGATGCGGGAAAACACCCGAGATTTTAATTTTTTGCTATATATATATATATATATATATATATATATATATATATATAATTTTCTTACTTCTTCGTAGGGTTTTATGTGTGTTTTTTCTTCTAGCCAGGTTTTCCCTACGTAGCCAAGGTTTCTTTCTTTTTTTTTTTTTTTTGTAGCTCCAGCTCAGTAGAATCACATCTACCTCGGTTCTGGGCTTTTTTCCTTTCTGACACCTAGCAAGCTCTAACTTGCTTGACAGCTAATGAGCTAGAAATGGATCTATTTAGGTCTCCCACCTAGCAGTGAGAGCTTGCTAGGTGTCAGAAAGGAAAAAAGCCCAGAACCGAGTAGATGTGATTCTACTGAGCTGGAGCTACAAAAAAAAAAAAAAAACCAAACCTTGGCTACGTAGGGAAAACCTGGCTAGAAGAAACACACACACACACACACAGACACACACACACACACACACACACACACACACACACACACATATATATATATTCTGAGGTTTTCGCGGGTATTTGCATGTAGGTCTTTGGTTATTCGGGTTTTCTCCCACGTAAAATTGGAAGTGTCTTGGCGACGTTTCAACAAAGTCTCATTCGTCATCTTCATGCTGGTGTTTTTGGCTTCGTGCTTCTAGGAGCAATGTGAGATCGCAGCTGTTTCTTCCTTTTAACTGCTAGTGGGGGTGTGAACTGGTTGGGTGGGAGCTTGGCTGTGTTCTGATTGGGTGGAGGTGTGTTCTGATTGGTTGGGGGTTTGGCTGTGCTCTGATTGGATGGGGGGTTTGCTGTGCTCTGATTGGATGGGGGTGTGTTCTGTTTAGGTGGGGCTTGGTTGTGCTCGTGTTAGTCGGAGTTGCAGGGGGATTTGAGCTGGTGAGCTGCATTGCTGTTGTTTGGCTTCGCGTTTTTGGTTGTGCCACATCTTCATGGTGGGTGTCAGTTTGCTTCATGTATGGATATATATATATATATAGTGTTTTTCTATCGAGACACCTGGTCTATCCCAACATGTGGGAGGGGGCATTATGCTCCCTTTCGCCTTTCAGCTCCAATCCAGGAGCCCTCAAGCAGTCACATTCATGACAAACCATTTTATACCAAATTTATATTTTGCTGATAAAGAAATAAAGGGAGACTAGTATAGATCTATTTCAAGCTTTTTAGCTTTCATCAGCTAGCCATACCCTTACCCGGATTCGAACTTAGGCTTCTTGCATGTTAGGCAGTTGAATTAACCTTCTGAGCCACAAGTTCTCCTCCCTTCATCAGCTTGAGCCAGGGGAAAGATTAAGTGTTTTTCTATCGAGAAAAATGTGAGAGCACTTCAAAAACATGGCGATTATATAGGATGGAATAGTGCCAGGTTGGGTGGGCATGTCCAGTTGCTGGTTGGAACTACCGGTTTGCCTGAACCAGTCTGAACCAGCAGCAGCTCACCTCTGTCTTCATATCATCTTAGTAGAATTTTAGGAAACAGCCAAGAACTTTGGTTTCCTCTCCAACCTCCAGAACTTCATTTTCTTTGTGATCTTCCCTACCCAAAACAGTCTTTCTGAACTACTTTCTTTAAGAGGATGAAAAAACTGAATCAAGTTGGTTATCCTGGTCAGGAATAACTGCGACATTTTCCCCCTCAACTTTAGCACCTTTAAGATGTATGGACTTCAACTCCCAGAATTCCCCAGCCAACATGGCTGGCTGTTGAAGTCTGGGAGTTGAAGTCCCTGAGTCTTAAGGTCGGGAAAAAACACTGCTCTAGATTAATCAGTAGTATCTGCTCTGAATGCCTCTTGGTTGAACTAGTTGAGTGGAAGAGGAAACTTAAGGACACAAATGCATTTGAAGGGACATGGGTCAATTCAGCAGCCATTTCTTTCTTTTCTTTCTTTCTTTTCTTTTTTTTTAAAAAAAAGGCATGTCTGTGGATTTGTATCTCGGTGATTTCTCAAGGTATTGACATGATCACAATAAAAACCTCCTTCATTGTTATATTTTATGGGTATTTTGACCTTCCTCTAAGGAACTCTGAGCAGCAAATATGGCTCTCTTGCCAACCTCTTTTTCAGTGGTGGGATGCTGCCGGTTTAACAACTGGTTCGGTGATCGCGCGTGTGCAGTTTTACAAATGCTAACCTTCTGTGTTACCATTTGGGAATAACGCACCTGAGGCATGGCAATCTGCTCTGCCACGCCGATCAGCTGAGAAGATAAAGGTAACTAAAGCGCAGGGGTGGGAGGGAGGGCCGACCTGATCGTCGGAGTGAACCGGTTCGCTCCCAGCTGATCGTCGGAGCTACTGATACACCCAAATCAGTCTGAACCAATAGAATCCCATCCTTGCTTTTTTTCCTCAACAGTCCTGCCAGGGAGCCAGACTGACCCATGCAAATTTCAATTTAGCATGCTAGTCAATGCTCCTTTGATGCTCTGAATGACCAAATGAATTTGAAATATGATTCTGTCTGCTTGCTTGCTCCCCTCTCTGCTGCCTGTCTGTCTGCTTGTTTGTCTGTCTATAATTCAGGGGTGTCAAACTGGCAGCCCGTGGGCCGAATGTGTCACACACAGGCCACGCCGACCCCCAGCTCCACAAATGGGAAAAATGTTGTGAAACGTCACGTGACAGCAACATGACGCAAAGAGTTTGACACTCATGCTCTCTCTCTCTCTCTCACATACACACTACCATCTTCATCATCATCTCTCTCTCTCTCTCTCTCTCTCTCTCTCTCTCTCTCTCTCTCTCTCTCTCTCTATCTCTGTATCTCTTTCTATCTATGTCATCTATCTATCTATCTATCTATATCTATCTATCTATCTATCTTTATATCTATCTTTATATCTATCTATCTTTATCTGTCTATCCATCCATCCATCCATCTCTATCTCTATCTCTATCTCTATCTCTATCTCTATCTCTATCTCTATCTCTATCTCTATCTCTATCTCTATCTCTATGATCTATTTCTATCTATGTCATCATCTATCTATCTATCTATCTATCTATCTATCTATCTATCTATTCATCCACCCACCCACCCACCCACCCACCCACCCATCCATCCAGGGGTGGTATTCACTTACCTTCACTACAGGTTCGCAAATGTGAATGTGTGCGCATGCGCGCTCACTCCGCTCACAGGGAGTGCAGAGTGTGCGTACGCAGAGTGTCAAAAATGGGACGCGATGATGTCTTGGCAGGTGGGTGGAGCCTCCTGCAGCCGCCACTATCAGTTCACCCAAACCGGATAGAACTGGCTGAATACCATCATTGTATCTATCTATCTATCTATCTATCTATCTATCTATCTATCTATCTATCTATCAGTCATCTATCTAGTAGTGGGATTCAAATAATTTAACAACCAGTTCTCTGCCCTAATGACCAGCAGGGTGGGTATGGCTATGGTGGGCATTGCCAGGAGGTGTGACAGGCAGCACATGCACTCTGCCTCCTGCATCCCCCTGGGAGCAAAAATGGGCCACGGGGGGGGGGCATACTGCACCCCCCCATGCTCAGTTTTGGGCCTAATAGGCCTCCCTAAACTTACCTGGGGCTAAAATGGGGCGCTTGGGGACTCCTGGAAAGGGTGGGGTGGGTGCGGGCCAATCATCAATTAACAACCAGTTCGCCCAAACTGGCCTGAACCAGCTGAATCCTATCTATCTATCTATCCATCTATCCATCTATCCATCTATCCATCTATCCATCTATCCATCTATCCATCTATCCATCTATCCATCTATCCATCTATCCATCTATCCATCCATCTATCTACTATCTATCTATCATCTATCTATCTATCTATCTATCTATCTATCTATCTATCTATCCATCTATCCATCTATCCATCTATCCATCTATCCATCTATCCATCTATCCATCCATCCATCCATCCATCCATCATCCATCCATCCATCATCTATCTATCTATCTATCTATCTATCTATCTATCTATCTATCTATCTATCTATCTATCCTCTCTCTCCCTCTTTCTCTCTCTCATCTATCTATTTTCTACCTAATATCTAACTCACAAAAGCTAAGCGAATGGCAACTCTAGGTTTTAGGAGGCTGTGAGAAAGTTAAGCAGAATTTTTTTAAAAATTCTACAAAAAACATCAAGTTGTGCATTCAAAGGTTAATTGTGTGTATTTGTGTATTCCTGACTTCACAAGTGTCTTTTCTAAGTGCCATGTGCAGAAGTCTAATATGTGCCCAATAACTGTCCATCTCTTGCCTACCACTGTGATACATTCCTTCACAAAAACCCTTGTGTAATGCAGTAGTTCTTGGAAGATTAATTTTGTTCTCCAAGGGGAACAAAAGGGCCCCTAAAGTTTGAAAATATCTGCCTATATTTTTGTTCCCTGGAGATGTGTGAGTAGAAGAACCTGCTAGTAAAATTTTGTAAAGATGGACTGTGTTTCTCAGAAAAGAATCAGTGTCCTTCAAATCAATGTTCAATACTCCAATATTTTCACCTAAATCTTTTACGAGATTTTCAAAGTCAAAGACAGTGACATTTTAAACCCAAAATGCTGGCCATCAGAATAGTTGAAAAATAAATAAAGAATAAAAAGAGAACAAGTGTTTCTTACAGATGAGGCAATACCAAATACCAATAGAATAACTCATATTGAACTGAAAAAAAAAAAACAAAATATTGGAACTCCATCAAAATGCAGAGATTATGGAATAAACTTGTCAAAAGTCTCTCCCATATTTACTGGGGTATTAAGAGCTGTTATAATGGAACTGCCAAACAACTGCCAAAATTACAATAATTTGATTGCACACTATTTAGAATAGAATAGAATAGAGTAGAGTAGAGTAGAGTAGAGTAGAGTAGAGTAGAGTAGAATAGAGTAGAGTAGAATAGAATAGAATAGAATAGAATAGAATAGAATAGAATAGAATTCTTTATTGGCCAAGTGTGATTGGACACACAAGTATTTGTCTTTGGTGCATATGCTCTCAGTGTACATAAAGAAAAAAAATATATTCATCAAGAATCATAAGATACAACACTTAGTGATAGTCATAGTATTCTTCAGAAGAAAAATAATAATAATAATAATAATAAAATAATAATAATAATAATAAATAACCTCCGACAATACCTTAACAGTTCCAAAGTCCTTGGTTAGGACTCGAGCTGCTGAGTTATTAACCAGCTTCAAAGGCTGTGAATCTCACTAAAGATTAAATAATAATAATAATAATAATAATAATAAAAATAATAATAATACCCTGTTTTCCCCATAATAAGACATCCCCAAATAATAAGCCCAATCAGACTTTTAAAGCGCATGGCAATAAGACCAAGCGCTTATTTCAGGGTTCAAAAAAATATAAGACAGGGTCTTATTTTCGGAGAAACATGGTAATAATATTCAGAAAGGTAGCTATCTCCTGCAGCTAACTTCCTGAGAATATTCTGGATGTAGAGACTTCTGCTTGAGCAGGGGGTTGGACTAGAAGACCTCCAAGGTCCTTCCCAACCCTGTTATTCTGCTAATCTGGATATTAAGTGCAAAATGTAGCTTTATGACTTAGTGTATATTTAGAAGGGACAAATGAAGCCAGTCCGTGCCTATTTTAATTTCCTCTTTCAGTTTCCCCTTTGTCATCCAGACAATCAGCCTCAAAAGTGAAGTTCGGTTACTCCCAGAATGGATCACGTTGCAGATCTGTGGCTGAAAAACGAATAACAAGGTGCTGCATTGCACGCACACAAGACTGAAAGAGATAGTTGACTAGCCTGAGACATAGTCAAAGGGTTCACTCTACTCTACCCATACAAGCTACTATACTACAAATCTTGATCATCGGGCTGGTTTTTTCATTCAGCAGCCTCCACCGTGGAAATTCCAGCTGGTCCACCATAATGCACACCTCATCAAAACCATACAGATAGCAGTGTCCCAATATCTCAAGGGCTGCCACAAAGAAGAAGGAGTCAACCTATTCTTCAAAGCAGGACAAGAAGCAACGGGTGGAAACAAATCAAGGAGAGAAGCAACCAGGAACTAAGGAGAAATTAGAACAATTCATCGGTGGAACAACTTGCCTTGCCAAAAGTTGTGGATGCTCCAACACTGGAAGTTTTTAAAGAAGAGGTTGGACAACCATTTGTCTGAAATGGTGTAGGGTTTCTTGCCTGAGCTGAGGGTTGGACTAGAAGACCTCCAAGGTCCCTTCCAACTCTGTTATTCAGATGCAGAAGGTTGGATGTGGATCCATGTCAATCCGTTCTGGAGCTATTATTTCTTTTTTCCTTGACCTACTTTAAGCCAATTTTTTGGTGGTTTCGGGGGGGTCTCTTACAGAAAGTGACTTTTAGGGGAAGGACTCGCAGCACTAGCTATGATTCAGGGACCCTTGGAGTTTTTGACAAAGGATCTACCACTGTGGTTCGTATACGCCCTGTGATACAGTCTTTGACAAAATCTACAACGTTCAAAATTATGTTTCCATAGACATGGTGGAAAACCAGCTCTTTGGACGCTGAGATGTAGTAGCCAAGATATAAATGTTTTCTCAGATGGAATTGTCCAAAAGAAAAGGAAATGAAGATTTCTTTGACCTGTACCCTCTTCAAGGACTAGCAACTTATGCCATTCGTAACAGAAGATATTTAGAACATTTGTGGTTAATTGGACTGTGCTTCCGATGAATTCTCTCCTTGTGACCACAAGATGTTATTTATTTTTTTCTCCTTTCCTACTGGTGGAATAAGCACGCATGAGAGAAATTTTCAAGTAGCAATAGGAGATACACATTAGTAGTTTTGCAACCATTGTTTCCTCTTCAGAAAACTGAAGCCTCATTCAGTTTGAGTTCAACAACTGGTGAATTTATGGATGTATAGGTGGAATTCACAAACTTTGGTGCCTGAGGTAAGTAATACATTTAAATAAAGGAGTAAAATTTCCTGGGAAACAACATAGAGGTGTTATTTTCTGGATTTTTTAAAAAATCTTTCTTTAGCCTACAGCTTTAGCATTCCCTGCCTTAATGTTTACCGTGCCTGTTTTTATTTAATCTGGATAAAGTTGACCAAATGCTACATCTCTTGAGGCAGTATCAATTTCAGCCTTACTAATTCAGTATTTTCCTTCCAAAGTCTGTATTGAGGATGGCAATCCTGACTTCTAATCCAGGAATTGCTCTGTATTTAAGCAAGCCTGACAAAAATTTCTTGAAGACCAGTTCCATATTTGCAGAGGCAGGTTTAAACACTTGAAAGAATGGAATGGAATGGAATGAATAGAATAGAATAGAACAGAACAGAACAGAACAGAATAGAATAGAATAGAATAGATAGAATAGAATAGAATAGAATAGAATAGAATAGAATAGAAATAGAATAGAATTAGAGTAGAGTAGAGTAGAGTAGAGTAGAGTAGAATAGAGTAATAGTAATAGAATAGAATAGAATAGAATAGAATAGAATAGAATAGAATAGAATAGAATTCTTTATTGGCCAAGTGTGATTGGACACACAAGGAATTTGTCTTTGGTGCATATGCTCTCAGTGTACATAAAAAGAAAAGATCCATTCGTCAAGAATCATAAGGTACAACATGTAATGATAGTCATAGGGTACAAATAAGCAATCAAATCATATTAGGAAACAATATCAATATAAATAATAAGGATAAAGCAACAAAGTTACAGTCATACAGTCCTAATGGGAGGATATGGGTGATAGGAATGATGAGAAGATTAATAGTAGTGCAGCTTTAGTGAATAGTTTGACAGTGTTGAGCCTTACGAATAGAATAGAATAGAATAGAATAGAATAGAATAGAATAGAATAGAATAGAATAGAATAGAATAAAATAGAATAGAATAGAATAGAATAGAATAGAATTCTTCATTGGCCAAGTGTGATTGGACACACAAGTAATTTGTCTTTAATGCATATGCTCTCAGTGTACATAAAGAAAAAAAATATATTTGTCAAGAATCATAAGATACAACACTTAGTGATAGTCATAGAATACTAATAAGCAATCAAATCATACTAGGAAACAATAAAAACAATATAAGTTGTAAAGATACAAGCAACATGGATATAGCCATAAGTGGGAAGAGACAGATACTAGTAAGGATGAGAAGAAGAATAGTAATACAGTCTTAGTAGTTAATTTGACAGTGTCGAGAGAATTATTTGTTTAGCAGAGTGATGGCGTTCGGGAAAAAAACTGTTCTTGTGTCTAGTTGTTTTGGTGTGTAGTGCTCTATAGTGTCATTTTGAGGGTAGGAGTTGAAACAGTTTATGTCCAGGATGCGAGGGGTCTGTAAATATTTTCACAGCCCTCTTTTTCACTCGTGCAGTATACAGGTCCTCAATGGAAGGCAGGTTGGTAGCCATTGTTTTTTCTGCAGTTCTAATTATCCTCTGAAGTCTGTGTCTGTTTTCTTGGGTTGCAGAACCAAACTACAAGAGCCTTGGTAGTACAGTGGTCTAAGGCACCCTGTTATTAAGCTGGTTATTAAGACCAGCTGCCTGCAATTACTGCAGGTTTGAATCTCGCCAAGGCTCAAGGTTGACTCAGCCTTCCATCCTTTCTAAGGTAGGTAAAATTGAGGACCCAGTTTGTGGGGGCAATAAGCTGACTTTGTATAAATATACAAAAGGATGAAGGCTATTGCTGAGCACATTGTAAGCCGCCCTGAGTCTCCGGAGAAGGGCGGCATATAAATCAAATAAAAATAATAATAAATAAATAAATAAAAAACCAAAAAGGGAGTTTAAAAGTGGACACAGATGTAAATTAAATGCAGCATGCAAAAATTAATCTATTGGACGTACTAGAAACAAAAAAAAAATCACATTAAAAAGCAGTAAATGGTTGCATTTGAAATGCAATGCTTATCAATTTAGGCAATGTAGGTTTGTTTTTTGAGTTCCATTATAGAAACCCACAGAGGTAGCTTGATATAATGGGAGAATGACCTTAGAAGACAGGAGACAAAGCTGTACATTAGACAACAGTCATACAAGAGATATATCTCCAAAGTATCTGAAGGCAAGACAAGAAGCAACGGATGGAAACGAATCAAGGACAGGACCAAGCTAGAACTGAGGAGAAATTTCCTGGCAGTTAGAACAATTCATCAGTGGAACGACTTGCCACCAGAAGTTGTGGGTGCTCCAACAACTGGAGGCTTGGAAGAAGAGATTGGACAACCATTTGTCTGGGATGATAAAGGGTTTCCAGCTTGAGCAGAAGGTCAGACTAGAAGACCTCCAAGGTCCCTTCCAACATTGTTATTCTGTTATTAAATACCACAAAGGGAAAAGGGGTGTGGGAATCATTTTATAAGGGGACCCTACACCTTGTTTTGTGTTAAGTAAAAGTAAAGGAGGAGATATTTGCTTTCAAAATTTGCAGGATTCTGCTCATGTAACCTTGCAATAAATGGGTAGTACTCATAGTTTCTGCTTTTTATCTGAATCAGAATAGAGTTGGAAGGGACCTTGGAGATCTTCTAATCCAGCCCCCTGCTCAAACAGGAGATCCTATACCATTTCAGACAAGTGACTGTCCAGTCTCTTCTTAAAAACCTCCAGTGATGGATCACCTACAACTTCTGAAGGCCAGCTGTTCAACTGATTAATTGTTCTAACTGTTAGGAAATTCCTCCTTAGTTCTAGATGGCTTCTCCCCTTGATTAGTTTCCATCCATTGCTTCTTGTCCTGCCCTCTTGGTGCTTTGGAGAATAAGTTGACTCCCTCCTCTTTGTGGTAGCTTCTCAAATTCTGGAAGATGGCTATCATGTCACCCCTAATTCTTCTTCTTTTCTTCTTCTTCTTCTTCTTCTTCTTCTTCTTCTTCTTCTTCTTCTTTTCTTCTTCTTCTTCTTCTTCTTCTTCTTCCTTCTTCTTCTTCTTCTTCTTCTTCTTCTTCTTCTTCTTCTTCTTCTCCTTCTCCTCCTCCTCCTCCTCCTCCTCCTCCTCCTCCTCCTCCTCCTCCTCCTCCTTCTCCTTCTTCTTCTTCAAACCCAGCAACTGTTCTTCAGATGTTCTCCAGGCCTTTAGTCATCTGAGTTGCTCTACTTTGCACTTTTTTTGCAAAGTCTCAACATCTTTTTTTTTTTTTTTTGTAACGTAGTGAGCAAAACTGGACGCAGGATTCCAGGTGTAGCTTTACTAAGGCTTTACAAAGCAGTAGAGGGCTCCCCCCAAAGGCTGACATTGATCTTGCAAAACGTCTGCTCTGATTATTGATTTTTTTTTAAATGATCTGATGAACATAGCAATTTCATACATTAACATTTGAAAACCTGACTAGGTGGCTCAGTGGCTAAGATTATGCTATGATTATTTACCGACGTGTAAATAATCCTATTTTTCCCGCCTTTTTTCTTCTGTGGGCTCTGTATGCTGTTTGATTTACCTCACGATCTTCCTGAATTTCCTGACTATCCTGTCTGCTATGAATATAACAACCCTATATTTATTTATATCAAACTGTAAGTTTGTGTCAATGTCTCCCAATTCATTTGGACAGCCTGACTAGGTGGCTCAGTGGCTGAGACACTGAGCTTGTGGATCAGAAAGGTCAGCAGTTCGGCGGTTCGAATCCCTAGCATAGGTCTCCTGCGTGAGCAGAGGGTTGGGCTAGATGACCTCCCAGGTCCCTTCCAACTCTGTCACTGTTACTGAAATGGCCCTCAATTATTTGGAGTAGGTGATATCATTTGCCATGCTCACCTCATTCCTTGTAGAAAAGGTTATGAGCCAGACTAAGTTAAAATATTTTTTTGGTCCTATCAACGTCGACGTGAAAACTAAGCCGTTGGTACCTTCTTAGGGCAGCTCATGGCAGGTAGACCATGAGTTCAAGTCCTGCCTTAGCCACAAAAGCCAGCTGGGCCAGTCATTCTCTCTCTCAGAGCTGAATCACCTCACAGGATTGTTGTGTTGCTGTGGGGAAAATAGGAGGAGAATCAGAAGTGGTATTCAGCCGGTTCACATCAGTTTGGGTGAACCGGTAGCGGTGGGCCCGCCCACCTCGGCGTTATGTCGTCCTATTTAGCTATGTTTTTGAGGCTGGGCGCATGCACGAAAGGCACATCTGCGAGGAAGGCGTGCACATGCACAAGTTAAACCAGTGGTAGCAATATGTGCAACCCATCTCTGAGGAGAATTATGTTTTGGATTTGTTTGCTGTCTTGAGTTATTTGTAAGCATAAAGACAGAATACAAACATATAAAATAAAAAAAATGTATTGGAGATTATAAACGGTTGGTGAGCAATGGAAAGAACCTCATATCCTTATCTTTTCACCCAGTTATGAAGCTAACAAGAATTTGTGATTATCAGAAACTATTTATGAAGATTCTCAGTTATCCAGGTCATGGTTGTCCCAAATCTGCTTTTTTCCCCCCCTTTCCAAAAGGCAACTGGATTTTGTTTTTTTCCTTGAAGACATTTCGCTTCTCACCCAAGAAGCTTCCTCAGTTCTACAACCATGACCTGGATGACTGAAAACAGACACCAAATTACAGGTTGTCCTTGATTTACATCCGCTCATTTAGTGACCGTTCAAAGTTACAACGGGACTGGAAAAAGTGATTTATGACCGTTTTTCACGCTCACGATCCCGTAAGTTGTGTGATCAGAATTAGGATGTTTGGCAACTGGTTCATATTTACAATAGTTGCCGTGTCCTGGGATCATGTGATCTCATTTTGCGTCCTTCTGACAAGCAAAGTCAACGAGGAAGCCAGATTCACTTAACAACCGTATGACTCATTTAACAACGGCAGCGATTCACTTAACCATGGTGGCAAGAAAAGTCATAACATGGGGCAAAACTTGCTTAACAAATGTCTCCCTTAGCAATATCAATTTTGGGCTCAATTGTGGTCGTACGTTGAGGACTACCTGTAGTAAAATTGAAATTAGTTTAGTTTAGTTTAGTTTAGTTTAGTTTAGTTTAGTTTAGTTTAGTCTAGTTTAGTCTAGTTTAGTTTAGTTTATTGTCATTGCACCTCTTACAATGAAATTAAATGCCATCTTCAGTGTACATTATAACTATAAAAATAAAACACAAACACACATCCTTCACATTCTATACAATTGAATTGAAAACCCCTGATATTGCATTAATATTGCACTATATGGTAGAATTCAATATAATTACTGCCCTGGGATAGAAGCTGTTTTCAGCCTATTTATCCTTGTTTTTATTGTCCTGTACCACCTGCCAGATGGTAATAATTAAAAAAAAAAAAAAGGTGCTGAGGATGAGATGGATCTTTAAGAATGTTTTGAACTTGTGGCTGACATGACTAAACACCAAAGGCCCACGGAATGCTGTTACTTTTCCACCAAAGGTGGTCCCTATTTTTCTACTTGCATTTTTTACGTGCTTTCGAACTGCTAAATTGGCAGAAGCTGGGACAAGTAACGGGAGCTCAACCTCTTATGCGGCACTAGGGATTCAAACCGCTGAACTGCCAACCTTTCGATCGACAAGCTCAGCATCCAAAAACATCTTTGGGGGGGATCAGAAACAGGATATTAATTGTGGGTCAGACACAGCAAAAGCAACAAACTTGCGATTCCTTAGTTTTCCAATGGTTTTTGTATAGCGTTGTTTCACTGTGAAGCCCCAGTTACACAGTAAGTGGTGCCTTGACAAAAACCTTTCTTCTTTAAATATTGTCGTAATTTTGGGCTGAACATCCTGACGTACAAGATATGCACTCTTCTCGGTGTTACGCCAACAGCAGAAGCAAGTAGTAACTCCGAACCAGGGATGGGATTCAGCCGGTTCGGACAAATTTGGGTGAACCGGTAGTTACGGCCAGTGGCTGAGCCTGCCCACCTGTCCTGGCACTATCCCGACTTATACAATCACCGTGTTTTTGACACAGTGCACACGTGTGCAAGGTGCGCACACACACATTTTCGATTCTGGGCGAACCGGTTGTTAAATTATGTGAAGCCCACGTCTGCTACGAACCTCACTCATTTTTCTTTGCAAGCTTCCTCAGAAGCTGGGATGTGGGATACCAACCACCATTTTCATGCAGTATTTTCAAAAGGCAATCCAAAAAGGCAGGGGTATTGATGTCCAACAGCCCCTTCCCCTATTTCTGCCGGCCTTCGTCACTACGCTGTTGAACTCCATTAAAAGTCTTAGAAAATTTGCCAGATTCAGAAGAGAACAGGGTAGGAATTCCGATTAACAGAGTTGGAAGGGATCTTATAGATCATCTAGTCCAACCCTCTCCCCCAGCTCAAGAAGGAGACCTTAAAGCATTTCTGATAAATGGCAGTCCAATCTCTTCTTGAAAGCCTCCAGTGATGAAGCTTCTACAACTTCCGAAGGTAACTTCTGTTCCATCGGTTGATTGTTTTCACTGTCAGAAAATTTCTCCTTATTTCCAGGTTAAATCTCTCCTTCGTCAGTTTCCATCCATTATTCCTTGTCTGGCTTTCGGGTGCTTTGGAAAATAGCTTGACCCCATCCTCTCTGTAGCAGCGCCTCAAGTATTGGAAGACTGCTATCATGTCTCCTCTGGTCCTTCTCTTCACTAGACTAGCCAGACCCAGTTCCTGCAACCGTTCATCGTATGTTTTATCCTCCAGTCCCCTAATCATCTTGGTTGCTCTTCTCTGCACTTTTTCTAGAGTCTCAACATCTTTTTTATAATGTGGTGATCAAAACTGGATGCCTTACTCTAGGTGTGGTCTTACTAAGGCTTTATAGAGTGGTATAGTACCTCACTTTGGTTTATTCATCTTGGTTTATATAGTATTTTCAGAAGGAGCATACGTAACATTTCCTTTTTCTTTCTTAATACTTCATATCTTACTTCATATTTCCTTTTTCTTTCTTAATACTTCATATCTTACTTCATATCTCCTTTTTCTTTCTTAATACTTCATAACACTTTTTAAAATGTTTTTAATTGTTTGTTATTGTTTTTAATCATGGGGCCAAATTTATATATATCTTTTTAATTGTATTTTAATGTTTGTAGTTTATGTTTTTATTTGGCTGTTCACTGCCCTGAGTCCTCAGGGAGAAGGGCGGTATACAAATTTAAAAATAAATAAATAAATAAAATATCTTACTTCATATCTCCTTTTTCTTTCTTGATCATCCCAAAGGTGGTTCTTTTTTTTTTTTTTCCTCTCTTCAAAAGGCAACTGGACTTTCTTGGTTTTTCCTTGAAGACGTTTCGCTTCTCATCCAGGAAGCTTCTTCAGCTCTGACAGTCAGAACTGAAGAAGCTTCTTAGATAAGGAGCGAAACGTCTTCAAGGAAAAACCAAGAAAGTCCAGCTGGCTTTTGAAAAACAAAACAAAACAAAACATGCTTTTGGGACAACCATGATTTGGTTGAGTGACAATCTCCACAGACTTCTTTGATCTTCACAATATGAGGGACAAAAAAAAAAGCTGGACAACTGACTGAACAGTTTCTTTTGTGTACAAAGGACCTCACAGTCTTGCCCTAAATGCCAGCTTTGATGTCACTGTATTTGTTTGTTTTATAATGTTGGTTTAAGGGAGTTAGTTAGCTGAGGAAATTGTTGGACAAAGGATCCAGCAACCAGCATGGATACCACCTGGGTTTAAGATGAAAGCTTTCTTCCTTCCTCCCTCCCTTCCTCCCTCCCTTCCTCCCTCCCTCCTTTCTTTCTTTCTTTCTTTCTTTCTTTCTTTCTTTCTTTCTTTCTTTCTTTCTTTCTTTTTTCTTTCTCCCTCTCCCCTCCCCCACTCCCCCACTCCCCCTCTCCCCTCTCCTTTTCTCCCTCTCTCCCTCCCCCTCTCCCCTCTCATTCTCTCTCACTCTTCCATCCTCGCTTCCTCTCTCTCTTCCTCTCTTCCTCCCTCTATCATCCTCTCCCCCTCCTACCCCCTCTCCCCTCCCATTCTTTTGTTTTCTCTCTCCCTTCCTTCCCTCCCCCTCTCCTCCTCTTCCCCTCCCTTCCCCCTTCTTTCCCTCTCTTCCTCTCTACCTCCCCATTTCTCTCTTCCTCTTTTTCTCTCTCTGTCTCTCTGTCTCTTTCTGTCTCTCTCTCTCTCTCTCTCTCTTTCTCTCTCTCTTTCTCTCTCTCTTTTTGAAGTAGTGAATTTTTAACATTTCCTTGGCACTGTTTATATATTTATAATCTATAAATACAATTTAACTGCTGGGCTCTATCAAGAGAGAAAGGAACATGGCTTTGCACCTCAAGAACCTAAAGGTTTGTGGGTTGTTTTTTTTTTAATAATTAAAAAAAGCTGATTAAAAATTGGTTTGCATACGATAAGAAGATATGGAATACTGGCCTGCCAGAGGTCCCATTTAGAGGGCTTAAGAAGCAAAATTAGTTTTGCAAGTGGCTACGTCATCTATTATTCCTTTAAAATGCTTGAAATCTCTTCTCTACATGGGCCACGCCCCCACTTTTAAAGTGTCACACAAGACACTTTGAACTGATTGGCATTGTTAGTTGAATATTATTTCTTACTTTTAGCACCGCATTGAAGGGTGTGTTTTAAGATCACGCTGGGAAACTTCGAAAGGAAGATTCCAACCTTACTTTTCCATAGAGACTTTGCGCAGTGAAGGTAGAAGGGCTACTACCTTAACGGAGTTAGCTTGGAAATAGTTTGCTGTTTGCAGTGTTATTTTTGTCCCTGATTCTAAGTGGTCTTGACACTCAGGAAGCTGGCAGCATCACAGATGGTGAGTTAATGGTGAGTTAATGGATTGATCGGTGAATTGATCAGCCGGGAGTTTACTTAATGGATTGTATCACTGTGCTATCCTGTCGCACAGTGATTTATGCCTTGACAAGAACTGACTCAGGTTTCTCTTCCTGGAATAAAGATTTGCACAGTTAGAACTGGAAGACGTTGCAATGGGTCTGAAGGCAGTCTTTATCTCAACCAATCAGAATAGAGCTGAAACGGACCACTTACCTTTACTACCAGTTTGCAACGGGAGCACACGCGGTTCTGCATATACGCAGAAACTTCTGCACAGGTGCAGATCATCCATGATGATGTCGGGGTGGGTGGGCGGAGCCTCCCACCAGTTTTACTACCGGTTCTATAGAACCGGACCGAACCGGGAGCAACCCGCCACTGTGTCAAATTCAATTTCATTGCAGGTCGGATCAGGGCTTCAGCAGTGGTGAAATGCAATTTTTTTTTGCTACCAGTTCTGTGGGCGTGTCTTGGTGGGCGTGTCTTGGTGGTGGGGTCATGTGACTGGCTGGGTGTGGCCAACTTTTTTTTTTTTTTTTTTTTACTTTTTAAAGCATTTTTACTACCTATTCGCCCGAACCGGTAGTAAAAAAATGCTTTAAAAAAAGTTTAAAATAAAAAGGTTCCGTCGATCAAAGCTATGCTGTGCAATTGTTGGAACCTTTTTGAAAAAAACTTTTTAAAGCATTTTTTTTACTACTGGTTCACGCAAACCGGTAGTTTTTATCACTACCAGTTAGCCCGAACTGGTAGCATTTCATTCCTGGGCTGTGGTTGACCTGGTGGGGGTGGTGGAGGGAGGCAGGCAGGCATGGCTGACTGGTTGGGTGGGTGTGGCCAACTGGATGGGCATGGCCAGATTGACGCCACTCCTCAAACTGCTGGCATGTGTCCTCTTCACATTGGGTAGACCAGGCTGAAGCGATGCGGGCTGGCCCCTTACATTTTCCAGGATGGCCCCGCGGGCCAGATCCGACCACATCACAGGTCTAATATGGCCCGTGGGCCTTGAGTTTGACACCCCTATTCTAGTCCAACCCCCTGCTCAAATAAAAGATCCTATACCATTTCAGATAGGTAGTCTTTTCTTCAAAACTGCCAGTGATGAAGCACCCACAACTTCTAAAAGGCACTGGTTAATTGTCCTCACTGTTAGGAGGTTTCTCCTTAATTCCAGGTTGCTTCTCCCCTTGATTAGTTTCCATCCATTGCTTCTTGTCTTGCTTTCTGGGGCTTTGGAGAATAAGTTGAGCCCCTCTTCTTTGCGGCAGCTCCACAAATACTGGAGTATTGCTATCATGTCACCCCAAGTCCTTCTTTTCTCTAGACTGGCCATACTTAATTGTTTTAGAATTTAGAATAACAGAGTTGGAAGAGATCTTAGAGTTCTTGTAGTCCAACCCCCTGCTAAATGGTTATCCAACATCTTCTTAAAAACTTCCAGTGTTGGAGCATTTACAACTTCTGGAGGCAAGTTGTTCCACTGATTAATTGTTCTCACTATCAAATTTTTCCTTAGTTCTAAGTTGCTTCTCTCCATGGTTAGTTACCACCCATTGCTTCTTGTCCTACCCTCAGGTGCTCAGGAGAATAGCTTGACTCCCTCTTCTTTGTGGCAGCCCCCTGGCAGTTAAATTGCTGTCTGGCTCCACCCCTCCCTGCCCCACCCCTTCCAGGAGTCCCCACATGCCCCATTTTGACTCCCACACCTCCCATTTTGGGCCTAGGAGGCAGGGAGACCTCCTAGGCCCAAAACAGGGCATGGGGGGGCAGTGCAGCGCCCCCTCCCCCAGCCCATTTTCACTCCCAGGATGCTGCAGGGAGGTCTACTAGGCCCAAAATGGGGTGTGGGGGGCCGAGTGCTGCCTGTCACACCCCCTGGCCACTCCCACTATGGCTACGGCCATCCAACCGGTCATTAGGGCAGAGAACTGGTTGTTAAATTATTTGAATCCCACCACTGATATATGTGAGAAGCCAATTGTATTCTCTTTTGACTTATTCTAATGCAGAGGTGTCAAATCCGTCATGTAACGTATCGGGACTCTTTTCCCCATTCGATAAACTGAGCAGGGGCGTGGGCAACATGTGACACATCCGGCCCACGGGCCGCAAGTTTGATAGCCCTGTTCTAATAGCTTCTTGTCCTTAGTCCTGGTCCCTTATGAATCATGCAATGGTAATGACATAGCTGGATGAAAATGTATACGTATTCATTGTCCTGTTGTTAAGAGGAGACTACAATTCGCAGCCTTCAGGTTGATTCTGCAGTGGACTCTTTCTCAAAAAAGACAGGATGACTCTTGTGTTGTGATTTATTGATAATTATTTTAGCTTTGCTGGGGTTTATTGGTTGTTTGATCTTTGTTGTTCACCACCTCTGAATTGCTTGTCTGATGAGACAGAGGGCAACCTAAAATAGACAAGTAAATCCGTATAATTTAATTTATCATATTTCTATGACGACCAACTCCCAAGGGACTCTGGGCGGCTTACAAGAGAAATAATACAAACAGTGACATATTTTTTTAAAAAAAAACATTATAAAGGCATTTTTAAAACATTAAAAACCCATGCACACCATCCATGGCCGGATTTCGCAAGATTGAACAGCAAGATCAACGGCCCCAGGCCTGCCGGAAAAGCCAGGTCTTCACCGCTTTCCGGAAGGCCAATAGGGTGGGGGTAGTCTGGACCTCAGGAGGTAATTGGTTCCAGAGAGCCAGGGCAGCCACAGAGAAGGCCCTCCCCTGCGGGCCCGCCAGCCAGCATTGTTTAGCTGATGGGACCCGGAGGAGACCAACTCTGTGGGATCTTACCGGTCGCTGGGAGCTATGCGGTAGAAGGCGGTCTCGAAGATAGCCTGGCCCTGAGCCATGTAGGGCTTTAAAGGTAATAACCAACACCTTGAATTGTGCCTGGAGACCAATAGGGAGCCAGTGCAGCTCGTGGAGAATTGGTGTAATGTGGGTGTATCTAGGTGCAGTGTTGGAGCACTCACAACTTCTGTTGGCAAGCTGTTCCACTGGTTAATTTTTCTCACTATCAGGAAATTTCTCCTTAGTTCTAGGTTGATTTTCCCCTTGATTAGTTTCCATCCGTTACTTCTTGTCCTGCCTTCAGGTGCTTTGAAGAACAGGTTCAGCCCCTAGTCTCCAAAGCACCTGAAGTAAAACATTTCCAGCCATCTCAACATTTATAATCATGACGTTGGATTATTAAACTGCTTTGGGCAAAACAAAACAAAAAAACAAACAAAAAAAAAAAACCCCAAAAAAACAAAACCCACTTGGAATGGCAACTAAAGAGCTTTGTGAAGTAAAAGGCCAGTTTTGCATATTTTTACTGCCTATCTTTTAAAATATGTTATTTTTTGGAATGTATCATTTCAAAAGACTTGCATGATGAGGTTTCTTGACTTATCTTCACTGTACTGTCATGATTCAGATATTGTATGAATGTTGGAAATGCAATCAGACTCCAGGTACTTATAAGCATATGTGGTGGACATGCATGAAGGCAAGAAAATATTGGATGAAAATACAGGCATGGTTGGAAAAGATGATTAAGCAATACATAGACTTAAAACCAGAAATATTTTTGTTAGGTATAATACCAGAAAGTTATGACAAAGGGACTATATATTTAATGTTACATGTATTCACAGCAGCGAGAATCGTATTTGCACAATATTGGATAAATGAGAACACCCAACCAGATGAAAATATAATTCGGAAAATATTGGACTGTGCAGAGATGGATAGATCGACATTGAAAATAAAAGATAACGGAGGCACTGAATATTATTTAATGTGGAATAGGTTTTATCAATGGTTAGAGATAAGAGGTAGAGATCAGATGAAGAAAGAGTATTGCTATGTTTAAGTAAAATATGAATTTTGTTTAAAATTACAAGCATGCTAATATAATTAACAGGAACATAAATAAGTGAATATAATTATAACTCTGGTTAGAATCATTCTGTTGTATTATTATTATTACTATCAGTATTTTTTTTCTTTTGTAAAATACACAAAGACAATACACTGTATTCAAAATACTTATATATAAATTTTAAAAAAACTTGACAAAAAAAACAACCCAGTTATTGTATGAAAGTTTCCCCTTTTGGCTAGTACTCCTTCCGACTCGACAAAGATTTTGTATGGATGTTAATCACCGTGCTACTGCCCCATCCACAGTGATACAGCCTCATACAAATTTCTGGAGCCAATGCTGAATAACTGAGCAGAGAAGGAAACATTATTCCGAGAACATTTCCGCAGTTATTTTAAGCATGACCCAGGATTAGATTGAGATTATGAGTAGATGGCTTTAGATTCCATTGATATTTAACGAAATGTGGGAATGTGTAGCATCCTGAAACTTTGTCCTTCAATCAGAGGTGGTATTCAGCCGCTTTGGACCGGTTCGCTCGAACCGGAAGCGGAAATCGTGGGTGGGCTTCCCCACCGGCCCTGGCTCTATGGCATTGTATTTAGACACGTTTTTAGCAAATCACATGTGCAGAAAGCTGGGCAGATGAGTGGAAGGCAGGCGTGACATGCGAACCAGGCACTCGAGCAAGCAAACCGGGCACGCAAACGCACAAAGCGAGTGTGCACGCTTTCAGCGAACTGGTAGTAACGCAATGTGAAACCCACTGCTGCCTTCAACACCTAATCAGTAGATACCACAATGAAAGCATATTAGAGTTATAAAGAGGAAGACTTGTTTGAGGCAAGCTGGTGAATTCACAGTCACAGTACAAGAATTCACCTTGTAGGCCATCGAGTCCAACCCTCCTACAAGCAGGAAACCGTAGACATATGTATCTATGTTTAAGTTGTCTTGCCAATAATATAGAAGTTGTTTATTATTTTCTTCCAATTTTTTTTTAGAATTTCCAGTATAGCCTACGGATTTTGTAGAATGCCATCACTCTACTTAACAACTAATTCCCACAACAGTGTCAAATAATTTACGAAGACTGTATTACTATTATTCTTCTCTTCCTTCCCAGACCTTAACTCAATTGAAAATCTATGGAGCCGACTAAAGAAACTTGTTAGTCAGAAGCGACCCAGCAATAAAACCCAGTTAATAGAAGCCACCATTCAATCTTGGTTTCACATTATAACAGCTGCAGAACTCAAAGACTTGGTTCAGTCCATGGAAAGCATTGTAAGGCCAAAATTCATGCTAAAGGTTAGCCAGCTAAGTATTAACTGACATGGTGATAATTTTTGTATATCTCGTTTTTGTCTATGAGGATGATTTTTGTATATCTCATTTTTTTTCTACGTGTTTCCCTTTTCTTCTGTATACTGTAACTGCTATTCTAATAGCAAATCCTTCATAAACGTTATTGCATTATGTTCTTGATTAAATTATCTTCCCATTGATATATAATTTTATGGTACTACTCCAGTGGTGAAATCCAAATTTTTTTACTACCGGTTCTGTGGGTGTGGCTTGGTGGGCATGGTGTGGCTTGGTGGGCGTGGCTTAGTGGGTGTGGCAGGGGAAGGATACTGCAAAATCTCCATTCCCACCCCACTCCAGGGGAAGGATACTACAAAATCTCCATTCCCATCCCACTCTGGGGCCAGCCAGAGGTGGTATTTGCCGGTTGTCCGAACTATTCAAAATTTCCGCTACCAGTTCTTTGAACTGCTCAAAATTTCCGCTATTGGTTCTCCAGAACCTGTCAGAACCTGCTGGATTTCACTCCTGTACTACTCCCCAAAAAAGTGGTGTTATTAGCTAGTTTTAGAAAATGCACTTTTCCCAAAAGGTTTCCACAATTTTGGCCACTACTGTATTTTATCTATAGTTTATTACAGATAATAATAACTATGGCAGTGTTTTCTACATACAATTGCCCTTCACACCTACCTAGGAACTGTGTGATACAAAAGACAACGACAAACCAGGTCTGGGACAGCCTGAACAATCAATCTAATATTTTTTGGTTTGCCCTGGTGGTTCCAGGCCTACTTAACATATTACTAATCCTAAATCTATGTTTATTACAACTTTGGCAACAACAAGTGTTATATATTGAAATGGTCGGTACTCTTGTAACTCTGATTTTAGACTGAATCCCAGCTTCTTTTCATATAGATCAGGTTTTTTTCAACTTTGGCAAGTTTTAAGATTTTAAAATGTTGGCTGCGGACTTCTGAGAGTTGAAGTCCACACATCTTAAAGTCACCAAGGTTATAAATTGTTCTATAGGTGGCATCTACCACCTGCGCGAATTTCTAAAATGTTTCCCGGCACATCTCCACTCTGTTGGAAATGTAAAGCACATAAAGGGACATACTATCATATATGGTGGTCATGTCCCAAAGCTAAAAATTTCTGGAACAATATAAAAATGCAACTGGAACAAATAATAACTCAAAAGGTGCCATTAAAGCCAGAAACTTATTTATTAGGAATACCTACAAGCAAATACAAAAAAGAAATAATATATTTAATAACACACATTTTGACTGCAGCAAGAATTATATACACACAAAATTGGAAACAAGAAGAGGTCCCGACTCAAGAGAAATTAATATCCAAAATTATGGAATGTGCTGAGATGAATAAACTTACCAAGGAGATCCAAGGAAAAGAAGAATCTGAATATTATCTGGTCTGGCAAAAATGGTATAAATAGTTAGAGGGAAGTGAAAAAAAAAAAGAGAAGAAGAAAGAAAGAAAAATTAAATAAAAGAAAAGATATCAATAGAGTAAAATAAATTTTTACATCAAATGAAATTTAAGAAAGAGACACGAGATATCAATAAAATAATATCATTCTATAAGGTGAGAGAAATATTGTATATTGAAGAATATAGGATATTGATATTGTAACAATTCAGATATTATAGGTAGATGTTATAAAGATGATGTTTGTTGTAAATTGTTTTACTTGCATTTATAAATGTATTATGTGGTTTCTTAAATTAATAAAAATTTTAAAAATTAAAAAAAAAAAGTCACCAAGGTTGATGAACACTGTACTAAATGGTTTGGGAGTTAGCAATAGCACTTACATAGTGTTGTGGCTCCATTACCTGAGCCTGTGTCATCGGCAGGAGAGGACTCTGAGAGTGAAGGAGAGGAGTTGGCAAGGCCTCCCTCTCCAGGACCCTCCTCTCTGGCAATGCCTTTGGTGACCGCCGAAGGGCAAGAGATAGGGCTGGTGCCAAGACGTCCATGCAGCCACAGGTGGACAGTGATGAGGGTAATGAGTTTTGGCTGGATCCTCAGCAGCGTCATAGAGATAAGCGCGTGCAACAGAAGAAAAGGCGTGCCAGAGATTAAGCTGAGTCACTGGACCACACCCCACAGGGTATAAAAGGGGGTGAGGTGGCCATTCAGACTCTGTGATGGACAAAACTAACTACTATCAAGTCACATTGCATCTTTGGAAACAACATTATCGGCCTTGGATTTATTTTACGAACTGGACAATTCTTGACTGTGGGTATTTTGTTTATTGAGTAAAAGTTCTTGGCAAGCAGCTACTGGGTTGCTGCCAAGCGTCTTATCAGAAGAATTGGTTGTCTGCCAGTTTATTTAACCCCTGGCTGTCTGTTTGTGTGCGTATGTGGGATGGGGACAGAACACATACC
Organism: Pantherophis guttatus; assembly: GCF_029531705.1. The sequence goes on from NW_026844118.1 coordinate 367,930, forward strand.
ACTTCACAGTGTTTTACACCCCTCTCAAAGTGGTTTTATAGAGTCAGCTTCTTGCCCCCAACAGGGAGCAAGGAAGGCTTAGTCAACCTTGAGCCTGGTGAGATTTGAACTGCCAAATTGCAGGCAGCCAGCAGTCAGCAGTCAACAGAAGTAGCCTGCAGTACTGCGTTCTAACAATTGCACCACCATGGCTCAGTTAGTTAGTCCTCTAAGTATTTCTTCTTTTGCCTTCTTTGTCTATTCTCTCTCTTACTCTAGTTTGGAGGGACTCTCTAAGGACCCATTTAGTTGTGGCAATAACATTTCTGTGATATATGTAATATGCACATGGCCCTCTGTTTATGCATGATTTATACAGTATATTCTTTCTCGTTACAGATTTTAAGATGCTTTATCCAATCATACAACTTTGTGAAAAAAAGAAAAGGGACTTGGACATGCTGTGGGCATGGGAAAGCATATATACAGGTAGTTCTTGACCTACGACCACAATTGAGTCCAAATTTTCTGTTGTTGAGCAAGATCTTTCTTGCCACAGTTGATAAGTGAATCACCATGCTTGTTAAGTTAGTAACCCAGTTGTTAAGTGAATCTGGCTTCCCCAATGACTTTGCTTATAAGAAAGCACAAAAGGCAATCACATTATCCAGGACATTGATTCTTGATGAATGTATCTTTTCTTTTAGGTACACCGAGAGCGTATGCAACAAGACAAATTCCTTGTGTGTCCAATCACACTTGGCCAATAAAGAATTCTATTCTACTTTATTCATTTCATTTCATTTAACAACCCCATAATTTATTTATTATTCTTATTTATTTATTTATTTATTTATTTATTTATTTATTTATTTTATTTGATTTGATTTGATTTCTATACTGCCCTACTCCTGAAGGACTCAGGGCGGTGAACAGCCAACAATAAAATCCATACATACAAAATTTAAAAGCGAAATTAAAATCAAATTAAATAGTTTTGGCCCAGACAGATTAAAACCCCAATCAATTTAAAACCAATTTTAAAATTTGAATATATAAAATACTAAAAAATATTAAAAATTAAAAATTCTTTTATAAAAGAGGGAGAAAATTAGGCCAGGCCTGCCTGGTGAAATAAAAAGGACTTTAGAGCATGGTGGAAGGTGCGCAGATCCGGGATCCTCCGTATCTCTGGGGGGAGCTCGTTCCAGATAGTAGGTGCCCCCACAGAGAAGGCTCTCCCGCTGGGGGCTGCCAGTCGGCATTGTTTGGCCGAAGGCACCCGGAGGAGCCCCTCTCTATGGGAGCGTACCGGCCGGTGGGAGGCTACTGGTGGTAGTATTTCTATGTCGCCTTCTCTCCGACGACTCTGGGTGGCTTACAACAAAGACAGTATACTAAATAGCATATTGCCCCCAACAATCTGGGTTCTCATAATCCCTTGCAGGCTGGAGTTTGGGCAACTGAACGAAGCTAGCAGAGAGTTTTAATGACCAGATGCCCTTCCCGTCGCCAATGCGGAGTTTTGTTCAGCAGATATATTCTCAGTTTGCCCAAAGAGAGAAATATCTGCCTTTACCTTGGATCGAACTCACAGCCTGCTGATTGTGAGGTGAGAGCTCCACCTCTAGGCCACCACGCACTCCACATTATCCAGGACATTGCACTGTTATAAATACAAGTCAGTTTGTTCTGTCCCCGTCTCACACACGCATACAAACAGATAGTCAGGGATTAAATAAAACGGGCAGACAACAAATTCTTTTGATAAGAGGATTGGCAGCAACCCAGTAACTGCTTACCAAGAACTTTACTCATAGAGGGAGGGGTTGTTCCTCCGACAGATAAACCCAAACAAGATACACACAGTTCAAGAATTGTCAAGTCCAGTCCGTATTAAATCCAAGGCAGATAACGTTGTTTCAAAGATACAATGTGACTCGCTAGTAGTTAGTTTTGTTCGTCACAGAGTCTGAATGGCCACCTCACCCCCTTTTATCCCCTGTGGGGTGTGGTCCAGTGACTCAGCTTAATCTCTGGCACGCCTCCTTTTCTGCTGCGTGCGCTTGTCTCTCCAATGCTAGCATGGATCCAGCCAAGATTTATCTCCGTCACTGTCCGACTGTGAGGAGATACCTGGCACCTGGCCAATCTCTTCTCCTTCAGGAGACACCTGAGGCATTGTCAGAGAGGAGGGTCCTGGAGAGGGAGGCCTGGCCAACTCCTCTCCTTCATGTTCGGAGCCTTCTCCCTCCGATAAATCGGCCTCGGGGGTCGGAGTCACAACACAGTTGCCAAGCATTTGAATTTTGATCACATTTATTTATTTATTTATTTATTTATTTATTTATTTATTTATTTATTGGTTCGATTTATATGCCGCCCTTCTCTGGAGACTCAGGGCGGCTTACATGACCACAGGGTTGCTGCAAATGTGCATATGTCCCTGTTTATGCAACATTTGTTTATACTCTCTTGTTACAGATTTCAAGATGATTTATCCAATGATACAAGAAAGAGACTTGGACATGCTACAGACATAGGAAAGAGTATGTAAATGGATTACATAAGCAAAGGGAGGAACCAATTTGATGACTCTAGAACAACTCTCTGCAGCCAACACTTTGGGGCCAACTCTCAGCGGCCAACTCTTAGTGGCCAACTTACCATGGCCAATTTGCCACTGCCAGCTCACCGTACTCAAGTCCAGGTGGCCAAATCTCCATGGCCAACATTCTGTGGCCAATTCTCCATGGCCAACTTGCCAGAGCCAACTCATTGCCTTCAACTCCCCACAGCCCCCACTCTGTGGCCAACTCACCATGGACAAAAGTTACACTAATATCAAAGAAATGGTGGAGTAGAATCATTAAAGAAAGGATGCAAAAGGAAGGACAACATGAAATGTGAAGGACAACAATTAAAATATTTTTTAAATTATATTAAATAATTAAATTGAATTGTTGTGTCAGGGTTCCGACGGATGCCCTAATTAAATCATGACTCTCGAGCCAAGCTTCAAAAGAAATCCAGACATTTATTAGGAGCTTCATGTTGGCATGTTCCCAGATGAAGCCAGCTCTGACCCAGCTCCAATTATGACCCAGTTTTCCCCCCTCTCCCCCCAGAGTGTGTCATCAATCATATTCGCCAATGGAACAATTTCACGGGTTGTAGAAGTCACTCCCCTCTGGTCGCTGTGGGTAATCCTGGGATACAGCCTTGAGAGAGATAAGCATGGAATGTGCATCTGTCGTTGCCTGCTGTGCCATTTTACCGTTTTCCCATCCCCCCTGGCCTATGGCAACTCAAGAGCAAGCCAGGGATGCTTTGCAAATTGACATGTTGATTCGTACTGTAGCAAGCTACCCCATGGCGAATTGGATGTGGTGAGTTGTCCTATTTAGGCATTTGATAGAAGATGGGCAAATCCAGTGGTGGGATTCAGCCAGTTCTCACCTATTCGGGAGAACCAGTTGTTAACTTTCTAAGCAGTTCGGAGAACTGGTTGTTGGAAGAAATCTTATTTTGTTTTTTTCCACTTTACAGGGCTAATCCTGTAAGGAAGGCAGGAAGGAAACATTCTGCTGTTGTTTCTAGCCTAATCTTTATTGCCCTGCTTACAGAAACTGCCTCTATAGTTAACCCTTATTACATTGTAACAGCTAAAGCGAAGCGCCCATCGATGTCAGTGACGTTGAGTTGGCCACACATGGTCACATGACCACCAAGCCACGCCTACCCAGCTGGTCATTAGGGCAGAGAACTGGTTGTTAAATTTGAATCCCACCACTGGGCATATCCTTTCCTTTACTACCCTTTGGAAACTAATTTGAAAGGGAAGCAGAGTAGAAAAATTTTATAACGAATGAGAACTCAATGGAGACAGAATTTTGCGGATGGCTGACTCTGTGTGGTTTTGGTATCGGTGCTCTGTAGCTTTCTCTTATAGTGCTCTGTGCCGGGCACAGAAATATACTGCTCTATCTGAGGTTGTCAAAGATCTCAACTCAAGGTAGACTTCATTTTTGGAAGTGTCTCTTGTGATAACAATTCTATTGTTAAAACTGAATTGTAGTAGGTGTCCCCTCCTTGGTTAACGCTCTTAATTCCTCCCAGCCATTCAAAACTTTTTCCTGGACATTTTCGGTTCCAACCCCAGAACCAACCATCAACTTCAACTCCAGAAACAGCACAGTCCAGTTTGACCGATTGTCCGGGCGCTCTGCACTTTAAAAAGGGACTGGGACAGCTGCACATTGGAGAAAACACCTGGTAAAAATAAAAGAAAGGTTAGAATCAAAGTCTTTGATTCGGCTCCTGGAATAAGAAACATTCAGGAAGTTCTTGAGAGATCTTCCTACAGATCTCTCTAGCTCCAGAACAATGGAGGAAAGCAGAAATGGGTGGATCTACAGCAGGTGCAATTTCTTCTAACAATCTCCTATCCTCAACAAGTTACAATTCTAGAAGAAATGTCCTATCGATGAGAGCAATCAGAATCCTTCAGAAGTTGTGGGTGCTCCATCACTGGAGGCTTTCAAAAAGAAGCTGGACCATCATTTATCTGAAACGGTATAGGGTCTCCAGCTCAAGCAGGGGGTTGGACTAGAAGACCTCCAAGGCCCCTTCCAACTCTATTATTCTATGTTCTGTGTGCTACCTCCTGTACCACTTCTGAATTGTGGAATGTAATTTCCATCTTCAGAATTTGCTTGTCTACTAAGCCCTTTGAATTAAGAGTCTCCATGAATGTAGCTTTAGTTCTGAGTGCTATTTCATCTATATTGCTAGTTGACTATCCTGGACCCCCACCACCTCGCTACCCCCCCCCCGCCCAGGGTAGAAAGAGAAGGTTCAGATCAAAGTAATAAATATGTAAGTTAGCTGGTCTTTGCTTCCATGCCATCATTAACTCCGTTCTTCCATTCCAACCTGGAAAAGGCTCAATAAAAGCAGGAATTCTGCTAAGGTGTTCATCTCCGTTCTTCCTGCTTCATTCATCTCTCTCTCTCTCTCACACTTCTTTCTTTTTTTTCTTTTTTCTTGTTTGCAGAACTGATGGGCCGCCCAGGAAGATTGTTCTTTAAGAGAAAATGCTTCATCTTGGTGATTTACATAAAGACCACATCATCCAACACACTATTTAAGGAGGAAAGTAAGCCGAGAAGAATCTCCACAAAATCGTGGACTGCAACATGTGTGTGTGTGTTTGTGCATGTGTGTTTCTGTGTATGCATGTGTAAAATTTTCTTTTTCTCTTTTTTATACATTTTTTATTTTTTTAAAAAAACAAAACAAATATCAAACATTCCATCTTTCCTTATGCAGTGTGTCGTCTGGGTACAAACCAGGGGTGAAATGATCCCGGTTCGGACCGGATCGCCCGATCCGGTAGCGATGGAGGCAGGTGGTTCGGAGAACCAGTAGCAAAAATCTCTGCCCCCCCTCCGTGCCCAGCTGAGCCGTACAATCATCAGAGGCCTTTTTTTTACTTTTAAAAGTATTTTTTCTACAACCTCTTCAGCCGAAAAAATGCTTTTAAAAGTAAAAAAAAAAAAAAGCCTCTGATGATCGTGCGGCTCAGCTGGGATCATCAAAGACTTTTAAAAGAAAAAAAAACCTTTTTTTCTTTTAAATGCCTCTGATGATCCAGCTGAGTTGCCTGATCGGCAAAGGCTTTTTAAAAAGCCTCTGCCGATCAGGCAACTCAGCTGGGATCGTCAGAGCCTTTTTGAAAGCATTTTTTAACAACCTCTTTGCCGAAGAGGTTGTAGAAAAAAATGGTTTTAAAAGTTAAAAAAAAAATTGGCCATGCCCATCCAGTCACATTACCCCCCCCCCCACCAAGCCACATCCACAGAACCGGTATTAACAAATTTTAGATTTCACCACTGGTACAAACATCTCTGTGCTACATCGTTCCTCATTTATCACATCTTTCACATTCACCTTAACATTAATTTTGTAATATTATTTATTCATTTATTTTATGCAATTTATATGCCGCCCTATCTCCGAGGATTCAGGGCGGCTCACAACGGTAAAATGCATAGTTCCTTATTAAAACAATATAAAATTAAAACCCAATTTAAAACAGTTTAAAATTCATTAACCCCCCCTCCCCCATCAGTCCAGGCTACGGAACAACCAGGTCTTCAACTCGCGGCGGAACGAGCGAAGGTCAGGGGCCATCCGGAGCTCCAACAGAAGTTGGTTCCAGAGGGTGGGTGCGCCCACAGAGAAGGCTCTCCCCCTGGGGGTCGCCAGCTGACACTGTCTGGCCGACGGCTCCCTGACGAGGCCCTGTCTGTGGGAACGCACTGGGCGATTGGGAATTGTCGCTGTCTGCAGGGGGTCCGACAGATATCCCGGGCCTAGGCCATGATATGTTAAGTACATTACACATTTAAATATTGTAAAAATTCCCCAATTCCTTCTTAGCATCTTTCAATAGTAATACCCTGTTGACATCAAATATCATTTGCCTATTCATACATATGCTAACATTTTTCATCTTATTTATAACTCTTTCTTAATACATTTTCTACTTATTTTTGGTCTCCTTTATTTCCAAACTCCATTTTTATTCTTCAACCATTGATAAAATACTTCCCATATCGTATAATATTCAGTTTGCTCTTTCCCTAGAGTAGAAATGACTTTACTTGTCTGAAAGCCATCAAAGGGGTCCACATGACCCTGGAATACTGCAACTGGTCTTCGTGCGATTCAAGGTGTTGGTTACCACCTTTAAAGCACTCCATGGCATAGGACCCGGGTACCTTCGAGACCGTCTTCTGCCACCAGTAGCCTCCCACCGGCCAGTTCGCTCCCACAGAGAGGGTCTCTCAGGGTGCCATCGGCCAAATTATGTTGGCTGGCGACACCCAGGGGAGGGCCTTCTCTGTGGAAGGCCCTGCCCTTTGGAATGAACTGCCCCCAGAAATGCGTAAGATCTCCGACCTCCGTGTATTTCGCTGTGCCCTCAAAACCTTGTTGTTCCGCCAGGCGGCCTATCGATGTAAAGATTTTAATTGGTTTTAAATGTGGGATTTTAAATTTGGGGGTTTTATAATTGAGCCAATTATTTAATAATTTTAATTATTTTTAAATTTTGTTTGTCTTTGTGCTTTTTATCAGGCTGAGTCCTTCGGGAGAAGGGTGATATAGAAATAAAATTATTATTATTATTATTATTATTATTATTATTATTATTATTATTATTATTATTATTATTATTATTTATTCATAAGTACATGTCAGTTGCCAAGCATCTGAATTTTGATCCCCGTAAGTATCTTGGAAAGGTTGTAAGTTAGGAACCCTGTTGTTAAGTGAATCTATCTTCCCTAGTGACTTTGCTTTTAAGAAGGCCGCAAAAGGGGATCACATTATCCAGGTCACTGCACTGTTATAAGTACAAGTCAGTTGCCGAGCATTTGAATTTTGATCACCTGACCATGGGGATGCTGTAATGGCCATAAGTGTGAAAAACAGCCGTAAATCACCTTTTCCAGTACCATTGTAACTTTGAATGGCCAGGAAGTGAAAAGTTGTAAGTTGAAGTCTACTACCTGCCTCTGTTTTCCTGCCTTATCTTGACTGGGACTGGGAGAGATTCTCATCCTTGCTATAGTATGAAGAGTCTCTCCAAGGAGTAGGACCAGTGATGAAATGTAAAATTTGTTACTACCAGTTCTATGGGCATGGCTTGGTGGCGGGTAGTGGTAATATGACTGAGTGGGCGTGTCCAATTTTTTTTTTTTTACTTTTAAAACCATTTTTTCTACAACCTCTTTGGCTGAAGAGGTTGTTTTTAAAATGCTTTTAAAAGCCTCTGACGATCCCAGTTGAGTTGCCTGATCAGCAGAAGCTTTTTTTTTAAAAGCCTCTGATGATCCAGTTCAACCGTGCGATCATCAGAGGCTTTTTTTTTAACTTTTAAAAGCATTTTTTCGGCCAAAGAGGTTGTAGAAAAAAATGCTTTTAAAATTAAAAAAAAAGCCTCTGATGATTGTGCAGCTCAGCTGGGCAATGGGGGGGTGGGTGGGAGGCAGGGATTTTTGCTACCAGTTCTCTGAACCACCCACCTCCATCGCTACCGGATCGGGCGATCCGGTCTGAACCGGGAGCATTTCATCCTGAGTAGGACCCATTTACTTGTGGCATTAACCTTTTCGTAATGGTGTAATATGCCCCTGTGCCAGGGGTGGGTTCTACTTACCTTTACTACCAGTTCGCAATGGGATCGCACAGACACGTGTTCTTTTGCACATGCACAGAAGCACACACATGTCCGCGGTCCCATTGAGAACCAGTAGTAAAGGTAAGTAGAACTTCCTGATGACGTCTGGGTTTGTGGTTTTTATTATCAGTTCTTGCGAACCAGTCCGAACCGGGGGCAACCCACCGCTGTCCTGTGCCCCTGTTTATGCTTGATTCATACAGTGCATTCTTTCTCATTACAGATTTCAGGATGCTTTATCCAATCATACAACTTTGTGAAAAAAAAAAGAAAGGGACTGGGACATGCTGCGGACTTAGGAAAGAATAAATAAATGGGTTAAATAAGCAAACAGATGAAGCAAGTAAGAGGGTGCATTTGATGGGCCTAGGATAGTGATATATAACCTTTTTGTCGTCGCGTGCCGAAAGCGACACCCTACCCCGCAACCACTGCCCCCCTGCACATGCATGCATGACTCCCCGTGCTCCTCCTGTCCCCCATGCCAGGCCCATTTTGGGCCTGGTAGGCCTCCCTACAGTCTCCTGGGACCAAACACAGGCCATGGGGGGGGCATGCGGCACCCCCTGCGCTCCTCCACATCCCCAGCACATGCATGTGCGACCCCCACCCCACGCACATGCATGCCGACCCCCACACACATGCACGGCAGAGACCCAAAAATCAGCTGGCTGGTGGGAGGCATGTGCGCATGCACGGTGGAGCTGAGCTGGGCGATGTCTCGCATGCCCACCGAGAGGGCTCTATGTGCCAGCTGGGGCACATGTGCCATAGGTTCACCATCACAGGTCTAGGGCAACTCACCACATCCGACTCTCTGTGATCAATTTTCTGTGGCCAACTTGCCATGGCCAACTTGCCACAGCCAACACTCTATGGTCAATCCCTCCCCCCCGGCCAGCTCTCCATGGCCAACTAACCAAGGCCAACTTTCTACAGCCAACTACCCATGGCCAACTCACAGCAGGACAGCTCCACTTACCACTTACACTAATATCAAAGAACTAGTGGAATAGAATCATTAAATAAAGGATGGAAACACAAGGGACCTCCTACTACCTACTACCCGCCTATCAATGGGACCGCCTACTACCACCAATAGCCTCCCACCGGCAGGTACGCTGTCATAGAGAGGGGCTCCTCCAGATGCAGTCAGCCAAACAATGTCGACTGGCGGCCCCTAGGGGGAGAGCCTTCTCTGTGGGGGCACCTACTATCTGGAACAAGCTCCCCCCAGAGATACGGATGATCCCGGATCTGCACACCTTCCACCGTGCTCTTGAGACCTTTTTATTCCACCAGGCGGGCCTGGCCTAATCCTTTCTCTCTTTTTAATTATGCAAATTTTAATAGGTTTTTAAATTATTGGGGTGTTTTAATCTGTCTGGGCCAAATTGTTTAATTCGATTTTACTTTGTTTTTAAATTTGGTATCTATGTATTTTTACTGTTTGGCTGTTCACCGCCCTGAGTCCTTCGGGAGTAGGGCGGTATATCAATCAAATAAAGTAAGTAAGTAAGTAAGTATTGCTTAGCACGTTGTAAGCCGCCCTGAGTCTCCGGAGAAGGGCGGCATATAAATCAAATTTTTTTAAAAAAAGTAAGTAAGGGACAAAATGAAATGTGAATGGTAAAATTCAAAATACTTTTTTAAATTACCTTAAATAATTAAATCAAATTGTTGACTTGTCCCGTGGTGAGCGGTCCCATGGCAAGTTGGCCATATCATCTTGGCCATGTTGAGTTGGCTGTGTTGAGTTGGCCGTAGTCAGTTGTCCTATTCTGGCATTTGATAGAGTCCTTGGGCATGGAAGAAAATTGGTGTTCATTGATTCTCTCTCTCTCTCTCTCTCCTACTCAATTTTTTGGTCAGTTTTTCTGCAGGTTTCTTTTCTTTTCTTTTCTTTTTTTGAGACTTGTTCATTTGGTCATTATTTCTTTCTTGTTATTACCCTCTCCTTTAGTCCCCTTTCGGAAACTAATTTGAAAACTGTTTGAGGGAAGTGGTTCGAATCCCCAGTGCTGCGTAAATGGAGTGAGCTCCCGTTACTTGTCCCAGCTTCTGTCAACCTAGTAGTTCGAAAGCATGTAAAAAAATGCAAGTAGAAAAATAGGGACCACCTTTGGTGGGAAGGTAACAGCGTTCCATGCACCTTTGGCATTTAGTCATGCCAGCCACATGACCACAGAGACATCTTTGGATAGCACTGGCTCCTCAGCTTAGAAACAGAGATGAGCACCGCTCCCTAGAGTTGAGAACAACTAGCACATATGTGCAAGAGGAACCTTTACCTTTACCTTTACCTTATGTCATTGGTGAGAGTTTAACCATGAAAAAAAATTAAATCTGATTTGAATTTCTGACTGAAGTGCCCAATAAGCCACTATTTGTTATTTAGAAAATAAAAAGATAGATAGTGTTATATAGTTTATATTTAGTTTTTGACTTCCTTTTGTTGTTCAAGAAGTCCATGATCTGCAACACTTCATTTAGTGACCATTCAAAGTTACAACAGCCCTGAAACAAGAGACTTATGACTGCGTTTCACACTTACGACCATTGTAGCATCCCCATGGTCACGCAATCAAAATTCAGATATTGTTCTGCCCCAGCTACGGACCCCAAAGAACGCAGCACACACAAACTCTATACAAAGCTTATTTTACTCAAATAACTTAGTCTTTATCATTCAAAGGCTGTTAATGAACTGTCTTAACAGCCTACCAGAATTCTAAGATAAGGTAATCACAGTCTTACTAGAGTTGGCAGAAAGCCCAGAAGTAATTTTGCAAACAAGGAGAGTGAACTAAAGTTGTTCCCTACAAATTGCTTCAGTTGGTGTTCTTCCTTAAATAGGCCAAGGGAGTGGCCAATTAGCCCCAAGCCTTACTCTCGAGGAGACCTCCTCCTGAGGAGCCACTCCTGCCTTTTGGCAGCTCTGCGCGCCCGTGCATCGAGAAGAGGCTCCTCCTCTTTGTCCTCTTCACTTAAAGGAGTTTCTGGAGGTTCTGAAGGCCCTGGCTGAATCCCTGCCTCTGGCACCACATCTTCTCCAGCCTCCTCACTGTCGACTTGAGCGCCAGCTACACAGGCTGCTGGCACAGCACCACACCAGCCTCCTCGTTGTCGGAATCAGCTACTAACTGCACAGGCCGCTGACGGGCCACAACATATGTTTGGTAACTCATATTTATGATGGTTGCAATATCCCAGGGTCATATGATCACTTTTGATGACCTTCTGAGGAGCAAAGACAACAGGAAAGCTAGGTTCACTTAACAAATGTGTTACTAACTTAACAATTCACTTAATAACTGTGCCAAGAAAGGTTGTAAAATGGGGCAAAACTCACTTAACAAACGTCTCACTTAGCAAACAGAAATTTTGGGCTCAATTGTGGTCACAGGTCAAGGCCTACTTATAGTTTGATTATATACACTATTTAAAATTTAACATTTTTGTCTATTTCTGATTTCCTCTCCTTTAGTACCCTTTGGAAACCAATTTGAAAACTGTTTGAAGGAAGTGGAGTAAAATTTTTTTTATAACGATGAGAACTCAGTGGAGACAGAATTTTGTGGATGGCTGACTCTGTGTGGTTTTGGTATGGATGCTCTGTAGCTTTCCCTCATCGTGATCTGTGCCTGGCACAGAAATATACCGCTGTATCTGTGAGTGACAAAGATCTCAACTCAAGGTAGACTTCATTTTTGGCGGTGTCTCTGGTGATAACAATTTGATTCTTAAAGCATGAATTGTAGTAGGCGTCCCCTCCATGGTTAACGTTCTTAATTCCTCCCAGCCATTCAAAACTTTTTCCTTGGACATTTTCGGTTCCAACCCCAGAACCAACCATCAACTTCAACTCCAGAAACAGCACAGTCCAGTTTGACCAATTGTCCCGGGCTCTGCACTATAAAAAGGGACTGGGACAGCTGCACATTGGAAAAAACACCTGGTAAAAATAAAAGAAAGGTTAGAATCAAAGTCTTTGATTCAGCTCCTGGGATAAGAAACGTTCAGGAAGTTCTTGAGAGATCTTCCTACAGATCTCTCTAGCTCCAGAACAATGGAGGAAAGCAGAAACGGGTGGATCTACAGCAGGTGCAATTTCTTCTAACAATCTCCTATCCTCAACAATTTACAATTCTAGAAGAAATGTCCTATCGATGAGAGCAATCAGAATCCTTCAGAAGTTGTGGGTGCTCCATCACTGGAGGCTTTCAAAAAGAAGCTGGACCATCATTTATCTGAAACGGTATAGGGTCTCCAGCTCAAGCAGGGGGTTGGACTAGAAGACCTCCAAGGCCCCTTCCAACTCTATTATTCTATGTTCTGCGTGCTACCTCCTGTACCACCTCTGAATTGTGGAATGTAATTTCCATCTTCAGAATTTGCTTGTCTGACTAAGCCCTTTGAATTAGAGCAGGGGTGTCAAACTCAAGGCCCAGGGGCCAAATACGGCCCACGGGGTGCTTAGATCTGGAACACGGGGCCGCCCTGGAAATAGCGAAGGACTGACCCACTGTGTGAGGGCTGCGTGTGGCCCTCCTGAGTTCTGTTTTCACTGGCAGAATGTTGCAGGAGGCCATCACAGCTGAAAAAAGGAGCTTGTGAGGCCTGCAGACAGCACTCCCGAGCTCCGTTTTCACTGGTAGAGGGTTGCAGGAGGCCATCGTAGCCAAAAATGGAGCTTGGGAGCCCCTTTTCGTTGGCAGAACACTCGGGCTGCCACAGGTGCCCCTGACATGAGTGATGTTGAGGTCACCATGCCCACCCAAGCCATGCCCACCCCGGTCACCCAAGGTCAAACACAACCCTGATGTGGCCCTCAATAAAATCGAGTTTGACACCCTCTGAATTAAACGTAGCTTTCTTCATGAACGTAGCTTTGGTTCTGACTTCTATTCCATCTATAATGTTAGTTGACTACCCTGATCCCCTCTCATCCCGCCTCCCGGGATAGAAAGAGAAGGTTCAGATCAAAGTAATAAATATGTAAGTTAGCTGGTCTTTGCTTCCATGCCATCATTAACTCCGTTCTTCCATTCCAACCTGGAAAAAGGCTCAATAAAAGTAGGAATTCCGCTAAGGTGTTCATCTCTGTTCTTCCTGCTTCATTCATCTCTCTCTCTCACACACTTCTTTCTTTTTTCTTGTTTGCAGAACTGAGGGGCCACCCATGAAAGTTGTTCCTTAAGAGGAAATGCTTCATCTCGGTGATTTACATAAAGAATACGTCATCCAACACACTATTTAAGGAGGAAAGGAAGTTGAGAAGAATCTCCACAAAATGTTGGACTGCCACATTTTATGGTGTTTGTGTTTGTGTGTGTGTGTAAATTTTTTTAAAGAAGAAGGGGTCTTCTTCTTTCTAAAGAAGAAGACAGACACAGAGTTCAGAGGATAATTAAAGCTGCAGAAAAAAAAATGGCTACCAACCTGCCTTCCATTGAGGACCTGTATACTGCACGAGTCAAAAAGAGGGCTGTGAAAATATCTACAGACCCCTCACATCCTGGATAATAAACTGTTTCAACTCCTACCCTCAAAATGACGCTATAGGGCACTGCACACCAGAACAACTAGACACAAGAACAGTTTTTTCCCGAATGCCATCACTCTGCTAAACAAATAATTCCCTCAATACTCTCAAACTATTCACATTAGGCTGCACTACTAATAATCTTCTCATCGTTCCCATCACCCAATTCCTTCCACTTATGACTGCATGACTGTAACTTTGTTGCTGGTATCCTTACGATTTATATTGATATTGTTTCCTGATTGCTTATTTTTACCCTATGACTATCGTTAAGTGTTGTACCTTATGATTCTTGATGAACGTATCTTTTCTTTTATGTACACTGAGAGCGTATGCACCAAAGACAAATTCCTTGTGTGTCCAACCACACTTGGCCAATAAAAACTTCTATTCTATTCTATTCTATTCTATTCTATTCTATTCTATTCTAT